>CM071946.1:30265663-30565663 GCA_036784905.1 Acrossocheilus fasciatus | reverse complement strand
AAAAATGTCTGAAATGTTTTCTTTCATTCGAGACCTTCTATGATAAACATCTCTGTCAGTGAGCATTTTGCCAAGAATCTGAAGGAGCATTTCTAATAGTTGCGCTGATGGGTTTTTTTCCTGGCAGATAGAGAAGGGGATCGCAGACACTTCTTAAAGTTGACAGGTTAACAGTGCAGTAATCCCAGCAGCAGCTGCGATCTGTGGAAGCATCTAGTGTTGGTGTGTGACTGCTAAAACTGCCATTACAATAACCTCCCCGAGGAGCTACTTAGCGAGCTATCCGAGCATCATCATGAAGACAAAGGCTCTCCGATTTGTGGGCCAGAAGCCTCACACACGTGGAATCAGTGCCATCTGTTGGCTGCGACAGCTTTACACTTAAAGCTCACCCTATCGGCCAGGGGAAGACGGGGAACAAAGGCATTAGGGGTCTTAAAAATCATGCCAGTAACACATTATATCAAATATATAAGGAATTTGCAAAAGAGGTGCAGATTTCAAGTCCAAAATACTTTTTATATAGTTGCACCATAAAGTCAAACCCAGAAATATGTAAACATTTACCAACCCATCTACATGGGAACATAGTAATGATTTAAAATAAACATATTTATAATTACTTCACAATTATCCTAACCTAAAAGCTTCACTACACATAATAATTTTTAATAATTTATTAATTTAAACATATTTTTTTTAGAATCAATTGTCTTATGAAGGTGTCCTCTGAAAGAGGTTTAGTCAGATTCTAGGAACATTTTAAGCAGTTTTAATAAAATAATTTTAGAAACCCTCACCCTCTATGCAGTCAGCTGTCTCAAAACACACGGCTGATCTAAATATTATGATTCTGGAACATACTGGTTGGAGTGGGAGAGTTTCACACCTCTCAGTGCCTAAAATCAGAAGACTTGTTAATGAAAGAATGTGGTGAGACCTAATTGGGGTCTACAGGGATTGTATTTCATCTCAAATTGCTTGAGATGCTTGTGTCTTGAATACTGAGTATAAAAATAGAGTGAGGAGTATTAGTGATGGAACGCAAAACTTTTAATGTGTTAATACAATATTACGTAAAATAAAAAGTGCAGCCGATTGTGCTTACCTAACTGACCATCATCAAATTCAAAATATTACACCATTTGTGTGTGTGTGGTGTTATATATACTGTATAGATAGATAGATAGATAGATAGATAGATAGATAGATAGATAGATAGATAGATAGATAGATAGATAGATATGATCATACAGTATACATATCTTCATATATATATATATTATAGAAATATATATATTTTATACACAAATTAGACCATATAAAACATGTTTTATCATTTATTATTAAAACAAACAAACAGCCTTGTTCTAAGTTTACTCAACAGCTAGTACAAAAATATAATGACCATGGAATTATAATTTGGAATATAGAATAAAAACAAATTATTCTAATTTATGATTATTTTGATCATTCCAGTTCAACATTTTGGGTCAGCAAGATGCAAGATTTTTTTTTTTTTTTTTTTTACATTATTTCAATGTTCAATTGTTTCAATGCTGTTCATTTGATCTTTCTATTCATCAAAGAACTCTGAAAACATCTATCCTGTTTCCACAAAATTATTAAGCAGCACAACTGTTTTCAAAACTGATAATGATAATGTTTAATGAGCACAGAAACAGCATATTAGAATGATTTCTGAAGGATCACGTGACATTGAAAACTGGAGTAATGATGCTCAAAATTCAGCATTGCATCACAGGAATAAATTACATTAATACATACATTAAAATAGAAAATTGTTATGTTAAATTGTATAAATATTTCACAATTTTACAGTATTTTTAATCAAATAAATGCAGCCTTGTTGAGCATATGAGATGTCTTACAGACTCCAAACGTTTGAACATGTATAAAACCATCACAAAAAAAAAAAAAAACATTTGTGCAAGTGGATTTGTACCTCAAACATTGCATTTGTCTTAGGAAAATGACATTTCATATCTCTATAACACTGAGCTTTTCCCTCATTTGTTTAATGAAAAACCAACAAACCGAACCTGATTAACACTCACTCACTCACATCCAGCCTAATTTGGACACGCTTCCAGCACTCAAGAATTGTCTGCGGTGCGAACGCTGTGTGGTTTGGAGGCGGCAAACACACGGGTCCTTGAAAAACAAAAGAGGAGGCTGGGTCGTCTCAGCCGACGGGACCCCGTCAGAGGGCCTCCATTGTCAGCGAGGATGAGGGCATTTAGCAGCACCCATACTAATCCACGGCTCACTTCATCTCAATCAAGTCTTTGTGTTCTCCACTTGTAACCGCGCACAAGAGGCCTGTGACGGCCCGGTCGCCGCGGCTGGAGCTACAACACACTTGAACTCACTGACTCAACGCCTCCACCCCTTCCTTTGTCTCTCAGGTATTAACCGACACGGCCAAAGAGGGGTTAATAGGCAGAACACTGCTTATGAGAATGTAATGATAGCTGATAAAGAAAATCTGCTTAAAGCATGTTAACCCTTCTTATAAAGCAGAGTCTGTTCTGATTGGATGAGCCATACAGTACCATGAAACTATTATAAAAGCACATGTGACTGAACATTTATGTATCAAGTCACTGTGTAGCTTTTGTTTTGCTAATGAATTATATTAGTGGAAGGATTGCTTACTCTGATCATAATAATATTAATAATAAATAAATAATTTATTCATAATACACTAATACTAATATAACAACAACAAAATATTCAATGTTCAATAATAATATATTAACAATACATAACATTGTAATAATAAAGAATAAATAATAATATTATCAGTAATAATAATAATAATAATAAATAAAATTTAATTTAATATATACAGTTAATGCATTCAGTATGAACTAAAATTAATATTTTTTCAGCATTTATTCATCTTGATTTATGTTCATTTCTAAAAGATACATAGCCTTTGAACTATATTAGTGGAAGAACTACTTACTCTGATGATGATTTATTAACAATAGTAAACTAATATTAATTAACAACAGCATCAACAATATATTGACAATAAATAATAATAATTATTATTATTATATTTATTAATACTTCTACAATTTAATAACAAAAAAGTTCATATTAAACATGTTAAAGTAAAATATGAATTAAAAATGAACATTTACTAATCTTGGTTATTGTTAATCTCTGCTAATATTAATGTACTGTAAACTCAAACACAATAATTTGTATTAATTAATATTAATAAAGTTAATAAATGGTGTCAAATATATTGATCATTGATAGTTCATGTTAATGCATTAATGTTAACAAATGAGGTAATGATGTTAATGTATTATAAACAAATTAAAAAAAATAAAATAATCATATTTATACATTACCTTTAACCTGGATGTTTAAATAAATGCTGTATAAGGTTGTTTATTTTTAATTTATGATGCCTAATACATTCCTTTGAACTTAATAAACCATACTGGTTATAAGGGGTTGCCAATAAATGTTAAAATTATTGAACAATGTTGTCTTATTCTCCTCCTTTCTATTTCTATTGTTTTATAAAATCAATAAGCCACTTGTGAGCGTCTGTGACAAGGCAGTTGTGTGTCACTATAACACACATCATCCAGTGGGTTATTGCTTTGGTAGACTTGATTAAACTATAGGACACATCTGAGCACCACGAGCAGAAAATAGAGCTACGTTCAAACCATCCCACACAAAACATCAATAATGCCACACAGAAACCATCACGTAAGAAAATCCTCAACCATAACACCTCAACGCCAAGCAGTTTCTGTAGGGCTGAAGCGAGGTGAGCGTGAGATCTCATTTTTACTTCAACAGACAGAACTCTTGGCCCTGAGCGTCCCCTCTCATTATTGACTGACACTGGGCTGTGTTTGTGATTGCTTCATCAGCATCCAGTATTCCACCCCTCTCATCACTCATGGACAGGAGACTTACTGCGTTCAACCTGCAGCAGGTCATTTATTGAGACCCCTCCCTGATGTGATCGGTCAAATGAATAAATAATCAAAGTCAAATAGCTGAAAATCTCAAATAAAATACATTTCTAAACAAAGGAGGCAGCGAGAGGAAGGGACGTTATGGTTTGTCTCCCTCATGTGGCCAAGATCCAGTTCTGTCTCCAACAGGTCCTTCATTAACACAAAGCTTTACACATAAACTGCATTCATGCAAAACATTAGGTGGAATTTGCAATAAAATATTATTATAATTACAACAGTCATCAATACCAACATCCAAGTCCTCAAAAAAAACAAAACAAAATAAAACAAAACAAAAAACACAAAACATATTATTTCTTCATGTATTATTATTATTATTGTGGCAAATAATATTTTATAATAATATTTTATAAATATCAATATGTGGTAACCATGATGAATTTTCCAGGATGCTCCCTAAAAATAAATAAATAAATAAATAAATAAATAAATAAATAAATAAATAAATAAATAAAAGCATTGGTTAAAAATAAAATTAAATAAAAATTTAAATTTAAATTAAAGAAAAACCCATCCAATGATGTATTACTATATGCATACACTTTTTTTTTTAATGCAATTTTTTAGATTCCACTGGGACTCACAAAAATAGAAAAATCATCATCACATATCATAAAATGGATGAGCAACTGACAATCGACAACCAATAAAATAATCAATCCCTACACAACACACCGGATTGATCTCCATCTCCCTCGCAGCAAAGTGTAATTAAGAAAGGTGCCACCAGGGGGCTGCAAACATTCAAGTTGGGTCAGACTGCAGTTGACATTCCCCGGCCCTCATGGGTGTAAATCTGACACTATCAACACAGGTCAGAATGAATCTCACTTCAATCATAGCAAAAGAGACCCGTGACAAATGTTCTTTTGGGAGCGACCCTAAAAAATCTCATCTCACTCTGACTGTAGAAACATCCAGAAGGCAGAGCCAATATGAATGTGAGATGTGCACAGGAGACCAAGTGACCCCTCATGGATGCCAAAAATGACATAACAGTGCTAATGAATGTCATACCCACGTGTTTTGTGGAGTTAGGGAGTCCACAAGTCAGTGCTGTGGCCCAATATGACCCCAAATCAACAGGAATTGTTTTTAAATAGGCAGTTTTTGATTGACAGCTGCTCGTGTCAATCGTGCAAGTTAGTTTGCTGCATGATTATGCTGGCAAAAAGCCTGTTTCTCCTTCGTTGGCCATTAAAAAAAAAAAAGCCATATATTCTGATGAAATGCTTTGAAAGCAACATGTAAACCGCAAGTATTTCATTATGTTACAGTAGATATTTTGCCAGTGCCATTTTTTTTAACGTTTTTTAAAAGCATGACTTCAACTGAGCCCAACAGTTCGCCTACTTCCAGGCTATAGCCAAATATGTTAAAAAGTATTGAAGTTATCATAAATATACAACTTGAGATACAACTACTACTACTACTAAATAAATAAATAAAATAAATGTAAACAGAGAATTTTATTTCTTCATATTATATATATATTTTTATAGTCAGTCAACATCTTACTATTTAAGAATTTGTGCTTTTGCTTTTTTATTAATATCATTTATAATTTAGTGTTTGAATGGTCATACTGTGTTAAACTGTTTTAAAAAGTGTATATACTATTGTTTTTGTTTTAAACTGTGATGATTGTAAATGTTTTTCCAATGAGATACAGAAAATGATATTTGCATTTTTGTATGCAATTACTAACAAAGTAAATAAAAAAACACCAGAATGAACACAAAAGTGTGGAAAAAAAGTGTGGTTCTATTATTTCATGTAACCTTGTTAAAAATCAGGCAAAATGTAGCTGTGGGTTTTGTAATGGGCTAAAATAAAATAAAAAGAATAAATTAAAAAAAAAATGAAATCCATTCATAAATATTAGGAAAAATGGTCCAAATAAGGCCCTTGAAAAATATAATAAAGTATTTAAAATAAAGAAATTTGACATTTCTCCAGGTTTGGGTTGGTGAGATTTTAATGTTTTTGAATACATTTCTTCTTCTTATTGTTGTTAGTGTAGAAAACAATTGTACTACTAAATATTTTGTGGAAACCATAATTCCTTCAAGACTTTGATGAATACAAAATTTATAGGAAGATTTATTTAAAATCTTTTGTAGCATTTTAAATAACTTTTGACCCATTTATTACATACATTCCTTGCTGAATTTCTTTCAAAAGAAATCAAAATTGAATGGTAATGTATTATTTAGTCCATCATTTGTGATCCGATCCGATCCGATAGAGAGTGCAGCAGACATCATTTGAGTAAACAGCACACATAAACAACTCACCCGGGGGACAGTTTTCTTTTTTTATTGTGTTGGAGGGGATGTTACAGTGGTTGCTCATTTCAGCTGAGCTACAAAACGTTCAATGAGATCGCTTCATTACAAACTGACAAAGGTATAACAGATTCACAACAGCATGTACCACAGAACTGGAAATGAGTGTGGGTCTCATATAAATGACATCATTTCTAATAATCTACAGCTTGTTTTTCTTTTTTTTTTCTTCTTTTTTTGTTGTTTTCTTTGACTTCATACAGATAATGAATTAGGCTAAAATGCACCATAATATTTGGTTGACTTTAGGAACATTTTCCTTATTACATCACAAAATACATTTTTTTTTTATATCCCAAAGAAGCAAGACTTGCAAGTAGGCTTTTAAACAGAACTAAATCTACAGCTACAAAATTCTACTCCGGCAGCCTTTACACCTTGGCGGGTCCTGTCTGCGCTCCCAGTCCGTATCGGGTAAAAACACGGGGTAGAATCAGTATGACATATACACAGAAGTCCGTATTGTAAAGGCTATAAAGATTTGTTGCACGTTGTAAAGTTGCCTCTCCTGGATCTTTACACTCCTGCGGGTGATGGGGAACTGGGGCGGCGCTGGAGAAGAGGGGCGGACAAAGGGAAGCTGGGAAGAAGGGGGTGGTGCACGGGTGGGGGTGGATGGGAGGGCGAGCGAGCGGGCGCCGTCTATGTGGCGTATCTCTTGGTCCACTGTCGAGCTATCCTGTCATGCTCTGCTCTGTTGGTCAGGTACTGAGTAGCTATGCTTCCCACCAGAGGATCCGCTGAGAGATGGAGAAAAAAAAAAAGAAGAACAGAAAGGAAAAAGTGAGACATTCTTACACCCGGGAGTCAGAGAGAACACAGTATTCTGAAAGACGCAGACAGGCCTGCGCTGGGAAGGACACAGAGAGAGAGAGAGCAGTGGGAAGCGAGCCATCGTGGAGAGTAAATGAAAGAGCCGAGTGGGATTCAACAGACACATCTGTCATGTGCTGACTCAGCTGACACAACAATGTCAGAGATGTTTTCGAGACAAACACCGTGACGGGCTTTACAGGATTCCAAACTGTAGGCCTCTTCCGAAAGGTCTGCTTTTCCTTACTCGCGACAAAACAACACAATGAAGATGCAAAATGAACCTGACTAGAAACATACAACATGAAATCCTCCGCTTTAACATCACATAAATATGATCAATCTTTTCTGGATTCAACGAATCCGTTTTTTTCTTTTTAATGTATAGGCAGTGTTATTTTAGTATCATTTATTCATTTGTTTTCATTTTAGTGCTTCAACTTATTGAACTTTAGTTAATGGCCAAGGCAACATTTCCCATTTTCAAGTCTTTTGGAGTATTTTTCAATCTAATATTTGTTTTTTTAAATGTAATGAAAATTATTTTATTAATTTTAGTTCAAAAGAACACTGCTGAATTTAGAACAGGGGTGCCCAATCCTGCTCCTGGCGATCGACTGTCCTGCAAAATTCAGCTCCGACTCTAATCAAACACACCTTAAGCAACTAATTAAGGTCTTCAGGATCGCTTGAAAATTAAAGGCAGGTGTGTTTGATTAGAGTCGGAGCTGAACTTTGCAGGACAGTCGATCGCCAGGAGCAGGATTGGGAACCCCTGATTTAGAACAATTACTGTATTTTTCTTTGATTTTAGGGTTAAGAAACTGTAAACTCCATGCTGGCATGACAGGTATGAAATTAAATAAATATTTTTTAATTCATATTTTTATTTCCCTATGTAATTTCTATCACTTTCTGCTTCTGATTTTGCCCGCTTGAGGCTAAAATGAACCTGACTAGAACCATGCAACATGAAGCCTAAAGTTCAGACTTCAGCTTCAACTTCACATAAATATGATATAGAGTATTTATTAATATTTTGAATTAGCCATTATTTTTTATATTATAAGTTTTCGTTTTTTTTTACGTTTACTTTCTATTTTTTTCCAGTTTAGTAATTTTTGTACTTCAACTTACACTTGCCAAGTCAACATTTCTAATTTTCATTTGTCTTTCATTTTAGTTTTTAATGTAATATTTATCAGACAAGTGCTTTTCATCCAATATTTCATTTCAGATTTATGGAGACAATGGACTCTGGCTTTAAGAGCATATTGGTGGATCTTTATTTAGTATAGAACTTCTGTGAACTTGTGATTATGGAATGTTCTATTCGGCACTGTGTATATATGATCTGATGAACATGAATATTGTTGAAAGAACATATGTCTCTATGTTTCTTCAGAAGTGTGCAGATCTGCTCCTGGAGGCCCACCTTCATGCAGAGTTTAACCTTTAAATTGAATAATTTAACACACCTGAACCAGCTAGTCAAGGTTTTTAGGATTAATAGAAACATCCAGGTAGGTGTTGGAGCAGGCTGTAGCTGAACTCTCTCCAGGAGCAGGATCAGACACCCCTGCCTTAGGGCCTTCAGTGAAATAAAAGTATCAAAAGCGCAAATGAACGGGAAAATCCACACGGTCAGACTCATCATCTAATCAAATAATTTTATTTTTATCTGGTGGGTGTAGTCTTTCAGATAAGTCGTGGCTGAGACCTTTTAGTGAACCTGAGTTATGCAATCAAGCATTAGGTGAGGTACGAAATTAGAGCATGAACACTGAAACATGTTCTGCAATCACTGATTTGTGACCCTGGAGCACAAAACCAGTCTTAGGTCGCTGGGGCATATTTGTAGCAATAGTCAAAAATACATTGTATGGGTCAAAATTATTGCTTTTCCTTTTATGCCAAAAATCATTAGGATATTAAGTAAAGATCATGCTCCATGAAGATATTTTGTAAATTTCTTACCATAAATGTATCAACTTAATTTTTGATTAGTAATATGCATTGCTAAGAACTTCATTTGGACAATTTTAAAGGCAATTTTCTCAATATTTTGATTATTTTGCACCCTCACATTCCAGATTTTCAAATAGTTGTATCTCGGCCAAATATTGTCCGATCCTAACAACCCATACATCAATGGAAATCTTATTTATTCAGCTTTCAGATGATGTATAAATCTCGATTTTGAAAAATGGACACTTAAGACTGGTTTTGTCATCCAGGGTCACATTTGTAGACAAACAAGAAAATGACTGATTTCTGATGTCAATAGCCTAACAGCTGGCTGTGACAAAGAATACAATCTATAATGTTCATAGCTTGTCCTGTTCTGCATAGAAGGACCAGAATTAAAGGGATAGTTCACCCAAAAATGACAATTAGTCATCATTCCCTCATAATCGTGATATTCCAAACCTGTCTGGAATCTATGGAGCACATAAGATGTATTGAATGTCAGTTGAATCCAAACAACCAGATCCAATGAATTTCTCATGAAAAAAAAAATTCAACCTAAAACATGAATTTGTTCTTAACCTCGTTAAGAGTTTGTCTCTCATAATTTGCAATTCTGAGAAAAAAAAAGTCAAAGATATATTTGTGAGATCTCAACAAATGTTAAATCGGTGAATCAACAAAATCGGTGAATTACAATGTGTTCACCAAAACATGCATAAGAAAATCTGCATTTTCATTAACAAATATTTCACCAATAACTTTCCTGTAGTGAACGAGGCCCACTGAGTTTTACAGAACAAAGTGCATTTTTGGAACAACATGAGGGTGAGTAAATGATGACAATTTTCATTTTTGGATGAACTCTCACTTTAAATGCCCATCTAATTATTGTCCTACTAGTAAATATTTTACTAGTAAAGCTATGCTTAGGACTTAGGCCATTTTTTTTTTTTTATCAGCCTTGATTTGCTGTGCTCACCTGGATTGCAGTCTGTCAGCAGAGAGCAGATGGAAAGCAGGACCTTCGAGATGGTCAGAGCTGGGCTCCAGTTATCCTTCAGGATGTCCAGGCAGATCACACCCTGACTGTTGATGTTGCAGTGATAGATCCTCGTGCGGAACGTGACCTGCACAGGAGGAGGAAACCGAAACCATCACAAAACAACTCCATCTAAAAAGGGATTCTGTTAGCTCACCAGTCCAGAACCACGCTTTAATACTCTGGATGTGTTTTTAACAGGGCTTTCATTATAGACGGGGCTTTTGAGAGCTGGATGGCAGCTTTCACTCTCATTAACGGCTCTCTCAGAAACCAGGGCTGAATCCTGAAAGCCATCGATCCAGTGAGAAAAGAGAGCCAAGCAAGCTTAACCTGACCCAGCTTCTCAACTGTGTGTCAGCGGCCCTTATCTAGAGTATTGACGACTTCTGGCCCCGGCTTACAGGACCAACGGGATGCCGCTGACTGCAGTATTGTGGGAGGGCCGATTCTGCCAGATAAGGGTCAAGGGATAGACCGGGTCATGCATTAGTCTGCTCCCTTAGCACATAAAGAGTGCTTCTTGTTTGTTGACTGCGTCTCACTCTGCCCCCTGCAGCAGCTACTAAGACGTCCGTCACATGATGCAGCATAAACCGAGCGACCAAAATAACCCTGCCTGCCTGGCACAATGCGGGTATTGTATGAACACGGTGGTCTTGGAGTCCGAAAACACAGCCAGCATGACACGGGCAGCCTGTGTGAGGTCTCACGGTCAATGCTGGGAAACAAAACAAGAGAGTTCATGACGCATGCCCTCTATGGACAGAAAGTGAGAGAAAATCCTAGTATGCCAAGTCTGACTATATAGCATGTAAAGGCATCATAGTGACACTAGCAATGCAAAGACTGTTACTAAAATTGGGAAGCTGGCTTTTTAAGTCAAATGTAAGCTAACAATAAACAGAAATGCATTGCACATCTGAAAAATAAAATACTGGTAGGATGTTTATTATCCTTAACTAATATTACAAAAAAAAAAACAACAACAACAATATTTTACTGTTTTGGCCATCCCTTTGTCAAGCATTCCTGAGCCACATTTTCACAGAAATATTAATCCAAGAATGCTCTCAAGTAAGGAGAAATGTTACATAAAAATGTTTATATAAAAAAATACAAGTATAATGTTTTACACACAGAAAAATATTTACTATTTAATGCAACAAACACTTAATAAATATTGAGAAATATTCCTACATTACTCAATATTGTATTGTACCGTATGTGCTGTGAATTTTTGGGCGAGTCTTAAGTTTTGAAGTTTAAAGTTTTAAAGCGGCTAAAATGTTAAACTTGCCCCAGAGTTTTGGACTTTTGCAAGAAATTACAAATGTAATATTAATTATAAAATAATTATATTTAATACAAATGTTTAACAAAATTAGTTGTATATTTAATGCAACACAGACATACACTTAATAAACATAAAAATATAATTGAATATTGATATATTTTAATAAATGAATATTTAAAACAACAAAAATTATATATACAGCTACAAATGTACAAATGCACATATGGAAAGTTTTTTTCCTTTGTATTTTTTTTCTAAGATTCGCGTACAAACAATGCCATTGCTAAAACAATCCCCGTTCACGTGAATATGCAAAAGTGACAAACGTTGTATTACGCATGCCAGGCCAGTAGTTGGCAACGTCACTTTGTACAGAAACACTATGCGAACACGTAATATGAATGAGCATGACTTCACCATTTTCACAAATTCGTGTTTTTGTAGATTACACACAGACAATAAATGGTATTGTTTTCAAAAACTTGCACTTTGAAATCCGTTTTCAAAAACCCCAAAACACCATTGTCGTATAAAACGTTTTCAGGTTTTTGTTGAAAGCGATGTAATGTAAATGCACCCTTAGTTCAGATACAAATGACAGCAAGTGAACTTGTTGATAGTTGAATTCATTTGAATGTTAATCAAAGCCATAATCGGATCTTTACTGAATTATCATCCTCTGGCATCATTAGCTCAGTAACAAAGGCATCTGTGTAGGCAGCAGACAGCCAGGTAGAGTTTCTAAACAGACAGACAGACAGAAAGAAAGAGACGAGACATAAAACAAAAGAGAAAGAGCTCTTTTTAAATGCACATTATGACCCAACCAAACTGCTCTGTAAACAAGCCAATGCATTAGAGCCTTTTACAGCTCGAGTTAATCGATACTCTTATTTCTAGACAGACTTTTAGGATGAAACGCCTGTCTCTCTGTCTCTTTTCCACCCTGCTCCCAAACACAGACAGACTCATTCACAAAAACACAGATTAGCAGACCACAAACCAAGCCGCACGGGCAACGACTTCACAGAGCGCCGGCCCAAACGAACGTAGGCGAGATCGGCCCCCAAGTTGCCCTGCGTTTCATCTGGTGACAAAAGAATGAGGGGGTGCGGGCCGCCGGCTCTGCCTGGTATCCACCACAGAGGATGAATCCTGTTTATAATTAGTGGATTAGAGCTTTGCAGTGGCTTGATCTGAACAAAGAGCCCCCTCCAGCCCATGAGCTTTATATAAACTTGTTGTTTACAGATGCCGCTGACGATCGAGATGAGGGCCAGACTGAGGCGGAGAGCCACTCGCAGTGGCGCAAATTCCCAAACATGCTGAGGAAGGAGATTCGGATAGTAATTAATCCGAAATGCGGTGGTTGACTCGTTCACCTTTATAGCTGGAGCCGTAGTAAACCAGCTTCCCTAAACCACATCTCTGCCTGTCGGCATCTTGCTAATTGCTTTACGCTGGAAATAGCCAGTGCTCGAAGGAGTGCGTTCATTTATGCAGCACACAAAACAGAGAAACATAATCGTTCAGCTTCACATTATCCTTGAGGTATATTAACAGAGGTCAATACCTGTTCTGAATGATCCGTTTCAGAGTGTCCTTGGTAGAGCTAATACATCTTAATTAAAGGCCACTGCTCTTTGTGACCGACTAGAGAGACTAATAATAACACACATACACAGAAGGGTTCAGAGACTACTTGTGAAAATGCTTCAATTTTGTATTTTACTATAATAGTTTAGTTTAATAGCTTTTTCCCCATTACAAATTATATAAGCAGACATATTTTCAGTGAAAATCTGTAATAAGATTAATGACCTAGAAATAGTAAAGAATCGTAAATATTTTACATTATAACACTTTTTATTTAATATTTATAAATCCAAAAACTTTAATTCCAGAATAAGGGTTTTTGCATGTGTGGATTATTTTACTACTATGTATATTTGTCTCATATAATTATTATATTCTTATTTTTAATTCAGCTTTTTATAACGCATCGGAGATTGCACTGTAAAAATGAGTTTTGATACTAAGAAAATACTATTTCAGTCTTTCTACTTTAAAAGTTCATGTTTAATTCAATATGTTATTTGCCATTTCTTTGTTTTTATTTGTGAATTTACTAGCAGTCGAAGTGAAAACTGTTTCAAAGCCAACCTTTTTTTTTTCAGTGTGGTTGGGAAAACTTTTGAACCATTGTGCCATATGGACACGCAACAAAAAAAAAGTGGAATACATAGTAAATAACTTTCAGATTATACAGTATAATGCTTAAATGATCATTTACTTTTATGTAGGTTAGAAATGTCATGGGACTCTGATTCATGAACTTCTATTCTGAAGAACAGCATCAAATGGCTGATACAGCTGTTTTATGTTCTGCTCTGTATTCAGGAACAGCTTTGATGTATTGAGTCTGAAGTGCTTCCAAATATGTTCCAAAGCATTTGATTTTGCATTTATATTGAGACCCCATTGCGAAACGTAATGAGCTGCCTGTGCAGCTTCTGAAAGCATGATGATGCAGCCTTCTAAGACGCCTTCTTCTGGCCAAGTTCTAAGGCATTCATAAGTATTTCATGTATCATTCACTTATAAGCTGCTGTGTCAGTCAGAATTCTCCCTTAGAAGGCAGCAGCCTATATAGGCAGTAAAAAGCATGACTGCTCACTAGGTTTTGAAACAGAGCCTTAAGAGTTTAGTTCCAAATCTCCATCCTGGTACACTTGCCAGTAATTTTCAAGACTTTGATTAGAGCTGTAAGTAACCAAAGTAGGAAGGCAGATCTCTAGAAGCAGGATTAAGCATCCCCTTTTTAAAACCTCAAAAAGAATGGATAAAAAGGGAAGATGTTTTCCCATACTGTACCTTTGGTGGCTTGAAGGGGTAATCGGAAGAGAAGGTGATATCCAGAAAGAACACGCCTCCCTCATAGACTGAACCTGGAGGGCCCAGAATGGTGGATCTCCACTCATAGATGTTGTCGCCCTTAGGTCCCGCACTGAAAAAACACACACATAAGTCAAGGTGATTGAACATCTTACACCCAGACTGAAATACTGGCCAATATTTGCCCATTGTGAGAATGAGCTTATGTATGTATGTATGTATGTATGTATGTATATTTCAGCGTAAAATGACTATGGACAAAATAAAATAAATCAGATTTTCATATTAAGTGTAATTAATTCTGTGCATCAACAATGCATATAGTATATATGACAGAATATAACCAACTCTTGTCTTAGTGCATGATGCCACAACACTTTTTAAAGCAGCACTGAGGTGGCATGAATATATTTACACATGGACAACGATCACAGGACACAATGTAACACTTGCAAGTTGATCATTCTTGCTCACAGACAAAGAAACCACGACATGTACTAATTAACAATGACAAATAAAGAGTCGCTGTAATGTGGCAATGAACAATATTAATAAAATGAAATAGCAGGAAATTAAATACAAAAAAATTTTAATAAAAATAAAGTAACAGGTTATTGAACTCTCTTATACTAATTTTACTAATTTACTGAAAGAATCCACACTATCGGTCAAAAATTTGGTAGTCTCTCATGCTCGACAAGGTTGGATTTATTTAATCAAAAATACATTAATAATAACAGTAATAATAAATAATATTACAATATAAATAACTTTTATTTTAATATAATATAATTTATTACTGTAATGCAAAACTGAATTTTCAGCATCATTACTCCAGTCTTTAGCGTCACGTGATCTTTCAGAATTCATTACAATATGCGGTCACACTTTATATTAGGTGGCCTTAACTACTATGTACTTACAACAAAAAATAAGTACAATGTACTTATTGTGTTCATACTGTATTGCAAAAACACTTTTGCTGGTATTGAGGTGGGATACGGGTAGGTTAGGGACAGGTTTGGTGGTATGGGTGGGTTTAAGGGTGGGTTAAGGTGTGAGTGATGGGTCAACGGTGTAATTATAAATGTAATTACAGAAATCAATTACAGATGTAATTACATATAGGTGTTTTTAAAAATATAAGTACAATGTAAAAACATGTATGTACACAATGAGTGCATTGTACCAAATGATTAATTCAAATGTAAGTACATAGTAGTTAAGGCCACCTAATATAAAGTGGGACCCAATATGCTTGTATTTTATATTTCTGTAACAATTTCACAATATTACTGTTTTACTTTACTTTTGATCAAATGAATGCAGCCTTTGTGTAAAAAAATAAATAAATAAATCATTATTCATGAGCAATTAATTGTAAATATACAATTATTCCAAACGTTTGACCGGTAGTGAAAATGCATCAGAACTGAACTGAAAGTGGGTCAAATTGTGTTGTACCAAAAGAGCAAGCTAAATATCTGCAACGCAGGTCACAGAGAAGATGGACAGATTGAGATAACAGGGACAAGCACACAAACATGGCTAATGGAGGAAAATAAGGGCAATGAAGGAAAAATAAAGGCCCACTCCTGTGATTCTGTGCTGGTGGAGAAGCAAGAGAGACCAGCCTCTAATGGAGGAGACAGGTGACTGTAGCAGACGCAGCCGTAAGCAGGCACTTATCGTCGGCATCTATTGCTCAATTAGCATGTGATGAAACGCTCATCTCTGCCAGCAAGTCACCAGCCTACACACTGGATACCCACTCGTGCTTTAGAGCGAGAGAGGACGGCTGTCAAACACAACTCGGCATACAGTAGAGGGCCAAAAATAGGCAGGATTACAGCAAAGCAGAAAGATAATAGGAGCGGACGGCGTGAAAAGTAATAGAACAATTCATTGCCGCCATGTAGCTTACTTAATTCTTTGAGCCTGATAAATTATCCGGGACTATTGGACTGCCTCTCAGCAGCGAGGATGGAAAAATGCTTTGAATACAGTTGAGAGCAATAAATGGCAGATTTAGCAAGAGCAACCTGCTACATAGATCATTTAACAGCACAACAACATGCGGGGTTGTCTTTGGCCATCACTTATCGCCATAAAATCAACACATGACATTTAGAGAGGCTTTAGCTCACGTCAAAGTGAATCGTATAACCGTAGCTTACGAGGGGGAAAAATGAGGGAAATAGAAAAATCTTTTCTGAACATCAATCTGACAGGCCTTCAGCAGGGTGTTTTTAGTAAAGCGAGGTGAGCCTGCATAACTCTTTGCACTGACACTGTCAGGGGTTCTCAGCGTTACCGCAGAGCAACTACATTCAAAAGGAAGTGTGCAACCTTATCATAAGGGTGTGAAAAACTACTTCAGAAGTCAACAAAATATCTTCGAGAAACCCTGTTTAATTAGGCTGGTTTTAAGTTCATCTGACACAAAACAGAAGCTGAAGGCTTGTTTTTAGAAGTTCATTTGAATAATTTTAACAATGTCAGTCTTAAAAACACATTTTACCAAAAAACAACAACATAATATACACAATTTAAAATATACACTGTCATTTTCTTTAGCAAGGACACATCAAAAGTGATTGTAAATATTTATAATTATTATAATAATAATAATAAAAAATAAACAAACTATCATGGTTTACAAAATATTAAGCAGCATGCTTTGTGTATAAAAATATAAGAAATCTTTAAGCAACATAAATTCTATACAAATTAAAATGAGAAAAATCAGCTTAACAAAGGGAAAACAATTACACTTTTAAAGAAATATTAAAATGGTAAAGTTCTTTTAAAATGCAATATTTCACAATATTGCCCTAACCCTTATATCAAATTCTTAATTATATATAAGACATCTTTCTTGAGCAAATATAAATTCTATATAAATTAATAATAAAAATCAGCTTAACCAAAGAAAAAAAAACACTTAAAGAAATGTTAAAATAGTAAATATTTATTTTAAAATGCAATAATATTTCATATTACGATTTTTAATTTAAAAAAAAAATCTAATAATTGCAAACTTGGTGAGCATAAGAGACTTGCAAAAAGAAAAAAAAAATGTACTAAAGCAGTAGCACATAAATTTCTTGTTGTAGTTGAAATAGTGAACCGATTAAATGAAGCACTGAAACAAACTTCCCAATGCTTTATAAGACACCATTATCAGTGGGCATTTTAAGCTACTTCCCAACACAGCCTCATACACAAGTGTAACATTTTGCATTTTGCTAATCTACAATATGCAAATTGCCTGACATGGATGGCAAACCAAATCTCGTGAAAATCTTGGGAAAAGACTGCTGCTGCTGCATCTGTCAATTCACTTGCATGTGTTTACAGGCTGATCATGACCTCTTCAATGCGGTGGATGCACAGACGCATCACAGTAATGAGCAGACGCTGCTAATGTGGCTCTATGTATTACCATCCATGCTAAAGTGTCTGCCTGTGCTCTTGTTGCTGGACTGTGAAGATGTGAAGCAATTATGTTGACGTTGAAGAGCCACTCGTAACAGATTTAGCAAACTCTTAACAGGAACATAACAGTGGCAAACGATTGAAAAAAGCCACTGTTAATAGCCGAACGAGTCCTCTAGACTCTAATGAATTCTTGGCAATCAAGTGGACAATCATGTTTGTTGAGACCAAGACCGACACATGCTTCTCGGAAACACACAATCACCTCCACATGGTTTCCAGCAAATACAAGAGATTCGTACAAGGACGGGAAAATAAAAGGATCAGATCTACACAGAAATAACACAGAGTTAAAAAAAAAAAAAAAAAACTCATAGATTATGTTTGCAATTCAGCAGAATATTCTGTCAGCCCCATTTTAGAGTGCTAAATATGTACGTATGTTATAATGTATTTATGTTATAATAATATATTTATGTTTATTCATAACCATATATATAGTTATGTTTAGTTATTACTGAGCAGAACAACCACGCTGTAAGTACTGAACTCTTTAGTAAACCTGCGCCGCAATGAAAAATACAAGTAAACATTTTTGTTGAAATAAACCAAAGTAACTGGAGGAAAAATACAAAATATATTGACATGACTGTAAAAATAATTAAAATAAAAAGCATCAGATTCAATTTGATGCAAAAATAAAATTAAAACATGAAACCATAATATGAAAAAAGTAAAAGTAAAATAATGACAAAAACTAATGGAAACTCTATGGAAATCCAAATGGGTGGGGATTTAAAAAATGTATAATAATAATAATAATAATAATAATAATATTTTATATATACTGCCTTACAAAGGCAAAAGAACTTAACTCGCTAGAGTGTGAAACTGAGAAAAATGACTTTAAATTTTTTTATTTGTCCAGCCAAATTAATTATAGGAAGGACACTGGAAATTTGGTAATTAGTTTTAGTAATGATAATTACCTACATTAAAAAATTCTGGGCTCAAACTAAATTTTTACCCCTATTTAGAGGTTACTGTACTCTGCTTTTGCATTGTCTGCAAAAAGTGAGAAGTCCCACCAAGGCCTTCTGTGTATGTGTGTTTTGCTATTATTAGTCTCTCTAGTCGGTCACAAAGAGCAGTGGCCTTTAATTAAGATGTATTAGCTCTACCAAGGACACTCTGAAACGGATCATTCAGAACAGGCATTGACCTCCGTTAATATACCTCAAGGATAATGTGAAGCTGAACGATTATGTTTCTCTGTTTTGTGTGCTGCATAAATGAACGTACTCCTTCGAGCCCTGGCTATTTCCAGCATATATCAATATTTGGTTGCTGATCACCATTTACAAAATCGTTACAGTAACACCTGTATAAAATCTAGTGATCATGGGCTATCTCATATAGGCTATTGCATATAGTAATGTGACTGTATTAATGTTTTTTTTTTTTTTTGGACCGTAACAAGCAAACTAAAAGTAAAACATGAAACCGTTTTGCAACTAATTTATTTGCTATGCTCAGTAACGTAAAAGAATGCTAGACATAATATAATAGCTTTTATATTGACTTGAATGAAATAGCCTAAGCTAAAAGAACGACTTGTGGATTCATGTGAATGCCAGTAAGCAGGAATAATGCTCAGAATGCTTGAGGATTAAACATCTCCGACGAAGTTCATCGCCATGGATTGATTTTATCGGGTTACAAGAAACGGTAGGATATGGATTTAATCGCGAACTGTTAGTAGGCTACTTATTTTATGATTGATCATGCTACGGCATTCGAGTCCACACACATCCAACCAGAAGTGACAGCCTGGTAAATAATCTGCATTATAAAAAGGAAAAAAAATTTTTTTTTAAAGTTATTTACGATTACGTATTGCTGCCAAGGTATAGTGCTTATAGTGCTTTGTTCCCTTTTGGGGCTCTGCACAATTAAATGCTGTGCTCTACATTTAAAATAATAATAATAATAAATTGAAACTAACTAAAGTCAAATGTGTTAAACCCAGCTTTTCTCAATTTCACTCTAGAAATTTCCCTATTCAACAGATTGTCTCATGTATGTGTAGGGGTTTCAGGGAAACCTAAAGCAGGTACGGGAGGTCCACCTACGATAATACCCACATTTATGATGCAATTACAACAAATACCCTGTGTCGATGTTATGTAACCTGGAAAGTATGTTAGCGGTGAATTTCAGGCAGTAATCCTGCTGAAAAAAAGGGGCGACCTCAATAATCCAGCGGCCCTATGGTAGGCAGCTCTGCCACCGCTGCGACGGGCTCTGGGCTCGGGTATTGTGTAATCCAGTGCTCCCTCGAGGCGCGCACACACTATAATCACCTCAAATGTGTTTGCAGTTCGCCCACTTCCTGTAGCACACATTTCTCTCTGCAGAGACTGCTTTAATGACCAAGCAAGGACTTGTTATCCTTTAACGCTTCAGAGAAAACTCCTACCATTTAACAAAACAAGCTTCCGTTCAAATTCTTACACACTCTCTTGAAAGGAGCAAGCCTTTATGATATTAAGCTACCGCTGTGGCTGGGGAATCGAAGCCTGCCGGCTCACCAGACTATCGGCTTGTCTGCGAAGAGCTCCGGGTGTAGCGGATTACAAAGACGATAGTCCTGAGAAGCTAATTAAGTTAACCTAAGCGTAAATACATACCATTTATCAATCTCCATCCGTCATTTCAGATAACCCAGAAAGATGGTGAGGCCAAGCAAAGCGCTGGAGAATGGAGTCACAACGCATGGTGGTTTAATATCAAATCATATCAAAAGTCTACCTGAGAAACTCCTGCTTCTGTACTTTCAAAGAAAGCACAGTTAAATGGTTCCTGTATTTAAGAAAATTGCCACACTTTATTTTAAGATCCAATTCTCGCTATTAACAAACCATTAACTACAACTTTTGCCTCAATAAACTCCTGCTTAGGAATTGGGTGAGATTAGGGATGTAGAATATGGTCATGCAGAATGTGTGCTTTAGAAGTACTAATAAACATATATTAGTAATAGGCATGCTAATAAACAACTAGTTAATAGTGAGAATTGGTCCCTATACTAAAGTGTTGCCAAAAAAAAATAAAAAATTAAATAAAAAAAATAGATAAAATAGATCTGGTTTGGGAATAAGAAAAACTTCTTGGTTCCCAACTTTACAGGAAGAAGAAATTTTCACTACAAAGGGATTTAACACTACAAAGGGAGCTTAAATATCTGAAAGTGTACTTGATGTAAAATGAGTGCTAAGAGTCAGAAAAAGAAAGAATGCACATCCTCCAGTTACATCAAAACCTGCTTTAAGAGCTCACCAGAGACACACGTTTACCATTATAACAGTAATATCAATAGCAATTGGGAAAATCTAACGTGGCTGTGCATGTGCGAACCGCTAAACCACTGCACAAATCAATCAAATTTTACAGCAGCAACAACAAAAATCCTCTTCATACTCATAAATTACCATATGATGCACTACAATTTGGAAACAACCATTCAAATATATGCTCTCACACTTTACAGCAGGGCACAGCGGAATTATGTGAGCAATTAAAACAGATTATTAATAAAACCACACTCGCTTTACATGCCGTAATAAATCAGCTGCCGCTCAACATTAAATTCCCCAGTGAAAACACACAGAAATGTCAGGTAATATTCAGCAGCGGAGTCAATGACCTGATGCTGATTTTAAAATTGGCCACAATTAATGCACTAACCTCTGGGGCTGGGCTTTATACTTTCTCTTTCAGCTATCAACCCCCTGTTCCTCCGCTCCTGCTGGCATACACAACTATAATCAACTGCCTGCCAGTGTCCCACTCTGTTATTTATCTGACAATTGGAATAAAGTCATGGTCAGCCCTGTAATTATGATGACATTATATGAATAACTATAATTTCAGCTCTTAAAATGTCAAATTCAGGGCAATTTATTACCATACAAAAGAGCAAAAGAGAAGAGAATCAAACAGAACAATGTCACTTGCCAACATCAGTATGCTACGAAAACAGAGAGAGAGAGAAAAAAATACAGTATCGGGAAACACTGTTTTACATCAAGTGTTCATCTATATATATGTCAACCTGGCAACATATGGATGGGCTTGCCTTCTTTTTTAGGCTTTTGTTTATGTCACAGCTACTTGCTATTGCTAGTTAGAGGTAGGTATTATTTGGGGGAGAGAATTTCTTATTTTAGGACAAAATTATTATTTTGATTAGATGCCCAACAATATTTTTGTTTAAACCTACAAGTGCAAATTGAGCCATAATTTAGCAATGTTTACAAGTACTCTAGCATATACACTACCAAGTTTAAGGTAATTTTTATTTTATTTTTTTAAGGTTATACTTTTATTTTGCAAGGAAGCAATACATTGATCAAATGTGACATTAAGGACTAAAACGTTACCAAATATTTAAATTTCAAATAAATGCTGTTCTTTTAAAAGACAATTTTTTTTTTGAAGTTGCAAATAAAATAAATATAATTTGAGTGTAAGAAAATATAATTGTATTTTTTTTACTTCAATTCAATGCATTTTTTTTAAATTGTTTGCAACATTTACTAGCCATTTCTGAATTAAATTGTTGATTTGAATACATTTTAAAATGTATATTAAATTGTAATAATATTTCACAATATTACTGTTTTTACTGTATTTTTGGACAATCAGGCCTAAATACAGCCCTGCTAAGCATAAGAGTCTTCAAGAACACTTAAAAAAAAAAAAGAATCTCGCTAACCACAAACATCTGAACGGTTGTTTAGAACTCCTCAAAGCTAACATACATGGACTGAAAGCCACAAAATGCCAATTTTGATTTCATGAGACCAAATTTTCAATGACATGCAATAACAATGAGGCCTTGTCCCAAATAATGTACTTGAAATGGACTTGCGGTCTTTGCTCATGAAGTCTACAAAACCGCAGTGTTTACCATTTGTCATGCAATGACTCAAAAGGCTTCTAACGAGCGTCCTCTTTGTGTTCGTGATCTTTCTTTATGACCTCCTTTGTGACCTGATGATCTATGGGGCATTACGTTAAAGTGTGGACAGCGGAGACTGAAGAACACAAGAGTTTCATTGGGCACAGAGCTTGACAACAACTTCAGGAAAGCCAGGAATATACATATAAAATCCAAGAAAATACATTAGGAAGAGCATAGACATTGCTACCAGATAAATAACATTTTCACCAACACCTCCATCATTTACATTTCTCATCCTGTTCATATTCATGGTGTTATAAACACGATCCTCTTTGGAGGATAAGTGCTTGTTCATATGCTAATTCACTGCTGAGGAATTGTGTGGGATGTTTCTTAAAGCTTTTGCTTTCCTCTGGAGCTAAATGAAGGGATAATGTTGAGGAACAGACTATAATTTAAGTCTTTATTTAAAAGACGTTTTTCTTTCAATCTCACTTGCCTTTGCAAGTTTGCATATATTCAGATTTGCCAGGTAAAGATACATCATACCAGGATGGACATCAGTGAAACCAAACCTCATTGGTTCTTGTGTGGCAAATCTGAATATGCATGAATGCAAATGAGACTTGTATAGAAGCCAGTTTCTGCCATGGAAAAACATTTAATTGCAACTTTTTCTCATGATTCAGATTTTTTCCCCCTTGCAGTTCTTAATTTATATCTCACAATTAAGACTTTTGCTCATAGTTCTGAGTTTACATCTCAGAATTGAAACTTATTTCTTGCATATAATCTCAGAATTCCAAGTTATAAACTGAATTGAGAGATATAAACTTGTCACAATTATGAAGCAAAAATCTGAATTGTAAGATTGTAAGAAAGTATCTCACAATTAAGACTTTTTTTTTCTTGCAATTACGAGAACTGCGACAATCTCAGAATTGCAAGATATAAATGTAGAATGGTAAGATATTTATTGCGGAAACAAAGTCAGAATTGTAAACTCAATTTTAAGTCAGAATTTTGAGACCTAAACTCACAATTTTGAGATAAAGTCACATTTATTTTTTTTTTTTTAATGTTTTGAACTGCAAGATGTAAACTCAGAATTGTGAGAAAGTCAGAATTTATATCTTGCAATTGACTTTTTCTTAGAATTGCGAGAAAAAAGTCTGAATAGTCTGAAAAGACTTTCTCATTTTGTGGCAGAAACAGACTTCTATATAAATGCTATTCTGGAGGGCAAGATTATCAGTGAATAATGGTTTAAATTTTGGTCAATGATTTCAGAAAGGCTGAAATATCTTTTTTTCCATCTTTTTTTAGGGCTGGACACATCATTGAAGCATATTTCTCTCCTAGTGTTGGTAACATTACACTGTAAAAAAATAATTGTATTTTTAACTGTAAAATTTTGTAAAAACGCTACGGAAAAAGAAAAACTGTTAATAGGTTAACAGTAAGTTCCCGTACTATATACAGGGAAAAAACTGTAAAAGATCTAACCAGACATTTCATGTAATTTTATAGTAAAATGCTGTTAATATACAGTTTTTAAGAAGTAAAGAACAAATCAATGTGTAATTTAGAGTCAAAAACTGTAAACTGATATTCCCAGAATTCCCTGCGTGACACTATTTTGTTTAAATAATCATGTTTTTTTTATATAGTTTTTATTATCAGTTATGTACACGTGGGCTTTGTTACATCATCTGTTGTTTAATGAAAGTTTATTGCATTATTTAAGTATCATGCGTGATACCATGATGGTGTTTTGTGGTTGCATGAATGACTCTGTGCACATTATATATTAGTACATACTTCTGCTTGTAGCGAAGCTACTTGTGATGATCTTTGATTCTTCATGTGGCTTTCTCTTTTACCACCTGCATTATTATGGTGGTAGACAGTAAGTTAAAGGTACAAAACAGATTTTAATAACAGTGTGCGTTGTTGAATTTACTGGTTTAAATTCAAATTTTCTTGTTTGTAAATTACAGTTTTATACTGTAAAATTTACAGTTTTGTGCTGTAAATGTGTTTACAGTTTTTCTGTATTTTTTACAAAATTATTCTGGCAACCACAGCTGCAAAATTATTTTGTAAAAACTACATAATTTTTTTTTTTTTTACAGTGCTGATTCGTCTCATTTCAATAAGGCATGAATCTGACAGCATTAAAAGTGTAACAGCCGATCCTTTAATTCACACTGCAATGGAAAAACACCTTAAAGTAATACAATTATACTGCTGTAGTAGAATGACAAATCTGACAAAAGCAACTTAAAGATAAAAGATGGAGCTTATCTGAGAGATGCTTCCCAAAAAAGGTGTAACACAATCACATATACATATCACAAACATCAAATATATGCGCAAACCACTCTCACACCCTGTACACACACATACACACGTTATATCGCTCTGATCCATTTATCAAGCATGAAATCTTACTCTCTTTCAACACTATTCCTGCAGACAGTGATTTAAAGCAGGTTATTGAAATGCAGCACTGTACTTGCTAAATGTTCAGTAGGAATTAATGAGATACCCTCAGCGTTTCACTAAGACAGAACGCACACTGATGGTTGTGCTGTAATCTAATCAGCTGTGAATGTAAGTAGCAATGCTTTTCAGATGCGGTTGCAATCTTTCATTCAGACCATGACTGAGTTTATGTTCCCTCTTTATCGGCATACTTTATTTACCGGTAGACGCATTGTTTTACGTCAACAAGCAAATGAAAAACTGCTCCAAGAAAATGAATGCAAGGAAAAGAGCTTAATAAACATAAATGGAAAAAAAAATAAATCAATACCGACTGACACCTTTTATAATTTGTTGGCTTTAGCGAGAGCAATCCAAGTACGAAGGTGGAGGAATAAACTCATATTTTCTGAGACAGGAGTAACAATCATGTTAGTTACGTTCTTAAAACCCATTCAGAATTTCTAAGTAGTATTTTTAAAAATGTATTATGTAAACATACATACACACATATACATATTTTATATGTACACATGTATATAGTTATTGTATTACATCATAATACAGAGACCCCCCCCCACCCCACATGATTGTAAAGCGCTTTGGGTGTATAGCAATACACAATAAAAGAGCTATATAAATGCTTCATTCATTCATTCATTCATAGTTATATACTTACATACTAACTATAATTTAGTAATAGTAATTTAGTAATTCAGCTAATTACTAATAGTAATTAGTAATTCTCCAAGACACTAAAATAACACAAACAAATAAATCAATTATTTCACTGTGTGTGTGTATATATTATTTATTTATTTATTTATTTATTTATTTATTTATTTATTTATTTATTTATTTATTTATTTATTTATTTATTTATTTATTTATTTATTTATTTATTTATTTATTTATTTATATATATTAGGGGTGGCACGGTACATGAAAAAACACCCGAACCGTTCGGTTCGTGTGCGTCGCACGGTTCGACGCATGCGCAATGTAGCCCCGTGCTCAGACAGTTTTGCCTCAGACAGTTTCGCGCGAACATACAGTGACTAAGTGCTGATTCTGAACGCGTCTCTCATGTTGACTGACAAGGGAGTATACTTTAAAGGCTTGCGCACTCAACTGCTTGCGAAAAGGAGCTTTGTGCTCGAGTATCCTAACGTTACCCCTCTCATTCGGCACAAATCCAAATATTGCATAATACTTCCATATTTGCGATGTAACGTATCTGAATACGAAACTATAATTTATTATGTAAATGACAGGCTTTGTACTTCAGTCGCGTTCCAACGGTGACACAGAGGCGCGCGCGCTGATGTTTGGCTCAATGAATTTTATTTTGATAAAGTACCAACTGCGTTGTCAAGTTAGCAATGCTGGAACTGATATGTTTTGTGTGTGTGTGTGCTCCGGCGCGATCACTTCAACTGTTTCCTTATACCAGCAGAATCAACTTTAAACACGTCTTATTAATAATCACTGTATAAAGGTCTGCTTTTATTTGTGTACACTCACAATGAAAACAAAACATATTTATATAACATGTAATATTAGTATTTTCACATCTAAATGAAAAAAAATTGTAATTTGCACTACTGTCTGTTCAAAATAAATGAAAAGAAACTGAGCATAGTAGATCCCCCCCCCAGCCCCCAGCCAATCCCCCCCCCCCTTGAACCGAAATCGTACCGAACCGTGACCACCGAACCGAGGTACGTACCGAACCGTGACATCTGTGTACCGTGCCACCCCTAATATATATATATAATTAATCGATTTTTATTTTATTTTTTTCATATATTGTTTATATATCAGTAAGTTTACTTGTAAATAAGACTAACATTGTGACACGTGATTGTTGCCGATAGTACTATTCACAAAACAAATAAAATCCATCAGCAATAATCAGGCTTCCAATACGCACGTTGTTTGGTTGGCACCAATACCAATGCTGTGTGCCCTGGAATCCTTGCTATTGGTGGAGAAGGGCCTATTGATTTCAGCAGTCTGAAGTGCATTGAGACAGGACCCCTGGACGAGCGCTGCCTCTCTCTGCTCAGCATGAAAAGCCACTATGGCAAAAATAAGCCCTGAGTCAATATGGCCTGTGTGTATAAATAAACCTGTGCTGAGACATCAGTAGGGGGAGCGTCAGCCCGCTGCATCTGCCTGTGATGATGATGATGTAGAGCAGATTGATGAAGGCTGACAGCTCAGATAAGCAGCGTGCTGGCTGGGTTGCCCTCTGCTACGTAGACAGACAAGAAGTGGAATGAGCCAAGCTATGCCTACTCCACTCAACGTACAGAGCAGACAATGTTATAAAGGGGATAAGAAAGAGGATTATGGAGAAGCTGCAGCCCAGTGCCCGTTTTAAAAAGTGATTTATTCATATTAGGGGGGTAACAGTACACACATTCATACCAAAATTTGGTACGGGTCTCTCAGTTTGGTATGAATGTGTAACGTAAGAATGCACAAAAACACAAAAGATGATATTTTGAAGAAAGTTAGTGACCAAACACTTGCGGGTAGCCACTGACTTTCATATTAGGTTAAAAAAAAAAATTACTATGGAAGTCAATAGCTACCAGCAACTCTTTGGTTACCAATATTCTTCAAAATATTTTCTTTTATGTTCCACACAAGCAAGAAACTCATACATATTGAGGTATTGAGGATGAGTAACAATTTTCATTTTTGGGTGAACTATGCCTTTATTGGTCAAGTTCACTCAGCCAGACATAAAGGTTCCTCATGCTGGTTAAGAACTTGCGGGTGATTTGATGAAGTTGTTCTGTCTGAGCTGAATGCTGACAGTGATTCATTACACTGAGCGCGAGTTTGCTTTGTGATGCTGATTGTGAGGTCTGGAAGCGTATGATGACAGGACTACAGACAGCACTTCAGAGACAGTGAGCAGCATAACAACACTCAACAGCATCAAATTGTCTTTTGATGTTTATGTATTGGCAAGAATGGTTGTTCTGAGATATTATATAGCACGGTACAGTACAATCAAACTTCTTTAATGCAGGAAATAAAACATGACTTTTATGGACACGCTTTCCATAACATTATTAACTAAATGAACGCAAGGGATAATAATAATACGGAATCATTTTTATTTATATGCATCTATACCAGTAAATAGTAATATACATTTGACATTTATTTTTACTAAAAGTAGCCTAAATAATTTAACCACCTTTTTTTTTTATGTACCCTCATAAATCTTTATTCAAAAACTCCTTGCAAAACATTATTATTATTATTATTTTTGTTCAAAAAGTGGCTGTACTTCGATATACCACACAATACAGAAGAAAAGGTGATCACAAGTTAATTTCACACCGACTTCAACTTCACAGCCATATAAAAAGTGCATTAAAATCATTGCAATATTGATAATGCTGGTTAATTTTATATCGGAAACAATGTTGAATATAACATAAATATTCAATATATCTACAAGTCCCAGCATGCAAAAGTCAAAAGCGGTTATACGTAGCACATTGTTTAGGACGCAAAGGATTAAGCTCTTTCCTGCAGATAAATTACAGCACCCCAAATAAATCACAGTGAAATATTAGTTTAGACAAAATAATAACAGCAATCACAATCCGTTTACACACAGAAATTAAAACATTCCTCAACCATCACCTTAAGTACACCAAACCCAAGTGTTAATCCATTAATTTAATGTTTTGAGCCCAATATTATTATTTACGGTGCCCGGGAGGGGCCGTCTTCGGTTCACTTAGTTATGTCGTGGCCACAACGGAACATGATAATATGCCGTGGCCACGAGATATTAATTTCTGTGAACGTCATATTAAATCGTGGGAATGTCATATGTTGTGGCCACGAGATCATTTTGTGGAGGTAAAGATAATGATAACATGTTGTGGCCTCGAGATGCTATGTTGAGGGAACGACATCCATTTCTTCCACGATTTCTTATGTTGAAGGAACGACATTTTTATCGTAGCCACGAGTTTAATGCGTAAACAAACCTACGTGACCATAGCAACCCGGGATTATCAGAGATGGATAAAACATTTTTATTAACATTAAACATTTCATTTAATATTTGTATATTATTATTATTATTATTGTTATATTAACTTGTTAGGGCTATATTTTTATATTTATTTCATATAAATATAATGTTTTGTTATTTCACCTTTCAATTCGTGTATCGCTTTACCTAATTAACGTTATGTATAATTATGCTATTTGCTACCATATATTTTGCAAATACTGTAAACGCCTGACAATGATCAGAACAATCAAAGCTTTATGTCAAGCATTTACAGTAGGTTAATTTACAAATCTAGTCAGAACGTTATGTAAAGAGATCGAAATGAAGGGAAAAAACGAATATAAAAATATAATAATAGGCTAATAATAATAATGCTATAATGATGATGATGATGATATAGCTAATAATAATAATAATAATAATAATAATAATAATAAACAAATATTACGGAAAAAGACGATCAGTCTGTCATTACCTCGACAAGGATCTCGTGGCCACGACATATCATCAAGTTCCCACGAGTTAATATGACTTTCCAAAAAAATGTACTTTTTATTAAAATCACTGGACTATTTTTATCTGAAAATGGCCCCTCCCGGGCACCTTAATTATTGCTTTATTTTTATGTGTGTGTGTGTTTTTTTTTAAGCCAAAAAGGATGATTTTCATTTCAAAGCATTACTCAAATATTTCTGAATAAAGACGTTTCCATTGTTAGGCTACAATTAGCTTAAAACGCAATTACTCAAATCAAGATTACTGTAGTTCTGTGCTTTTTGGAGGAAACGCAAACCCATTATTATGCAACCCCCAGCATGCAGGTCTGATTCTGGATAACACCCGAGACCCCTGAGCGGGATGTGTACCTCTATTATGATGCACTTGCTACGGGAAGTGGTTTTCTACACCTTGCAATATTTACAGCAGCTTTTAAGCGCTAACCACATACAGTCCATGTCAGAGACATGTTCAGAGCATACTACCACACAGCTGTGAGTGAGAGCGAGAGAGAGAGAGAGAGAGAGAGAGAGAGAGAGAGAGAAAGAGAGAGATGGCTGCAAATGGCCTACATGATTTAGCACTTATTGTAAAGTGATCTGTTAGCATGACCTCATAACGGGGTGGGCGGTATGACCACAGATTTATATCACAGGATATATCATTATAAATCACAGTAATATGATTTTTTTTTTACAAAATTCAACTGAATTTTTTTTTTATTAAATAATTATGTGCACAAGACAATAATTGGATAAACAACGCTGTGAATTAAGCTGGGGGTGAAAACCTTTTGAATTTGAAGATCAGGATAAATTTAACTTATTTTGTCTTTTGGGAAACATGTAAAGAACTTCTGTAGCTTCTGAAGGGCAGTACTAAATTAAAAAAATAAGAAAAATGTACACATCTTCATTCGGTTCAAAAGTTTTCACCCCCCAGGTTTTAATGCATCACTTTTCCTTCTGGAGCATCAGTGAGCGTTTGAACCTTCTGTAATAGTTGAGTCCCTCAGTTGTCGTCAGTGTGAAAAGATGTACCTCAAAATCATACAGTCATTGCTGGAAAGGGTCCAAACACACAAAAATGCTGGAAAACCAAAGAATTTGAGGGACCTAAAGGATTTTTCAGAAGAACAGCAGGCAGTTTAACTGTTCAGGACAAACAAGGGACTCATGAGCAACTATCACTAAACAAAAAACACAGCTGTGGATTAATATGTCAACCTCTTTTATGTGAAATATCTTATTCAGGTCAGTGTTAAATAAACACTAACATGCATTTTGTATGATCCCTCTTATTTTGGTAAAATAATTAACATTATGCAGATTGTATATAAACTTTTGACCTCAACTGTATATAACAGTATAGCAAAAATCTCTAGCAGTTGACACAGCATATCCCACTCAGCTCTCTCTTGTAACATGCAAAAGATCCACATGCTTCATGAGTGAAAACTTAATCCCATCTGCGGCAAGAAACCTTAGCGGGTTATGACACGGCAGGACCATGTGGTTTCCTGGGCTTACAGGACACGTCCTGCTCCAGCGGTGCGTTTAAAGGCAGCTTCACCCCGCTGAACACGTCAAGCCCACCACCAGCCTAAGATCTCACAATCATGAAATCAGCAGAGCACTAAACAAGCAGACTAAAAACAACCACGCTTCCATCCAGCAAAGGAAAAGAGAGGAGAGAGAAGACAAAGAATTACCGGCGTCATGCTTTGAGCTCCCTCAGCTGAGACTTGTTGCCATGGGATCTGTCAAGATTTTTAATAGTGGATTATGAGATATCTGACACCCATTAAGAGCCGCTGAATTAACTTTGAGGTAAAATGGCACAGATGGAGCGGTGATTATTTCAGGAGCCATTCTTATGTTGAAGAAAGATTGAATTAAGCTCATTTAGGCTACAGGAAGCATAAGTATGTCAGGATGAGAGATCTGGACACCGGTGTTAGTGTTTTACTGCGGAGGAGAGAAGCCGGCTTGTGCAGCCAGACTACTGACTACCAGAAGTCACCGCAGTTCCTTTTGTTTTTACACATCATTTAGAAATGGGTTTATCTGAAGTAGTTGATACCACAACCACAGACTTGCATGACAGAAACTCCAAATAATAAATAAGCAGCGTTATATGACTGTCTGCACAGAAAACAGACAAAAATCAAGAACTTACAGTACTTCTCAGGAAATCTAGATTACTTGCTTTTAAGTATCAAATATTTCATGCCACTTTGAGAAATTCACCGTGTAAATCTTCCTCAAAGTATTATCTGATAAAAACAACTTTGTTTCTATGCAAACTGATGTTTCTCAATAGACCTTGGTTTCCCAAACTGGAGTTCACAAACACCCAAAGTGCATGGGGTTGAAATACTAATTTAAAATCTCTGTGGGTACATTTTACAACAATGGGGATTGGCTGACGAAGAAGTTTGGGAAACCCTGCAATATACAAGAGTACAGTCATCCAATCAGATAAGAGCTTGCCAAATCAAGAAAACGCTTTCCACTTTTGAGAGAAATGTCCATCGGAAGGCCAGTAAAAGGACCTCGGACGGCACATGGACATGAAGTGCAAGACAAGAATTCACTTGTAACAAAAGCATATGTTTGGTGAATTCCCATTAAATTAATTAATTAAATTCATTTATATTAAATTTCAGCACTTTTGCTATTACACTACTTGGGTTGCAAAGAGACGGAAAAAATCCAGTACATTTCTGGAAACTTTCTAGGATTTTTTTTTGGAATCTTTCAGATAATTTGAGAGATTTTTGGAAACTTGTCCACCTCTTTGCACCACACATCATTCAACAGCAAGCCTGCTCTCCTAAAATAATATTGATCTAGAAGAGCAGCTCGGACATTCAGCTAAACATCTCCTTTTATGATGCACAGACGAAAAAGAAATATAGCATATGGGTGAGAAATTGATGACAGTTTTCATTTTTGGTGAACTGTTCCGTTAAAATCAGCTCAGAACAAATAAGCAAATGCTTTAAAACAATAAAGTAAAAAAAAAAAAACAGCCATGATCAGGTGAGACTTGTGCTAACGGCTCACTGAAAGCATAGCGCAAATATAGAAACCTGTCTGAATACTAGTGGTGTTTTGAAGGACATCTCCTTGACAGGCCACTTTGGGACCTTTGTGCAGTTCAAAGGGGAGAACTGCGATAATGCTTAATCGATCTGAGCTGACATGTTTTGAAGACGATCCTCCCTTTGTGTGCATGTTGGAAAGAGACGGCGCTCAGCCTAAGGGCCTGCATGCTTTTGTCCCAGCCGAGCAGAGCAGCAAGGCTTCCTCTAGGACCCAGGCTCTCTTTTGTCCTACATACACACACACGCACACTCGGTGTAAACGGTGTGACATTCAGTCAGGTGAGCAAAACTCTGGAGATAGAAACATTTACTTATCTGACAGGAGGATTCATTTTTTGAAGCTGAAGTAACAGTTCTGACTTGATACTCAAATCCAATTGAAAGCTCCTACTTAAAAGCCTCAAGACTAAAAATACATTTAAATCTATTTGAAAAGCTTTTGAACAAAAGTACCGAAATTATCCTTAAACAGAACAGTTCTCCCCCAAAAAATGGAAATTGTCATCATTTACTCACCCTCACGTTGTTTCAAAACCTGTTTCTTCCATAAAACAAACCAATTTCACAATCTGCGAGACTAAAATAAGTAATAAAGCAATGAAAAGCCTCAATAAACTAAGTTGTTGTGACTCTGGATCAAGAAATCTGATAAGAATTTGTCTAAATATTTGCTGCCTTTACATAAGGACGAGTTGGCAGACTTACTGCAGCTGTCTGAAATAGTTCTTACTAAACCCGAAACCGTTTTATGTCACAAGACAGCATTAGAAACACACACACACACACACACACACACACACACACGTTTAAAAACCTCAGGATTTGTTTCTCCAGTGTAAGCAGGGGAAACCCGAACACCACAGGAAGATGAAAGGCGCTTAATTTGAGAAATGGTGTGAAAGTTGATTTCTGGCACAGTGAATTTACACTACAAGTTCCAGTAATAAATCATATAATTTCTTTCTTGTTATATTGCTCATTAATGTTACTCTGAACATTTATTAACAATAGATTCTTAAGCTACTCCTCATACACTTAAAGTACCTACAGTCAAGCTAACCTTTTGAAAAAGTAGTTAAACTACAAACCCTTTAAAAAGCAGCTAACAAAACTGAAAACAGAATAGCAGCACTTTGTTATAAAAATTGACCCACAGGGACTCTGTCTGAACAAACTGATTCAATAAAATGAATCAGATTTCTCAACGGTATATACGAGGGAAAAAGGAAAATATTAGAAGAGTGCAATTCATTATTTTTTCAACTCGCTATACTGTACAGCTCCATGCAGCAATGTGACAAAAGACGTACACTAACATTTAGAAGTTTAAAACTTGGTTTTAAGCCAAGAGGGCATTACAATGATCAAAAGTGATATTAAAAGACATTTATAATATAACAAAAAAAATTTGCATTTCAAATAAATGCTGTTGTTTTGAGCTTACTATTCACTGTTAACTGTTTTCAAAATAGATAATAATAAGAACTGTCTCTTGAGCACCAAATCAACATATTAGAATTATTTCTGAAGCATTGTGTGACCCTGAAGACTGGAGTAATTATGCTGATAATTCAGCTTTGACATTAAAGGAATAAATTACATTTTAACATATTAAAAGAGCAAAGGTATTTTACAAAGTAATATTTCACAATGTCCCTTACTGTTTTTTTTAAAGGGGTCATATGACGATTCTAAAAATAACATTAATTTGTATATTTGGTGTAATGCAATGTGTTTACGCAGTTTAAGGTTCAAACAACTTTTTTCCACATACCTTACATTATAGTTGCTCCTCTGTGCCCCGCCTTTCTGAAATGCATCGATTTTTACTAAGCTCATCATTCTGAAAAGCGAGGTGGGCTCTGATTGGCCTCAAGCGCGTGCCAGAAATGGGGTCGAAAATCAATTACAAAACAACAGTTGAAAAAGATTTACTTAAATTATTTACTTAATTTAAAAATATTTACTTAATTTAAAAATATTCACTTAACACTGAACAGTTTTTAACATTCTAGCAGACATTATACCAACAAAGCACAATTTAACTTAAAATTAATAAGTTTTAAAAAAATATATACATGTATACGTATATGTATATGTATATTGGGAGTGGCACGGTACATGTATTTGTACCGAACCGTCACGGTACGGACATCTCGGTTCGGTGCATTAGGCCTTACAACGAATACAGGCAATTCACCCCGAATCCAGAAGGGGGCGCCTGCAGTAATAAAACGCTGTTTGATAACCGCCAGCAGAAGAACAGTGAATGCAGAGTTGCGCACTTGAAAACAAAGTCCCCTACACAGTGACCATGTGCTGATTCTGAACGCGTCTCTCACTGACAAGGGAGTATACTTTAAAGTCTTGCGTACTCAACTATTTGCGAAATGTTCTCATGTATCCTACCTCTCTCATTCGGCACAAATACAAATATTCCGTAATATTTCCATATTTGCGATGTAAAGTATCTGAATGCGAAACTATTATTTATTATGTAAATGATAGGCTTTGTACTTCAGTCGCGTTCCAGCGGTGACACAGAGGCGCGCGCACGCTGATGTTTGGTTCACTGTAGTTTATTTTGATAACTGCGCTGTCAAGTTAGCAATGCTGGAACTGATGTGTGTGTGTTCCGGCGCGATCACTTCAACTGTTTCCTTATACCAGCAGAATCAACTTTAAACACTTATTATCTTACTAATAATGCATCACTGTATAAAGGTCTGCTTTTATTTTTGTACACTCAGAATGAAAACAAAAAAGAAAACAAATAGGATGTCGCTTTCTGCCATTTGAGTTTCCTTTCTGTGAACAAATTAAGCCCATCACAAAAATGAACTGAAACTCAGCATATATTAGGGGCTGTCGCACTGCCCCCCCCCCCATACACATATACATACACACATACATACGCACACACACACACACACACACATTATATTATATTATATACATATACATATACATACATACATACATACATATATGGAATAATTGATGACGGGCCGTTGAATTATAAGAAAAATAATGCACACCCAAGGTGGTGATGTATTCACCTAGGGTCGATCAGATGATATATTTCAAGGCATTCGTCTGGTTTTTCTACTTAAAATCGCTATTGTGAGTAGTATTATTTCTTCCGCAACTCATCCAACATCTCCGTTGCTAATTCCAAAACGTCATTTTAAACCTAATGCAGTTAGTAACGCAGTTAATACAGTTAACTAAGTTATGAGAGAGAGCGAGAGAGAGATTAACATTACGTTATGTAATTATGTGCTTTCCATACATAAAACGTAATTTTGTGGCAATTATATATTTTTATTTTTAGACCCCCTCAAGCAGGCATGTATTTTTTTTTTACTGTACAAATAAATGCAGCCTTGCTGAGCAGAAGTGAATTCTTTTAAAACAGCGGTGTCAAACTCAGTTCCTGGAGGGCCGCAGCCATGCAGAGTTTAGTTCCAACCCTGCTCCAAAACACAAACCATGTAGTTTTCAATTGAGCCTAATTAGTGTTGGAACTAAACTCTGCAGGCCTGTGGCCCTCCAGGAACTGAGTTTGACACCCCTGTTTTAAAACATTAGAAAATATTTCAGATCCCACAGACAAATCTATTACAGATTTGAACACTATGTGAGAATGTTATAATAAATGTATTAATATAGCTCTTGTAATTATTATCATCATTATCATTGTCTTTTTAATTTTTTATTTTTTTACAGAACAACAGTAAAATTACAATACTAACATTTATTATGTTGATGGAGCTTTTATTTTGGCAGAAACCCCCAGAAAGACCCCAGTGCTTCTTTTTGTTGACAACAGCAGATTTATAAATGATTCTCATTAAGAACTTGGAAAGAAGTTGTCACATCCATGCCTTGTGAAAATTCCAACTCTATCTCACGAGCAATTTGTACGTATTTTACGAGGTGGCTAATTCATACTACCTTACTCGTACGATTTTGTACGATTTGTCAAGACCCCAGTGATGGTTAGGTTTAGGGGCGGGGTTAGGTGTAGGTCATTCATACAAATTGTGCAACTCGTAAAATACGTACGATTTAGCAAAAATTACGACGAGTGAGGTCGTACAAATTTGTACGAATTAGCCACCTCGTAAAATATGTACGAATTACAGTGAGATCGGGCTAAAGAAAATTCATAAAAATGTTACTGGGTAACTGAAGAGTAACACTGTTTCAACGCAAATTTTCCTTGTGCTTTGGATTTTGATCTCTTGCGCCGCAAACTCGCGCAGCACTGTCAAAATATATGCAATTTGTGTGTGTATTAGAAAACATAACATTCTGCAGTTAATTTACCAATTGTTTAAGACCATTATGCTATTTCAATCATCATACAGTAACCAGCAACAACCACCCCTTCCTCTTCTCATTGAAGACATGCGATGCGGTACTAAACAGTCTCCTGCTGTTGGTGCTTGTAATGATTTTTGCATATTTCAATTTTAAATGCCTCCACACTGCTGACGTGTTTGCTGAATTAGTGCTCCCCTCTATTTGATCGTGTCACGTCACAAACAATTTTGGTTACTGAACATTCGGTACATTCCTATTATATATGCACAAACTGCTTGTAACACTCCAAAGACAAAAGAAAACTTAAAAATCGCATCATATGACTCTTTTGAACAGTATACAGTAGCTTAAAAGCCACACTATTTACTATACAAGTTATTCCCCCAAACTGCTCATTATTCATCATCTTTCATCCAAAACACCAGCCATTAAGGAAAATTAACAGTGCAGCTCTCAAGAATGAAGAAATCACTGAGCTTTATTGAGCGTTTTAAATCTACACTCAAGATAATTGTGAAATCAGCTGAATAGGAGCTAATTTCATGTCACCACGGTGCAAATAACCCAGCAGCAGCCAGCGGCAGGCATCATAATACATGGCCCCAGAGAGCCCAAGCGTCATGGGGGCTATATTGCAGCGGTAATGGCCTAACAAGGTTACGTCTCCATGGGAGACGCAGCAAATGGGGGGCTGGTTTGAGAGCAAACAACACAGAGGGACCCTCTCGGATACCCACATATATGATTAAAGCAGCTTGATCAAGTATTTGTTATAACTAATAAATGACTTTAACGAGCCTGAACGAAATGCATATTCATTTTCAGCTCTCAAACAGGTTCACAAAACCCTCATGATAAAACACAACATGTCTTTACACATCCCAACAAATCTGTGAAACACAGCATGTGTGAACGCAACCATATTAACAGACGTGTAGGGTAGCGCAGTGGATGTAATGGCGCTGGAGAACAAGGCTACTGTGTGTGTGTGTTTGAAAGAAAAAGGCTCTGGTTATCACAGTCACAGTGTGAGGTGCTATGGGGTGGTTATCTAAAGACCAGGCCAAACGGTCGAGCCACGACATGACTCTCCTGTCTTATCAGCCGCGGGTGATGGAGCGATGGCCCTCAGTGGTGTGGGGGTTGGGGAGGATCATGCACCATTAAGAGGCAGGGCGGACACAAGAATCCAAGAGACATGCCTGGTGTATGTACACAAACATGCTTTGGACATTTAATGCTAGAATGTGGCTACATTTGCATTTCCAAAGAAAAAAAAGACAGGTCTGACCAGGAATGTGCAAAACTACATCTTTAAAAAATAGCTAGTTGGTGGGTTGTATGAGAGAATACTAAAGTAATTGGTGTTATAGAAACCTTGCACAATTAGCCTGGTTTAAGGTTCAACTGGCGCAGATCTGGAGTGTTTTTATGGGTCATTAACAAAAGATGATGTATTCATGCATTGAAAAAAAATAAAAGCACTTTTGAAAGGAACTGTTTTTTATGTTGATAATTGAGCTTTTCATGAACATTTACTCACAACTAACAATGCAATATTAAAGAATAATATCAATGGAATCGTTCAGAGCATGTTTTTTTATTTTTCTGACCAGTAAAAACAGCCAATCAGAATCCACTCAACTGTAAGGAGCTCGAGCATTTAAAGAATCAGATGACAAAAACATGATCGTGTATTAATGTGAAAGCTAATATATTGTAGTTATTGTTACAGTTATCAATCTTGGTGTGAACAGGCCTTAACAAAAACATGAGTTGATATAATGCACATCAAATCAGGCAGTTCAAGCAGTTTCTCTTCCTCTATTATATTGATAATGTCAATATGTTCAGCAAATGATAAGAAGGTGCTCCAGATTCTTTTAAATGTGGCTTCTTTTCCCTTTAAGAATGCTGTCTTTTCCATTGGAATGCATGAAGACATTTCTCTTTGCCACTGATTTTATATATATATATATATATATATATATATATATATATATATAGACTATTTTAATTTGACATTTTGGCACTGTTTGTGGGGAGCAGCTCAAAATTGCTTGTGATGTTTCTCATTTGTAAGTCACTTTGCATAAGAGCGTCTGCTAAATGAATGAATGCAAATACAAAAAAAAAAAAAACACCTTGAGAAGTGACGCAAAGGCCACCTGAATGCTTGTGGCTTTAGAGAGATGAATTTAAAAAGATGCAAATTTTCCAAGAGAAGAAAAAATCATCCGGCACGCTATCAGCATGTTAATTAAATCAATCAAATTAGGGCTGCACTATATATTGCATGCGATTGTCATGTGCATCTCGTCAGTAAAGCCGGTTCTGTAATTAGTAATAAATCTCCATCACGTGATTTCAGATGGAGCGGCATTTACTACACAGAGCCGTAGTTCTCTGACAAGCTACGCAATTCATGCTCATAATGGCAGATGAATCACCTGCGATAATAAACGTGATATTGCGTAGCTTGTCAGAGAACTACAGCGGTGTGTATTAAATGCCGCTCCATCTGAAATCACATGATGGAGATTTATTACTAATCACAGAACCGGCATGACAATCACATGCAATATATCGTGCAGCCCTAAATCAAATAAATAAATAGTTCAAGCAGTAAAATTGGATTGGATTAGGTTACTAAAATAGATAAACAATATTCTTATTATTGGTGTCCACATTTTTTGATGAACACTTATTTCTAGTAATTTGTGATTACTGGATCACGATTGTATACAACAAACAAATAAGAGAGAAAAAAAATCAATTCACAACACAGGAATTTCCAACACATATCTAGGACTGAAAACACTTTTTTTTTTTTGAAAGGTACTGCCATGGCCGTGGGAACTCTGTGTACAGCAAACACAATCACTCATCTAATCTTTTTTAAGATATTGCCTCATTTTTTAGGAAATCAGATGACTAGCGCAAGATTTTGTTGTTCAATCTTGGTGCATGATAATCCGTACCCACTTTAACTTCAAGAAAATTAAGTACGTTCCCAGGAATCACGGCCTTCAAGCACTCTGATAAGTGATTATCACAGTGATGGCAGAACATTGGGAAAAAAATAACAGCTTCAACAAAGAGCAGTCAAAGCCCTAACACCGATCTGCAGAAATGAACAGACCAGCTTCCTCAGGCAGTCTCAGAGACGGGGCACGGGATATCGCTGACTATGGATAGATACAGCTCAGACCATTTCACCTCTTTGTGAGTGCTGACACAATAGGAGTAATGTCTGCAGTTCCAGTCAAAGGAAATGACTGCCCTACCATCCCCTTTATCAACACAAAAGACACAGATTACACAACACTGCCGACTGCACTATTACAACAAACAAGTTGAACAAAACATGTAGAATTCCTCACTATTCCAGCCACTTATTTCTTTTATAAAACAGTGAGGAATAAGACATGGTTAGAAAGCTATATATTGTTAGAGCTGTGGCCTGAATGCCTAAAGGAAAGCAGATTTTATTTTCTGCACTGATTTTGGGGGGAAAATATGCAGATAAGATTTAAATATGGTAAAATATGTTAGACAAGAAAGTACTACACTCATATTCGTAGCTGAAAGCATAATAATTTAGCCAAAATATGTAAAATAATAAACACACAAAGGACAAATGAAAAAGTAAGAATAAGTCCCCGCCCAAAAAATAAAATAAAATAAAATAATATAAAAATAACTCATTTGCAAGTAACTTTAGATATGCGAGTCAACTAAATAAATAAATAAAAATGCAAATGTAAACGCAATGGGTCATCTCTACAGGTGGCTTTAGGAATAGAGATTAATTTAAAATTATTATAACACACACACACACACACATAATGTGAACTGCTGTTCAAAACCCATTTTTATTATTTTGTGACACATTTAATGTTTAAAATACATCACATAGAATTAATAGGATATGCATGTAAAATAAATTTGTTGATGTTAAAAAAATAAATAGCTAACGTCTTAATAGCTACAGTATTTGGCATTAATTAAACATTATCCAGTAGCCTAAACTGCTTAGATGAGGTGAAGGGTGGGGGGGGGGGGTCTTCACTATTTATTCATTACTTATTTAAGATTAAAAAGACACCTTCTAACTTTAAAATAACACATACCCATGATTCATTCGATTGGAAACGTGAATAAAGAATAAACAGACTGGATCAATTTTCAAGTTGACTTCAGTATACCACCTCCTTGAGCATTTCTGTTCTGTTTCGTGTGAAAGACGGGTGTCTTGTGACGGCTGCGAGGCTGTCTGCAGGACATTCTCTGACACAACACCAATAAAAATAAAAAAAAGCCCCACGGTGAATCTGACAGCTGGACCAGAGCCAGGGCATGATAAACGCTGTCACTGTCACAGGCCTGTAATAAATGTGAGCTTCACCGAGGGAAAGAGAAGAAAGAGAGATGCAGAGAGAGAAAGAAAGCAGGTTAAAGAAGACCCCCTGAGAAAATGAGGCGCTGCTGAAGGGCTACCTTTCAATTTAGACAAAGGGTTGCTGAGCATTGAATACATTTGAAGGATTTTTCGGTGTACAAACTGCCTGCGGAGAGCCTGACCCGTGTGTAATAGCGCTGAGAGCACCATCAGCACAAACTACATGAGAACCCAGGCCATAATTGGCGACGTGATTGCTTTCTGTGATTCATGAGTATGCATCAGATCTCAATTACACAATCTTGCCAAGAGTCCTCTTTAAATATTTACTCAGAGCATCTCAGCACGCAGGCCCTGGACTTGCATCGTGCGCCGTTTCCCTTCATTGTCCTTGCGCTTCTTTATTCAGCCATAATGAAGGGGAGTTACTGCGGCAGTCTGCTATAATAACCACAATGATGATGGTATGTTGTGGCGTACAGGCTGCAAGGTTCTGAACCCTACATCTGTAATGAGTCTCTTCATTTGTCTAAACGCCGTAACTGTAAGACTCATTTAGTTTAAACGGCGTTTCTTTGGTGTAGAGTACAGACAGATATAAAAATAAAATTGCTTTCTACTGTCTAGTTTTTCAGTCCATAAATTTGATATTATTGCTCCAATATTTGCAGAGCAGAACAAAAAGACAGTGTGTGAAATCTACAGCAGTGGGCAGAATTAAAAATCAATAACAGAAACAAGCCAAACAACACTTCCAGGTCAACAGATGTATCTATCCACAGCAGACTGCTCGGTTCTTATTACAAGTGTAAAATAATAATAATAATAATAATAATAATAGCTTATAGCCATAGGTATATGATATGGCCAAAACCATAGTGCAAGTCATTTTACATTAAGGTGATGACAATATCAAGATAACGTACTTGCTGGTGTGCAGCTTAATATTTTTGAGGATTCTTTGATGAATAGAACCTATTTGAAATTTGTATTTAAATTTTTTTTTTTTTAAAAGTTGTTCTTCTGAACTTTCTATCTTTTTTTATAACGATGTAATAGTCTTTACTATCACTTTTGATTAATTTAAAGCATCCTTGTTGAATAAAAGTATTAATTTAAAAAAAAAAAAAGATCTTACTAACTCCAAACTTTTGAACGGTAGTGTGCATTGTGCTTGAGTTCTAAAGACTCCAGTATAACAAAACAAGCAGTACAAGCACAAACAGTAGCAAGTCTGAAAATAGTTTTCTGTTTTACCACACAACTCAACACCAATGTTCCTGCCCGTATACCTGCGTAACTACCTGGTTCACACAATGGTGATACTGTGCACCAATGATGCAGGAGTTTTGGGTCAATCAATGAAAAGATTCTATTAATAAAGCAGAGTAAATGATAAAGATTAAACCAAACATAGCACACTTTTTATTAAAAAACAAGAACAAAAAGAAACCCAGAAATCCCGGAGTGGATTGTCTGCAGCGAGTGTTTCAAACTGTTGCATCAGCACCGTGTTAAACACCTTCATCCAGGGCTGCTGACATGTTCAACAAGTCGAACACTGTGGCACTGTAGCCACGGGTCACGTAAACGCTACATCTAGTCTGAGAGACAGAAAAAACCCCGCCACAACAGAGGCATGAAAGCTCAATTCTCAAATGAGAGAGCTTTGATAATGAGGGCCAATATGGCAACACTTTACTCGGAGGAATTCTATCATCAAGAAAAAAAAAAAAATCCACTTTTAACGCTTTTCTAAGTTCAGAACATCTGAAACACACACACACACACACACTATAGCTGGTCGATATACTATATTTACTGGATATGTGAAACAATTTTGTTGGTAATATAGAAATCTACCAACACTGATTTTACTGCGCAGTTATTTTATTGATTTTTTTATTGCTTTAAACCTCAGCAGCAAAAATGCATTGATTTAGTTCTTTAAAAGTTCTCAAACGGAATTTTACATGCTTTGGAATACATGCCTTCATTATTTATAACCACATTTACTCTTTGAAATGAAATGAAATGAAACAAAATAAAATAAAAAAATACCATTCTATAGGATAAGAGATACAATTAATATTGTCAATATTGATAATTGCATTGATTTTGTTCTTTAAAAGTTCTCATTTTACATGCTATGGAATACATGCCTCCATTATTTATAACCACATTTACTCCATGAAATAAAATAAAAACAAAATAATTAATATCATCAAAAAGGTTGCAAAATATTATTATATTTTTATAACTATATTGCCTAGGTGTAACAAACACACACGTTTGTTTGTGTGAAAAGTGGGGACATCCCGTAGGCGTAATAGTTTTTATACTGTACAAACTGTATGTGCTATTGCCCTACACCAGGGATCCTCAAATCTGGCCCACGAGATCCACTTTCCTGCAGAGTTTAGCTGCAACCCTAATCAAACACACCTGAACATGCTAATCAATGTCTTCAGGATCATTAGAAAATCACAGACAGGTGAGTTTGATCAGGGTTGGAGCTAAACTCCAAAAAAAGGGTAAGATTTGAGGAACCCTGCCCTTCACCAACCCTACACCTAAACCTATCCCTTACAGGAAACTTTGTGCTATTTCAGATTTTCAATACACTCCATTCTGTGTTATTTATAAGCATTTTGAAAAGTGGGGACATGGGGTAATGTCCTGAAAAGTCACCTTCTCCTTGTAATACCTATGTCATACCCTTGTCATTACAAATTTATGTCCTCATTGGTCACAAAAACTTGTGCGTGCGTGCACGCACACACACACACACACACACACACACACACACACACACACACACACGGCAGGGGTAAACACAGCTCAACAGACATATTATAACAAACCAAGCAAGCTCATGTCAAAGCCTCTTACTTCCTCAAACACACTCTGGTTATATTAAGAGCCTTAGGGGAATTATTCACAACTCGTATGCGTTATATTCTTTTTCAAACAATTCAAACCGTAAACCACGACTGAAGTTACACAGCGGTCGTTGAGTATAAAAACAAATGCGCTTTTATCTGCAAGTTGCTTCGCTGGGACTACAGCGCGAGATCATTTTTTTCTTTCTTTTTGCAGTGCTTCCTCTTTCTGCCTGTTCAGCATGGACGCAAGGCTTCGACTAGTATCCATCATTCATCTTTAGAGGCGATTTGAGTTTTACTGTTTATTTTTATGAAGACATGCAAATTCATGCCGGGAAGCAATCGGCCTCTCGCTCCACGGCATGAATTTTAATAGATTGCTTAAAAACTCATAGAGTGCTCTCCACATCGCAGTTAAAAATCTGCTTCTTAGGAAGGATCTAGTTGTAAATCACAGCGACGGGGCAAGGGGCTGGACAGAGATTTGAGGGAAAATGCAGAAAGTCAAGCAGCACATGAACACAGAAGCATCTGAATGTGTCTTTAAGTGAATCACCATAACCATTTTCCCCTTTAGTCATGCTGGAACACATCATTTTCAAACACGTTAGCATAACTGCGCCTGCCTAAACAGTTATTACAACAGCAGCGTGAAACCAGTGACAAAAGCGCAGTTTACAATATCAATCTGTGACGGAGAGCTGACAGAAACACCAGTGCTGCCAGATTAAAAGAATATCACACCCCAAAAATTTGTCTGGAGACACCTTCATACTGTGCAGATGAGTCGTGCTCAATCTAGTTGATTTTGAATGTCCAAAGGGCTATAAAAGATTATTCTGAGTTTGTAATAGTCATATGCTAATGCCTTTTTGGTGTCAGGCCATTCAAGATATAAATGAGTTTGTTTCTTCATCAGAACAGATTTAGAGAAATTTAGCATTGCACCAATTGTTCACCAATGGATCCTCTGCAGTGAATGGGTGCCGACAGAATGAGACTCCAAACATCACAATAATCGACACCATTCCAGCTAAAATGTGAGTACTCTATCGATACTGTTATTTTTATTAGCTGTTTGCACACTCATTCTGGCGGCACCCATTCACGTGACATCGTTCAAGTGATGTAATGCTAAATTTCTTCAAATCTGTTTCATTGAAGCTGTTCATTGTTGAAATAATGCTGTTCCAATCTATATCTTGGATGGCCTGAGGGCGAATACATTTTCAGCAAATTTTCATTTTTGGGTGAACTATTCCTTTAATCTTCTTTGGCACCTGACAGCATCTGGTCAGTATAAACTTCACTGTGCTGCGTAATAAAATGCTGTAAAAACGGCTGCATTTTTCCCCCAGGAAAAAAAAAAAAACAGCATGCAGGTTTGGAATGACATGAATTTTTATTTCATTCAAGTAATGAAGCCCAGACCTGCTGTAAGAAATAAACTCAGAGCCATATGAAATCCCAGAGTGATATGCGATACGTTCCCACAGATACTATGTGATGTGGCACATTACCAACGAATCAGTATAATATGTCAGCCTCCAGGTAAACTGCGCTCAAGGGAAATGCTGTCTGAGAAAAGAGCCAGTGAGGGAGCTAATGATGAACGTTACGGGATAAACATCTCAGTGTGCTGAACTGTGTGGCTGCACAGATCAGACCATGAAAAGCCACCAAATCCCTGCATTGTCAATTACCATTATCAGCATCTCTGGCTCGCGGCTCCAAGCTGCTGAACTGATCTCACGGCTGGCAGAGCGCACGCTGTGTTGCGCTCTCTCAAAAAAGCATGGCATTTTCGTTTCTGAACATTTGCACTTAGGAACAGTTCACCCAAAAACTGAAAATTCTCCACTTGGTCCAAACCCGTATGACTTAGTTTCTTCCGTGGAACACAAAAGTGGACAAATTCTGATCCTGGCTGCTATTTTTATTTCAATCACAGCAAATAGAGACTCAAATTTCCAGGCTTCAAAAAGAATCAAAAATCCCCATTAAAGAATTATAAAAGTGGTCAGTAATACTCATGTTTTCACTATATTTCAGTTCTTTTGAAGCAATACAATAGCTTTGTGAACTGTAAAAATATTTTTAGAAGACTACTGCAGTATGTTTGACAAGAAAATACTACTTTAGTCTTTCCACTTTTTAATTCAATGGGTTACTTGCAATTTTTTTGTAATTATTTGTGAAATATTCTGAGTGAAAACTGTTTTCACACCAATTTTTTCCAGTCTATAATGACACACCAAAATGTAAGCGGTTATATTTCATACTTGTTAAGCTTCAATGGTAATTAAAATCCGCTATGCAAAGAACGCAAATGACTTTTTTTAAACATCAAATCTAGGTTTAATCAAACAAATCACAGAATGACACTGTCAAATTTCAGCAAATGTATTAAAAACATATGTCATGAATCGTATGCATCAACGCATTGCTTTTACGCATCATGTCACACTGCCTAAACTGTGCTGAATAGCAACACATTGTCATCCGGTTCAGGTGCTAAAATATGCAAAAACATAACATCATACCATGATACTTTTTTGGATCCTCTGTGCTTTATCAGCCCTAGTGTGTAGAGTCAATAGTGCGTGACCTGTCAACCGAGCTGAGACCAGTTGCTGGAGGAGTTTCTGACATAACGCTGGATCAAATGAACGTGCTGTATTCAATGCCTGCTTTTGGACATTGGACTTGCACTCGGCTTTATCTGATGTTGGGTAACTGAGACACTCTAACACTCTCCTTGACTGCTAAATTAACAAAAAAGCAACAAGGCCAAACGCATTTGTTGCACACCAGGTATACAATTTTTTTAGGGTTCGGATTCCACCTAAATGCTACATTTACAGCCTCTCTGTTTGACAAACATTTGATTTAAATATAACACTTGTCAACCTATGTGGTTTTTCAATGGCAAAAACTAGAGAAGCCAAAATACTATTCAAAATTTGGGGTCTTTTGAAAGACGTCTCTTATGTAAAGTAATATTGTGAAGTACTATAACAACTTTTTTTATATATTGTATTTCTATCTTAATACATTTTAAAATGCAATTTATTCCTGTTATGGCAAAACTGAATTTTCATCAGCCATTACTCCGGTCGCTATTCATATCATCCTTCAGAAATCATTTTAATATAACGATTTGGCACTCAAGAAATGTTTAATTTGTTGATCATTATCAATGTTGAAAACAGTTGCGCTGCTTTTTTTCATGATTCTTTGATGAAAAGAACATTTAAAAGACTATTACAACAATCTTTCGCAATGTCACTTTTGATCAATTTAATACATTCTTTCTGAATAAAATAATTTCTTACTTGACTCAAAATGAACTGCAGACCTATTTCTGCCAAATGCCCAGTTGACAATCAATGCTGATAATCTCAAAATAACCAGTATAAATCACTAAACTTCAGTCTAACACTAAAATATGATCCCAATAAATGTACTCTCACACCACCTCAGATAGAGCCAATACATGGCACAACGTCTATAAAATCTAGTTTGAAAGGCATAAATCAATAAGCATAAATCTCTTCCAATATTGCAGAAAGCCAAAACACATATCCAACACAGAGTGTTAAGAATATTACCAACCAGAGAAGACTCTTCCAATCAAAATCCACCTAATGAAAAGACTATAAAAAAAACACCAAGAAACAATCAGAAAACTGCCGTCCTTCAAAGCACAAAAAAAAAAAAAAACACAAGAGCTACAGAGGGAATTTTAAAAGCTCCCTCGTCTTGTTCTGGCATCTCTAGGTCAGCTCATTAAAACAGATGGGGGTTCAGCAGTAAGTTCAGCATGAGGATGTGAAATCAAAGCCATATGCTTCGGAGCTGCATCTGCCATATTATTAAAAACACAACAGCGGCAAGACCACAGGAACATCAGCAACAATAATGCTCAGAGGAAAAAAAAAACCCACTATCCTTCCTAACTCTTTGAAGCCAAGGAGCAAAATTCCACATCCGTCCTGCACAAGTCCATCAGTTTAAAACGAGTCTAAAAACTCCAACAGTTGGTGCTTAAAGTCAATTCTTTCCCACAGCCATCCTATCACAAACCAGTCCATAAAGGAATAATATATGACGGCAGGCACGCTTAAATCACATACCTGCAGTTGGGTGGAGGATCCAGAGTGATTTCTGCAAGCTCTTTCTGGATTCTGCGAGGGAGAAAAGAGAGAAAGGGAGAGATGGTGAGAAAGCTGTGAGAATTGCAAGCAGCCAGGGAATTACACTGCCCTCTACCTCTGCTGCGTTTACTGCACGGCTGGCTCTCCCTTCAGCACAGCTAACATGGCTGCTTCCTCTTTGTTCTCGGAGGCATAACCCGAATCCCATAACAGGAAAACTTTGCCGTGCTCGTTTCTGCCTTTCCCTCCATCGCACACCGTTGATCTTCACCTCAGCTCAAAGCCCGCTCCCCTTAGCACACACCCCGCCCCTCGTCGGCGGGTTTAAGTCACTTTAAGCACAAAAGATTTTCTTTTAAAGCTTATATGCAAATGAGGCAGAGGGAGGGAGGGGGGTGTTCTCGGGCATATTTGACAAGAGCTTTAATGCACAGCTCTGGTGCTGTTACTAAAGCATTATCAATGGCGTGTAAAGGAGCCAGGGCAGGATTTTTGACATTTTCTAAGAATAACAGTTTGTTTTTTTTGATCTGTCATTCCACCCACATTGAGAAAGTCTATGGTGTTTTAATGAGCACTGATGCGGATTGATTGGTTACCGTTTTTTTTTTTTTCTTTTTTATCAGTGCCAATGAAATTTGAGGGTAGAATCGCTGTATTTACTAGTCTCCACGAGGCAGAGGGATTCGATTTGCTTCTCTTGTTCCTTAAAAAACTTTGCGTAGAAGTTCTGGGATGCCTCAAAAGAACTTAGTAAAGTAAACATGGTGTGGTTCGTTGAAATTAAATATAAGCCGATCACACGGCTTCTTTGCTCATGCAGTTAAGTAATTATCTAAGCTTAGTGCTTTTATTCTCAAGTACGGAGCACAGACGCCAAAACTGTTAATTGGCACATTGTGAAAATGAACTTGAATGCACAAAAAGTGATCATAAAAAGCAGTTAAATGTGTTGACAGGACTGAATTAAAAAATGACATTTAAATCCTCAAAGGCAAAACAGATAGATTTGTCAGCTTTACCTCTTTGCGCTGGAGGATAATTTGGCTGTTGTTTTGCTGGACAGTTTGGTGGATTTCTTCTGCTGTTGTGGAGGCGTGGGTTGTTTTCGCTCCTCTTGTTCTTCTGGTTCTGGCACCGGAGGATCTCTCTGATCCGCATCGGAACTGCCGCTGCTGGTGCTGGGACTTTCATCATCTGACCGTTGTCTTTCACTGGACATTTTCCACCTTTGTAAAGGACAACAAGAGGTTCTGAAGCAGGGCTGACTGTGATCACAGGAGTCTCCTGGGGTTTAAGCAAATCTCAAATTTGCTCAGTGGAAACTTAAACCCTAACCTCAAGGCCGCCTGGAACCCTAACCCTTACGTTTCTAAATACAAACAGAAGCTAGGAGCAAGTGACATATCACAGAAACTTAAGAATAAGAACATCATGCCAAACTCTTTTAAGCACTTATTTTTGTTTCAATTTCAGCTTTCATATCACTTATTTATCAGATACACTAGAATCTATAATAAAGTGATCATTAGTCACAATGGCTCATTTATGAGATTAAAGATGTTATTAGTGTAAGAACCTTGAATGCAGTGTAAGTCACTTTGGATAAAAGCAACCACCAAATGCATGAATCTAAATTTACTAGCAACAATTGTCTCTATTAAATAGACCTTTAAGGTACAGTGAAATAGATAGCTGCAACTATCTGAATGAACTAATAAACACGAGTATCTAATAAACAGGTACTAGAAAAACTGGAATAGGTGCCTGCAACAGCTGGAATGCTTAGTAGCTGGAAGTGAATAGCCAATATCTGAATCACAGATTCCCCTAGAATTTAATTGTAAAAAAATATGCTTCTAGTTAATGGAATAGTAACTTGTCACTACAGGAATTAATAAACACTAGCAAGTAGAATCTAATGAGGCTACTAGTCAGCGTTGGGTTACTTACACTGGTGATTAAAAGAAGTAGCAGTAAACACAAAAACAGGTATTTGTTAGTTTTAAGGAATAAACGCTAAAACGGTTTGCCGGGAGAGCAACAATCAAAATGAATCCACAGTATTTGGACTCTGAAAACACGAGCAAACGTACAGATGATCCGATCCAATTACATCAAACTGTTGTCATTCTGAAGGACAAAACGTCCACGTTTTCACACGTAAAACCACACACACACACCAACTTAATCCATTAGCTACTGAGCTGATAGTATTTGTAAATAGCGCAGCGGCAACATTGTTGCAACCATTATGACGTTTCACATGGATCCGCGATACATTGTATCAGTTTTGCGCTTAATGTTACAAGCTGCAGCGACCATCACACGTTCACAAAACCCTCCTCCGCGAAAAGAGCCTTGAGTTTTTTCGCTTTCCATCTGCTGAATAGGTGCAAGTGGCTGAGCTTATGAGAGTAAACGAGAAAAACACACGGCGGTTCCAGCAGAATCTGTCGCTGAGAAGAAGGAGATTTCAAGAGCTGCAAAGGAAAGCAATAATTGCACCTATTCGCAGCATGTCCACCCCCTTCACTTTAGGAGAACGAGGCGATATCGCGAGCGGATTGCGAGGAAAAATCGAGTCGTTTAGCGCACGCCGGGGCGAAAAGATTCAGATTGGATCTTTTAAAATCCTTTGTAAGAGGTTTGTTATGGTAGGAGGCACTCCAGTATCAGCATGGTGTACCAACTGATGCGTGAAGTCAGTTTCGAGCTCCCCTCTCTTCAGACCTGAAAACACTAAGAAAGGACGATGTTACCCCGCCTAATGTGGACTCTACGAGACCCTTAGAGCTTCTTCTTTACCTTAGACGCGGTCCTGTCCTGATCTGGGGTGGTTAGGAGTGTTAAAAATCCAGTTGAAATGGAGCCGGGAAGACGACGGGCTCCGGCCGAGCTGTGAACATTGGAGAGTAGGAAGGAGAGGAGGCGCTGCAGTTTTACTCGGGGCCGACGGGTGGCGCTGTACAGCGCTTGGACATAAGCGTCTACCGCCTCGGATGGTCCCACACAACAACACAACCAACGTGAAATTGTATCACCTCACGAAATGCTCCACCTGAGCAGGATTTAAAAACCTGTCACCGTGCGCGTGAAGAAGACATCGGCGGCGACCGTCGTGTCACTTGTCGAGAGCGAGGGGGATGTTGTGGCATCGGGAGGAAGTTTTGGCATGTTGTTGTTGTGAGGGCTCCATGGTGAGAGCAATCAGCTCACGGAAACTTTGAGCGTGGGTGAGAAGTTTGGCTGGAATTCCAGTGCAGGTGGGAGTCCCTGTACAGCACTGCATGACTTACTGCATGACTTCTCTATTGTCTGCTACACTTCATTCCGTACCGCTGTATGACTCCTCAGGAGTCAATAGTGTCTATTCTATATGCTCTTTTACTTCTCTATAGTCTGTATTACTTTCTGATCTATAGTATAGACTATTCTGCATGAGGTCGTTATAGTCTAAACTACATTCAGCTTTCTCTGTAGTCACCTGCTTCACTTCTCTATTGCCATACTGTTTTTTAGTGTACTGTATATTGTATGATTTAGTATATGACTTTAATGTATAGCGCACTACTATAGTCGTTTTTACATTCTGCTCTATAATGTATATTACATGGCTTCTAGACTAAAGTAAACTCTGCTTTATAATAATGCATGACTTAGTAGTACATATGCACTGTATTGATTCTCTATAGTCAGTAAATTGTACCTCTCTATTCTATAAGCTACTTCTCAATAGTAGGCTATATTCTGCATAAATTCTATATACTTTCTCTTTTGTGATTCTACATGACTAATCTATGGTCTTCTGCTTCACTTCTTTATTGACATTAGTATAGACTGTTCTATATCCTGTTTGTCATCTATGAACTATCTCTATTGTCTGTAGTGTTACATAATATATGATTACCATTGAATTTCTGTATAATCATTCATTTATACTTCTCCAGATTATATGCTTACTATAGTCTATATTACATTCAGATCAAAAGAATTTACTTCATGACTTCTAGTGTTTAGTATTTTGATTCATAATAACTAGCATGCATGACCTATCTGTAGTTTTTTATGGTAACATATTGCTCTATAATGTATAGACCTTTCTATAGTGAATAATATACTGCTTTATAATACAATACATTCTGTATGACCTTTCTTTATAGTACATACTGCTCTAAAGCATACACAGTTTGAGTTCACTATAACCTGTTTTAGGCCTCTATATTGTGCTGATTCTCAGCTAGTTTGGATGGATGGATTGAACATTATCTGGATATAACACAACCAAAAATTGTAATAGTATATAGTGCATGACCTCTCTATAGTTTATAGTATAGAGTTCTGTTTTCCCTCAATGTAATGAATACACTCTGCAGAGCATGTTTAGTTCAAGTGTAGCCATTGAGTTCATTCATAATTATATTTAATCTGTTTAGCTATATTTGAGACACTCCACTGTAGACAATATAGTCTGTTTTTTGTAATAAGTGATTTGACATATTTAGGAACATTGCCCAATTATTTCCCTTGCTGGATTGTTAGTCATCCTTCCTCTGACAGCCTTTAAAAATAGCTCTGAGGTTGCATGTGTATTTCTGTACAGTAAGGCCACTCAGGTATCTCCAAAAGGCACAGTTTATTCTACATTACTGGTTACCACCCAGATAGCTTTAGAAAACTCTATTTTATTTAGCGTTCAGTCCAAACTTTAACTGTGCACAGGCTTAGGATAATCACTTTACTGAGTGGCCTAATTGAACAAAATCAACTCTGAACTGATTTGAGCAGAATAATGACACTATTGTCTTTTTAGAGCTTGTTTAGAGGACAATTTGAGCGCCTAATATCAGTTTGCATCATTGGTCTAGCACAATTTGTTCAATTATTAGACAAGTTCGATTCATCACTAAACCGTTCTACTGATCTCTTAAATATTGTTAAATCCTAATAATCCTGGGTGAAGCGGGTGAATAATCGATTAGTGTAGCCTGTTTTTAGACATTGTAGTGTGCCTCCCATCCAATAAATTGCAAGCTTTGCACGTTGTTACTTTTGATATGAAATAAAGTCTCAGATTTCAGATTTTGTCCATTTATTACAATATTCAAACAATAACTTCTGTTTTGGCGCTGTTTAACGTGGAGTGACAGATTTAACATGAACTGATCATCTCCTCCTCTTTAATACCAGTTACAACACAAAATAAACATGAATGAACATCCAAAGTTTAAGAAAGAAAGGAATGTTAAAAGGAGGATTACTTACTGAAGGAACTTACCGAAATCCATATCATGTAATCGCTCAATCAACGTTTCAACCATGGAAAGACTTTAATATAACAGCTTGTAAACAATGTCAGTAACATCTCATTTACCTCAGAAAAAAAAACATTCTGTGGTCATAAACTCATTACAAGCTAGAAAACTTTAAAGAGGAGCTTTTTGCTGAATACATGTATAAGATATACATTATCATTTTTACTGTTTGTTTGAATAAATCCGTCATGTTTTTTTGACAGCCACCATTTAAAGATTTATATTTAAAAAAAAAAACAATGGAGTAGAAATATAATTATGTATTTGTAATTTGTAAGTGTTTAAATACAAATAGGCTAATTTTAGCCTTCAATGTTACAGTAATGTAGTTCAAACTGACTCTCATGTATATTTTTTGCCATTAGTTAAGAGATTGTTTTCCTTGAGAAAATTTGCCATCTACTGTACCTGATATATATCCAAAATAATCACAAGTTTGTGAATCGAAATCGCAAACAAATCATGAAATTTGTGTCAATACCCAGCCCTAGTCGTTATTCAGCTTGAGTCAGTTCAGTGTTGATTCATTTCAGTTAAATAAGTGCCTGTCCATCTTTCAAAATGAATATTTGTGTCATTATATAGCTCAGTTCATATTTTGTTGTCATCCCATAGTTTAAGTACCATCAAATCGATGATATTATTAAGTGTCTCCAACAAAGCAAGCCAAAGGTTGACAGAAATGGAAACAGTTTATTTTGCTTTGATATTTGGCTATCATAGCCTTTCAGACAGGTGTGTCAAGTGTGACTTCAAGTGTCCAAATACTTTTTGAGAGCTCATATCTGTGAGATCTTTCAAACTCTATTGTTCTTTGTCAGTGGACTGAGATGTTAATCTCCGTATCATTTGTATGGCTCACACCAGCTCGGTTTCAGTTTCGCCTGCTTTGAAATGTTAGATTAAAGAACACTTTTGAAGCAAATGATGCCACGCTCCACTAAACTAGATCGCTGTGATGAGAGCAACACTGTTTCCGCGTCTGCTACAGGGCCGCCACTCTAAGCGCATTCTAAGTGATAATCTCCAGGTGAGATGGGAGCAGGGCAGGTTTAGGAGGCTGTATTAGTTGTTTCTTTTTTCCAGCGTCTCGGCAGCGTGATGTGTGCGGGTGTCTCACTTCTTGTGCTTATCGTGTGTGACAGCGCACTGACAGCAGGGGGAAGGAAAAGAAAACAGAACCGTGTGGGTTTGTGCTTACCACTGGATGTCAAAAAAAATGACATACGGGAGCTCAGAGTGAAATACAAAAGCCATGATATGAATCAAATATAAGTGGAGAGATAAAACACTTTAGTAGGCTTGTGAGGACAGGAATGTTGAGATTAAGAAACCGAGTAGAATTGACTCGTATCTAAACAGAAATTATGACCTCAGTCTGTCAAAAGAAAAAGTTTCATGGTGCTCCAAACCCGTGTGATTTTCTGTCTTGTGTAGAACAGAAAATGACTTGGCAGGATATCCAAGCTGCTGTTTTCTATATGAAGGTGGATGGGGAAAAGGGACTTGTCATTGATGACAGAATTGACATTAAATCCCCTTAACGTGACTCTTGTCTCTAAAGGGTTTGTGGCGTGAGAAGTCAAATGTGATGTTTTGAAATATAAGAGGTCTTTGTGTCATTAAAACATCCTGTCAGTTTCATAGCTTAAATGTCCTATTTTATTCCTATGTTTTTTACCAAGCACCAAAAATGATACAATTGGATATTGTGGAATCTGTGATGTCACACGTGGAAAATTTATTTGCATATGAATACTTCTAGAGCAAGACATTGACGAATCATTTTGCATTATCGCATCATAGGCCCCGCCCAATGGCGTTCAATCACTTAATGGCTGACCAGATGCGAGCATCACTTTAAAAGCAGATAGAACCCATTATAATCACTGACGCTATATACACTGTATACTAGGGCTGGGCGATATGGCTGAAAACTGTATCACGATATCAGTGTTTTATATCGGTCGATATCGATAATTATTGATATTTTTTATGACCCATTTAAAATAAGGACCAGGAGAAAGATATATTACATTTAAACATTTTTATTTTAAACTTAACCTTCCTCTGATCATAATCCCCTCAGTTATTAAGACAGAAATGTAAACAACCATGGAAAACTCAAATAATTAAAATGTAAACATAATTCTAAAGTCACAATGAACACTTAACAATTATCTCTTAACATTCAAGGTGCAAAATGAAAGAAAATGTAAGAAATGTTTAATAAAGTGTAATAAAATAGTGCAAAGTGTTAAATATAAACAGAGAAACCTGAGAATTTTGTCCCAAGTTTAGTGCTAGGAAGTTCACTAGCTGTTCACCTTCTGGTGAATAAAGTGTTTTTAAAATATGTGCAGTGTTTTGTAAACATAAATAAAACTGAGGTAGTTCGTGGTATTACCAGTCTTGGCGGGGACGACGGTCTTGCATAATTTGCAGACGACATTGGTCTGACTACGGTCAGACTTATAATATCCAAAAAACTGCCATACTGGCGAGCTGACTTTTCCTCTTTTATTTACAATTTCCTCGCTCGCTGCGGCACTCATTTTCTGTTTATGAAAAGGAATCCAGCAGACCAGCACGAGACAACGATATGGCGCAACCAAACTGATACTGTTACATGATTGGCTGTTAGCGTGTCACTCCCTACGTTGCTAGGTTACCAGAGAGCAGTGCCTTTGTTAATGCAACCTCTGTTTTCTTCCAACGAAGAATAAAAAATATCGAACGTTTTATCGAACACATTTTTTATTGATATCGATCACGTGTCTATCGCAATACATATCGTTATCGTTTTATCGCCCAGCCCTACTGTATACAGATGTTTGAATAATTTCAGATGTACTCAACACGCTTGAGCTACTCTCAAGAACAGGACAAATGGAAGAGTAAAGAGTTAGTTTTGACGTGTCTGATTTAAACAGCATATTTGTGTCTGTACAGCCTTCAGAAATGAGTGGATAGTTTATTTTGAATGGTGTCCTGGATTGCATCAGAGGATTGTTGTTGTTGTTTTTCCTGAAAATTTGACTGAAGAGTATTTCATAAACAAGGCACAGTGAAATTGAGAGTTTGCAAAGTAATGTTTATTGAAAAATAAAGCAACTGTATTGGATCCGACAGCAGCTGCAATGTTTTCAAAGCATTAACATGCTTTTTTTTCATGCGTTTGCATGAGCCAATCACAACAGTGGCCATTTACTGAAAAGCCTTAAGGGAAACAGCCCCTACAATTGTTCATTTTGGCCAGTTTGAGTGTTGAAAAAGATTTTTGCCAATATGACTAAAAAAACAATCCATGTTATGATGACCCCTTTAAAGTCAGGATAAAATGCTGTTTGCAACCCATTTTACTTCCATTCTTCAACATATTTCAAAACGTAGGATGTGCCTTGATTTTATCCATTGTGAATTGATTGAACCGTGAAGAGTATGCAGAACTGATATGTTATGGGCATTAAGTCTCAGAATGTGCATTAGGGAAGTAAAAAGGGTCCATTTTTGATATCACGTTGACTTTAAATATAAGAATTATGATCATTTCATTTCTTTTTCTCTATGAATTCATGGCACAAGATGGCCTATAAATGCCATGTTGCATAGAGAAGCTGTTTCTGATTGAATATGCTTGTGTGTGCTGAAAAATGCACGGAATGACATATACAGGAAGAAGAGAGCATTGGGACAGACAATAATAGTGCCTATAACAAGGGAGCTGTTATTGTGCTTGCCAAGAAAAATACACATTTTTTTGGTCTATAACAATGAATGATACTGCATGTTGGAAACTAAAAATCCACGTTGGGTTGTGGGTGACCTATAACTGTTTGTGTAACAGTTTGAATGCAACAAATTGTCGGCTACTCGAAGCCGTTTAAAACCCGATCTGATGAAAAAAAAAAAGAGCCTTACAGTATGTTAAAAAAATCATCAAGTTTACTTTACCCAGAGCATTGCTGATAAACATACAACACCGCCTCCACTAAAATCCACATTTTGTGCCTTAAAGGTCAAACGAGAGTAAATTTTGGAATTGCTTTAACCCAAAATGATTGTGCACTTGAATATTAATGAGCTCCTAATTAGGCTGTCAGCATACAGAGGCAGAAAAGAGCATTAATATTTAAAAGCACAGCTGGTTGCTGTTCCTATTGGAGTGAAGTTTTACTGATTCATGACAGCACTTTATAAGAACAAAAGAGCATTGCTTTTAAAAGTCAACTTTGCTTTATACCATGTGCATTTTGGCTGACACAGTAGATGAGATGTTTGTGCATATTCAACAGTGTTGGAGGAGATCCTCTATAACTAATTCAATTAGAATTGTTTAAAAACCAATTTCTTGCAGCAACAGGGCGTTTTGCTCCAACTGCTTTTGTATGCAGATACTAAGAGAGCAGCTGTGTGCAATCTGTTCTGCTTTTCCTGACCTCACAGGTTCAGCGGTGGGCCGCTTTCTGTACATACGGTGCTGTAGATGCGCTGAAGTGAGACGCTGAGGACTTGCTCAAGTGTGAGAGACCCGTCACTGAGGCTTTTTACGGAGACCCTGCTTGAATAGGAGCTTGTGTAAACTTATGAATGCATGTCTGATGTCAGAGGGAGGAACAGCACACCAGGCCCTACATTTATGACACAATACTGAGCTTATTGACACTGGCCCGGAGCCTCGGAATGTTTGAAATGAAATACTAGCTTACTAGTGCTAGGAATACTGCAATGTATATGCAATATATACCAGTGTTCCCAAACAGTGTTTTTTTTTGTCTTAACTATCCCCATAGACCCATCAGTAAGGCTTCAGGTACCCCTTTAAACAAAAATGCATTCTTTCTTTGGAGCTTTTAAGAAAAAAAAAAAAAAAGACTAATACATGTTTACCATGATACCTATCCTAATTACTATCCTAATTTTAAATCACTATCCTTCAAACCACTAGGTTATACCTGTCTGGCAGCAAATTTTTAATCATCTAAAATAAAATAAAATTTAGAATGATATGATCACTTTTTCTTTTATATATATTAATAAATCAGAATAAGTATGTTGATTAATTTTTATGTAAATTTGTTACACTGAATGACAATAGAATGTTATTTCACTCATATTTTGACAGCAACATTAAAGTAGACAATTTATTTGCAATTAATGTGCTTTCTGTGCTTATACAATCTTTTTTGCAAATTTAATTTGATGTGGACACTAAAATGGGATGTCTTTGAAATATATTTATTTTCAATATAAAATAATATGAATTGTTTAGTGTTTAAATCATAATTTCACGGATTATTGTATATTTGTTATTCATTAAAAATATAAAGATCATTTAAAATATTTTATTATTATAATAAAAATATTAGTATTATTTCATTTTTGATTATATTTTTTCACACAGTCTCGTTTGTGTCTGTGTACTGGATGTTCCATCACTTCAAGGATACAATTGCAGTTAGTAATGTTGAGTGTTTGCATGGAACACGCTTATTTGGAGATGCTGTGGGTGTGTATTATGCAAATTACTAACCACAGACACACCTTCCTATATTTAGAATAGTAAGCAATAACCGCTAAACTTCCTTGTCAGCAAATTATTTTCCATTATACTTTTAGTTTCCTCATTTGATGGAAAGCAGTTGCAGCACCTGGCTCTGAAAACCTTGTATTCGTGAAAGTATTTTATATTTTGAAGTCACAGCAAATCAGATAGCATTTGTACCCAGCATGCACCTGGTGGTGATCATTATGCGTACAACTTGCTAATCTCAAACAAGCCTATTGTGTCAGCCTTATAAATAAAGCATTCATGAGTGTGTTATTCTTTCTTTAGGCAAAATCAGATGATCCCTGTCTAGTGTTCTAATAACAGCCATCTTTCTGATCTTTTTGATACTGTCGCAGACAGGCACTGTACTCACTCAGTCACTGCTTTTGTAAACAAGATTGGTTATACTAAAAGTGAAAAAAAAAATTCTGTTATCTACCGGCAGAAAGGAAATTGATAACTGGTCATTATTATATTGTCTTCTCTTTGTTCCGTCTGTTCAAACTGTGCCAGACTTGTGAGCGTGTGTGTTTGTGTTGTGCAAATTTGCATGGAAGTATGCCAAACACTTGCAGCAGAGATAAGGTCCCATTGATTGATGGGATTCCAGTGAATGCTGCCCTCTAAGCAGTGGAAACTCTGGAGTCTCTGTTTTCAGCAGAAAAACCACAGTGCTTCATCTGTTGGAAGCCAGTGTTTTGATGTTTGTGTTTTCATTCAGCAGTCAATGAAAGATTTGCATGAGGAGCCACTAGGATGGGAATTGTGGTCATTTTGTTTATTCAAGTGCTCAGATAATCAAGCAAGGTTTAGGGAGTGGGGTGGTAGCACACATCAGCTCTATTTTTTATTGTTGGTGAATGTGCATAAGTGTCAGATGGACATTTTTAACCATTGTAATGGGTCTCTTGTACCATAATCTCTTTTTGTTAAATGGTGTGATAACTTTTTATTTTTATTTTTTATTTTTTTTAATAAACACATCTTGAGACCTCTCCAAAATATCAAATGTGTAAAGGTTTGGCTGGTTAGGATCAACCTGTTAGCCCCTGCTGGATGAAAAGGCCTGTTTCTCTATTGACAGCCAATCAAAAATAGCTGTGTTTTTTATTTACTTTATTAAGCGTTTTAACAATAACAGCTAAATTTTGCATGGCTCTTCAAAGTGTGAAATGGACTTGTATGATCTGCTCTCTTTGACATTACTTAGGATAGTTGCTAGTAAAAGCTCTTACTTTTTGCACAGTGTTATTTTAGTATTACTTATAGTCTTTATTTTTACATTTTCAGTTCAGTTTTCATTTAAATTGTAGTTAAAGTTTTTGTCTTTTTTTATATTCTTTTGCATTTATTTTATTTGTATTATTATTTTATTTATTTATTTTTTGATCATTTTAGTACTTAAAACGTTTATTTCAGTTAGTTGTCAAGACAATGTTTCTAATTTACATTCAAATTGTGCATGTCATTTTAAATGTCATTTCAGTTAGCAAGAAATTTTTTTAGCATTTTTTATTTGTAGTTAATAATATTAACAACACTGGGCCTTCGCCATCATGACATTCAACTTTGTTTGTGACATCATTGTATTGCATGGCTGTTTCTAAAAGGAATTGAAAGTCACTGCATATATTGTTGATGCCATTTGCCATCAGACAAATCAGAGTTCATGGTAAACCACAAAATTAAACATGCGGGCCTTTTGTAAAACCTGTCCAGTTCAGGCACAAAACCAGCAACACTTGTAGAATGGAGAAATAAAAGAATCTACGCATCTTGTTGGTTATCCGAAGTTGTAAAACACTCAAGTTGCACAATTATTATGTTAGTATCATGCTGAGTACTCTTAATTTTCTAATAATAATAATAATAATTATTATTATTATTATTATTATTATTAATTCAAATCTGCTATGTGGAACTCTCAGGATAGAATCCTACACTGTCAGTCATTGGTGATATTCAAAGATTGGAAATTGGTTTACAATGATGGAGTGGAAACCCGATCTTGTGGGTGCCGTACAGGAGTGTTTTATAGTCTTTTATTTGCCTCTGGCTTGATGCTTTAACATGCTGCTGAACTCAAATCATCAACACCCCCCTCCCGTTCTTCGCTCTTTTCTGCATCTCCACCGGGTCCATTGTCCTCTGACAGCACAATTGCTACGCTGCCACCAGCTGTGTGTTCAAATGGAAATAGACTGAATTAATATTGTTACTTAGGAGTGCTGAAGAATTCCACACCTTTCCTGCTTCACAATGACAAACAGCAATATACTTACTCCATAGTGCAACAAATGTGCTGTAGAATATATTACAACATGTAGCATTGTAGGTTAGAATATGCTCATATGTTTGACTATGGCTCTCTAGATGTCCAGAAACATACTCTATACAACTATGTGAAGTCAAATTTTCATCTTTGAGGAGTATAAAATTAGTAGGGTTAGTAGAGTTTTTAGGCATAGTGAGATAGTTTTACTATACTGAAGGTGAAAAGTCATAATTATGTTATATGTACACTACAGTTCAAAGTCTGGGGTCAGTATTTTTTATTAACTTTATTTATTATTATTATTATTTTAAGCTCACCAAGGCTGCATTTATTTCATACAGTAAAATAGTTATACAGTACAGTAATAGTGTAAAATACAGTAAAATCAGTATATTTTAAAATGTCCTATGATGGCAAAGCTGAGTTTTCAGCATCATTACTCCAGTCTTCAGTGTCACATGATTCTTTAGAAAACATTCTAATATGCTGATTTGCTGCTCAAAGTTTTTTTTTTCCTCTCTCATTTATTATCAATGATGAAAACAGTTGTGCTGCTTAATATATTTCTGGAACATGTAATGCTTTTTTTCTACGATTCTTTTAAAATTCAAAATATTTGCACTCCATACTTGCATTTTAGCTACAAGCGAACGACACTTCAGACAACTATTGAATAGGCCATCTTTACAATGCAAAAGAAAACCACATCTGAAAAGGTGCATTTACACATTTCTAAAGCGTCATTTACACCGGAATCACATGTGCAAAACAAAGTAGCATGTGCTTGAAATAAAATAAGCATCGTACAGCGAAGTTAAAATATAGTATCTGATTAAACAGCAAAGTTTGTTTATTACTTGTCAGAAATCCCTAAAGAAACGGCAGCTAATGAATCCAAAATTGTAGAAGAAAGGGCTAGATTTTAATGCACAACTTCTGTGCGTGACGTCACTTCTCTTGGGTGAGGGAGCCTCAGAGGTTTGCAGTACACTAGTGGTTCTGACACATTTCAGAATGTAGCAATGTGTGAAATCAAGCTTGTGTAGCTAGAAGCGTTCACGCTCTCTTTCTTACACAGGGTACGTTTGGAGCCTAAGAAACTGAGAAGCCATTGTCCCAAGTTGATCTATTTTTTGTACGTCTTCACTCTGTCTGTCTGAGTTTAGCTGTGGCTTAGAGACTACTTGGTGGAAGGTGTGCAGCGGTGGTTTGTGGCGACAGTGGGAAGTCGGCGCTGGTTATTTTTGTTGGCTGGTGCAGGCATTTCAAGAGGCGTCCCCAAGGCCACAGACAGACAGAGTGAGCCGACTCTAGCCCCTCTCCGTATGGAAGAGCAGCTGTATTATTCAGCTCCCACAAAGTGAAGTGCAGCCCCTCCTTTCTGACTGCTCACTGGCAGAGTTTGTTTTTAATCACTGCAATCTGCAGCCACTTCTTCCCTGGCTCCCCTGATGGGTAATAGAATGTAATGGTGGGCTGATTCTAGGCTTGGCGTGGCTAGCAACATTTTTTGAGATTTAGCTCGCTCAGCCATGTAGGCTTCCACTTTTATTGCCTGTTTCTTTTGTGATTTCACTCCTTCACTTTCTTATTTTCTGTGGCAAAGATCTGCCTAAACCAGCGTGAGTTTCCAGGCTGGTGTAGTTTACTGGTTATTCCTGCAAAACTTGCTTGGTGAAGCTAGTTTACAAGCATGGTGCAGCTGGTTATGGTGTCCAAGACATTTGGTTGACGTTTTGATTCTGTAATCCAACGTATTTCCAAAAAAAAAAAAAAAATATATATATTCAGTGATTTGTCATTGTATCCATAAGGAACTGATTCATTGGGTTTTAAGGAATTGATTCATAAGGCAGTTTATCTATAAGGAATTTTTTTGATTGTGAAACATGTGCGCTAAATACCAGATTATGGCCAGGGTTATGTGTAATTTAAAATTGAATTTAGAATTTGTTTCGTATTCCAGTTTAGTTCCTGAATTTAGACTGATTTTGAATTGAATTTGATGCATTAATTTCTATACATACTCAATTAAAGAGGGCTGCCTCATGGACATTGTGTTTTCAGTTGTGTCAAATTTGGATTGATAGCTAATTGTTTTTATCATTAATATTTTAATGGTACGGAAATTGTTCTTTCCTAGTTTAAATAACATTGTCTTCAATGCAATGTATAACCAGTGTTATTTTAGTATTATTTATGTAGTATTTATTAATATTTTGAATTCTATTTTGTATTTTTATTTTAATTTTAGTTTAAGTTTTAAGCCGCTTTTCCACAGAAATTACCTGGAACAATTTGTCCCAGGAACTTTTTTCCCTTAGACATGTTGCTGTATGCATTTCCATCACGGCCTAAAGTACAGTGAAGATTAGGCAAATAGTCTGGTGAAGAAGGACTGCGCGTGACTGCTCCTCCCAGTCCAGGGCTGTTTCTTATTTCTTATTAAGTTTGGACTTTGCAAATTTGACTCAAGAGTGTGAACTCCCAAGTCAGGCAGTCAGCTCGCATTGGCTATTGCAGCTTTCCTCACTGTATTTACAATAAGACAAAATATGATATCAAATCATATTGCCTCTTTTGGTTTTCATTTAAACTTTTTTTTTTTTTTTTTCAACTTCAAAATTAACTTTTTATTTTTCCCAAATCAACAAAACAACATCCACTGAAACAAACAACAGGGAGGGGGGAACAACAGACACACCATCAACAATTTCAATTTCAATTTGTAGTAAAAAGGATGAAACAGAATTCACATGAGTCCATAGATTGACAACAATTGGACATTCCCAAAACATGTGGAAAAAAGTACCTGCTGATACAGTGTTACAGATATGACAGTTATAGGGTTAATAGAAAGAGACTTTGCAGTGTGATCATTAAGTTTACTATATATTAAAGAAACAGATGGCTGACCAGAGGGTGGTGCGATCCAATCCCACATAGGATGAGAGGAAATAGGGGATGCCCAGGGAACTCCATAGGCCTTGAGAGCAGAACGTAACTGAAAAAAGACAAAATATGATGATGCTGGTAAACAAAACTTAGTTCTTAGTTCTTGAAGTGAGCAGAGTCCCTGGTTATCATATAAGTCACCGCATGTGTTTCTGCCCAATGTAGACCAAGAGGGCTGGACAAATGGCCGATTTCAACATAAAAAATTAAAGTTGTGCCATAAGGGTTCTCCCATCAGACTTTTTAGGAAAAAAAGAAAAAAAGTGAAATCCTTGGATGTACAGTAGTATTCTGGATTCTCCAAAGATCGATTACATTAAGTTCAGTGATAAATTTATTCAATAACTTAGAGGATGGGTTAGCTGTAGTATCAGGGTGAGATTTATCCAGTGCAGGATTTAAAACAGCATTAAAATCACCAGCCATCACTAAAGGACAATCAGTCTGCTCAAGTATTGGAAATATTTGTGAAAAATATTTACTGCCTCATTCGTGCAGTAAATGGAGACCAGTGCTAACCTGTCATTATGTATTTTACAGCGTATAAAAAAAAATCTACCTTCATCATCATTCCCGATATGTTCAATAGTTAAATGTAACTTAACGACTAAGATAAGCACCCCCTTAGTTTTATTAGGGGCACAAGAGAAGGCTGCCAGTTTGTAATACTTGTTTTAAAAACTTACCACATCGCATTGTTTTAAATGAGACTCTTGTATTAGGGCACATGAAATCAATTTATGGTGCAAATATTCTAATATCCGGGTACGCTTAATAGGAGAATTTAGGCCATTCACATTCAGAGATAAGATATTCAGAACATGAATTGTGTGCTCGCAATGCCAAGATTCTGTCTAAGTGAAGAGAAACAAAAGCAATGTCATACTGCCAGTGACATGTAAACATCAGTATGTATCCTAGATACCAATCCACCTAGATGCATAGTCTTTTTAAAAGAAAAGCAAAATAAATAAAAGTATTGATGTCTGTTGAAGGGCATAGGAAAAAAAACAAGAACAAGGAACGACAAACAACTGTGTATAAAAACCAAAGCAGACCGCACATTACCGAGAGTGTAGGTCTGCATAAACAACAGAAACAAATGTTGATGCGTGACCAGTCCACTTCAACGCAAGACATGTCCCCAAAAGGCCCACTGAGCCAAAAGTGTAGTGATTGAACCTGCTCTCCATCAGCTGATTTGCCACGATGGCTAGCTTTTCAACTTATGCTTTTAGCTATTTTACAGAATCATTGGTCGTTTGTGTATCCAAATGTAGATCACGGAGTGCTGGGGTCAGTACAGAGTCTATCGCTTCTCTTACAGTTGAATTTTTTCTTCATTGGTGATTGTTCACTCTCTCTTTTCCGGCTGTCCTTGACTGCTGGGTTACTCATAGTGAGCTAAATAAAGAGTGGTTCAAAATTTACTGACAGGATATATACAATTTCTGACAAAGTGAGCAGAGCGAAGGACTATGCGTGCATTGCTGCCGAAGGGTCACGTCATTCTCCCTCATTTAAACATATTAATAGCCGCAGAAATGTAGTTCAGGGAACGTAATTACATTACAATGAAACAAAATATTATATCAAACAGCATTGCCTCTTTTCATTTTCATTTTAGTAAAGTTATGAAACATAACTTTGTGCTCAGCCAAAACAATATGATCTAGAACAAATAATAGATTCATGAGACCAAAGCCTGCTGTTAGATTTACCCAAAATGAATTATATCTCATGTTTAACCACTAAAGAGACATTAGAGCCAGCGGCAAATGTCAGAAGGACTAGCCGAGGTTAGGCTACTCTCGGCGAGATACATGAGCACTGAGCGGATCGCCTGGAGCTCACATCTGCGAAGCACATTTTCAAATAGACCCTGTATATCTTTATAAATGAACCACATATTTGATTTTAAAACAACTACATTTTCGCCTAAAATACTCTTAAAACTACATTTCATGACACAATAACAGTAATATTTTGAAAATTATGCAAATAAATGGTGGTTGAAATACAATGCTGCATGAACTCAACCAATCAGCATGTTCAGCACCCAAGTCCCACCCCCGCAAGTTCCGGACCTTTGAAAAAGTACTACTTCGCGAGCAGGGACTTTCTGAGGGGCAAATTTTTTCCCGGAACTTTATTTAGATCCTGGTTTCCACGGTGGCAACACAGCGAGTGCTGGCGCAAAGTCATTAGTTCCTGGGGAAAGTTCCTGCAGTGGAAACTGGCTTTTAGTCATTTTTGTATGTGCTTTTGTCATTAATATTTCTATTTAACTTTTCTTTTTTTTTTCCATTTTCATTTTAGTAATTTTTCAACTTAAACATATCTATTTCAGTTAGTTGAACATTTCTTTTTTTCATCTTTTTTTATCTTTATTTTTTATTTTATGAATTGAGGTATAAAACAGAATGCAGAATTTCAATTTGAAATTGAATTTAAGCATGTAGAAATTGCAATAATTTGTCATTTTTAACTGTAAAAAGAGGGTTTGTCAAGACAAACTTTGCATGATGACTTTACATCCTTGCCTGAAATTTTAAAGTATTTTTTTTTAAACTATTACATTTTCAATATCACCAACCTGATTTATTTATATTTATTTTATGTAGTAATTTCTAGACCACAGTGGAAGAATGCTTTATTTCCCAACTGTTTAATTTCTATGAACAGTAAATTCTATTCAGTAAATTCTACTTTCTTTAATTCCATTTAAGTCAACTTGTGGTGCTGCCAATTCAATTTAAAACCCATATTAAATATGAAACTTGCCTTTTTATATAAAGCTTGATTGAAAGTCAACTTGAGACTTGAGAGAGGCTTTACAAGCGAGCTTCCTACAAGTTAAACATATCTAAAATCTCAGGCATGAAATGGCTTTTGGCTTAAAGTGAATGTGATCATCATGACTTTGTTTTTAAACATGGAGTCAAAAGTTGATTATATAATATATGGGACATTGTTTTACATTTCTGATGTGTACCACTGCTTTTTTTGATAAACATGTAAACATAATGTATGCAAGAGCTCACAACCTCCTGTACTCCAGCCCTGATAATACGTGTATCTTTACTTCCTCTAGTTAAGCTATCATGTTTTGCAGGATGGGCTCTTTGCATCTGTGCAGACCTCAAGGTCGGTATGGCAGGGGTCAAAACGGCCCCTGGAGGAGCTGCATTTCCTGCGAGTGGCTGAAAGCATGCGTCCTTCCATTGTTTTCCCTGCCAGGTTTTCTCCTGAATGCTTCATTTTAGTGGCCTTTGTGTCACTTCACAGTCATTTAAACAATGCTTTCTGCAAGAGGAAGATTATGACAGATTACAGTTCAGAACTCACAGCTCACCGCAGAGGTAGGAGAGCCACTTAGATCACAGATTCACGCAGAAGTTTCTGCAACCTGAGGGACGTTTCAAAAACAAATGGTGTTTCTCTCACGACAAATGTAATTACAATCACCGCAGACTTCTCGCAATGATTTCTCGCATGAGAGCAGTGTTGAGTGAGAAATGGGTGTGAGCTGTGAATGTGATGGGTGTGTGCTCTCTTTGTTGTCTTTAGAGTGTCTAGGGACATTATTTCCAGTTTCTGCTGCTGAGGCCTGGGGCTAAAAGAGGGATTACAGGATATACACAAAGATAGCTGATTTTGTGTTTCGTTACCACAGTCTTGTTTCATCCCTTTTGTCTTCCTTTGTTCTGTTGATACATTTGTTTCTATGTGCCCTCAGTTAAGGAGGGCTGCCACATGGATAGTGTGCTTGCAGTTGTGTCAAGTTTGGATTGATAGCTGATTATATTTTCACTAACATTTTAAGATTGCTCTTTTATAGTTTAAGAAGCATTGTATCCAATGTATAATCGGTGTTATTTTAGTATTATTTATTTTGTTATAAACAGTATAATTAGTTGGGTTTATTTAATTTAGAGAGCTTAATTTGAGAATTAGCTTTTATTTTATGTATTTTTATTTTTATTTTGGTTTAGTTTTAGTCATTTAGTGCTTTGGTCATTTTTTAATAAAAAAATGAATTTAATTTAATTCATTTTAGTTTTAGTCATTTTTGTACTTATCAATTTAAGTTAGTTTAGTTTAAGTGGGCCTCGTTTACGAAATGAACGTACGACCAAAAATAGGGCGTACGGTCGTTTCTACACAAAACTTGGAATTGATATGGATGCGAGCGGTGGCTACGATCAAATCTCACGTGAGGTCTGAGCTTGTGTACGCAGGTTTTTGAGTTAGCCTGAACTTGCTTGCAGCATAGAGAATTTCAGAGAATTGTATAATGACAGAATTTTGTTCATTTAGATTATTTTCCTAAACCGACAAACAAAGCAATTTTTTTCCCTTTCAGGGCTTTAGCTTTATATGCGCAAATAGCAGCATAAACAACAGACCATGAGGAATCACACATCGTTGTATCACACACCTGCAGCGCTTCTGTGAATGGAGAAAAACAGAAATTATAAAAGGAATAAAATAAATAGGGCTACACAAAATATATTTCTCTTAATTAACAGATTAACAAAAAAACAAAAAAAAAACTTTAATTTCAGCCATTAATCAAACTAAAATGCAGTCAACCAAACATAAAAGTTACACTGCACAATTTACAAGGTCCACTGTAAAATCAGCGTGCAACGCCGAAAACAAACATTTATTGCGCATGTGAAGGATGATGTTTTACGTGGATATTGGAACACAAGTGAAGTACAAATCCTTGTTTACATCATATATAATAGATTAGCAACCAAATGTTACATGGCAAAAATGGAAACATTTGGATGTCGAATGAGAGAGGCTTGTGAGCCCAATGTCGTTTAGTTTCTCTTTGATAAATTCATTTTAGCTTGATGTTGTTTTCTGTTTATAATGAATGCCACTGTGTTACAAACGGAACTCCGGTGTTACCTCCTTCTCGCCACCAGAGGGAACTGTCACCCGAATTCTGATCATTCTGCCCGAACTCAACTTCCCATGATCCCACATACCTGGACTAATCACTCCACCACCTGTTCCTCATTATCTCTCACATATAAGCAGCACTCACACTCTGATCCACGCGAAGTATTGACTGGCCCAGCTATCATTCCAAGCGTTATCTACCCGTGTTTGTTTTCCTGGTTTTGACTCTGTTGCCCACTGACCTTGTGATCGTTCTCCGCCTGCCTCGACTTGGATATTGCATACTGGACTCTGATCTCTGCCGCCTGCCCTGACCCTTGCTTGCTCTGTGACGTTGTCTCTGCCTAGCCTACTCCAGAACTGTTTGCCGGTATTTTGACTCTGTCTGTCTGGTTTCTCAATAAAGCTGCTTATGGATCCCACTCCGTCTGATGTGCCGTTACAGAATACTTCGCCAACTTACGATCCAGCAGCGATTATGCAACTGTCTACCGAGCTCTCTACTCAGGCCTCTCAACTCGCCATGCACCAGCATCAACTCAGCCGACTCACCACGCTAACTGAGGAACTTGTTAGAGCGGTACAGGGACTCCGTCTCCCACAACCCGAGGCAGCTGCTCAACCGCCACCAGCGGTCCCCACGAGCCCACCATCCCTACCGGCTCCGTCCCTAAATCCCCGCCTTGCTCTCCCTGAGAAGTTTAACGGCGAGCCAGCCAGATGTAAGGGATTTCTGATGCAATGCGCTCTGTTCGTTGAACAGCAACCCACTCTTTACCCCACTGATTCTAGTCGCGTTGCATTCGTTTGCTCACTGCTCTCTGGAAAGGCGTTGGACTGGGCTACGGCTCTCTGGAGGGATGATGGATCAGCTTTCCCCACCTTCAACTCCTTCCTCCGGGACTTCAGAGAGGTTTTCGAACACTCCGCTGAGGGCAAGAGTGCGGGTGAGCAACTATTAACTCTCAGTCAAGGAAGGAGATCAGCTGCAGAGTACGCCCTATCATTCAGAACGTTAGCAGCCCAAACAACGTGGGTAGAGGATACTCTCAAACTCCTTTTCAGGAAGGGGTTGAATGCTGAATTACAATCCGAGCTGGCATGCCGCGATGAGGGGAGAAATTTGAGAGAATTCATGGATCTAACCATTCACGTGGATAACCTCATCCGATCACGCCGCCCAGGTCGCTCCACATCCCGTGCCATTCCCGAACCAAGCCCAACCGACGAACCCATGCAGCTGGGATTTACTCACCTGACTCCTCAAGAAAGAGAGCGCCGCATGCAGAACCAGTTATGCCTTTACTGTGGTCAGGCCGGCCATGTTAAGGTTACATGCCCAGTTCGTCCGGCTACCAGCCCAAGATCGGTGAGTACGAATGTCATCACCAGTTCCTTAACCTCAAGTCTCAAATTACCAGTCACTTTAACCACCCAGGCCAAAGTAATTCAGACAACGGCACTTATAGACTCAGGGGCTGCAGGGAATTTCGTCTCTGCTGAATTTGTTCGACAGCACCATTTGAAACTAACCCATTGTAACTCCTCCTTGGCAGTGGAAGCGCTAGACGGACGCCCGCTCGGTGAGGGGAGGATTTGCCGCCTCACCGAAGAAATCAAGATGCAACTTGGAAACCTACACATGGAGACCATTCAGTTTTATGTCATCCAGTCACCCAACCACCCACTTATCCTTGGCCTCCCCTGGCTGCGTACTCACAATCCACAAATCTCCTGGAGAGAAGGGCAAATCACGGAATGGGGGTCAACATGCCAGGAGCGCTGTCTGCTGAAAATAGTTAAACCTTCCTCATCACCGGAACTGAGAACAAAGATCCCAGACTTACCACCCGAATACACAGATCTCGCGGAGGCTTTCAACAAGAGGAGAGCCACACAACTCCCCAGTCACAGACCGGTAGATTGCGCCATTGACCTCATCCCAGGCACTACTCCTCCCAAAGGCAGGATTTTTCCGCTCTCTCAGCCAGAGACTGCCGCCATGAAGCAGTATATTGAAGAGGAGTTGGCCAAAGGATTTATTAGACCGTCGACATCTCCTGCGTCGGCGGGCTTCTTCTTCGTGAAAAAGAAAGATGGAGGATTGCGGCCGTGCATCGATTACCGGGGCCTTAATGACAACACCATCAAGTTCCGTTATCCCTTGCCACTAGTTCCTGCTGCCCTCGAACAACTACGCCAAGCCAAGTTCTACACCAAGTTAGACCTCCGCAACGCTTATAATCTCATCCGTATCAGAAGGGGAGATGAATGGAAGACGGCATTTTCCACCACTAGTGGGCACTATGAATATCGGGTTATGCCGTTCGGCCTTGCAAACAGTCCTTCCATCTTCCAATCATTTATGAATGACATCTTTCGAGACATGCTCGACAAAGGGGTAATCATCTACATCGACGACATCCTGATCTATTCCAGCACGATCAAGGAACACATCCAACACGTTCGAGCAGTTCTTAAACGTCTGATACAACACCAACTCTGCGCCAAGCTAGAGAAATGTGAATTTCACCAGACGAGCACATCATTCCTGGGTTACATAATTAGCCAACATGGGGTGGCAATGGATGAAGGAAAGGTAAAAGCAGTGCTGGATTGGCCACAACCTAAGACAGTAAAGGAAATGCAACGCTTCTTGGGATTCGCCAACTTTTACCGCCGTTTCATTCGGAGTTTCAGTACCATCGCAGCCCCACTAACTACCATGACCAAGCGTGACACTTCCAAGCTCCAATGGTCTCAAGAAGCTCTCCGTGCCTTTCAGGAACTTAAGACCCGCTTCACGTCTGCTCCCATCCTTAAGCATCCAGACCCCGACCGCCAATTCATCGTCGAGGTAGACGCCTCTAACTCTGGGGTTGGGGCAATTCTCTCGCAACGACATGGTGAACCTTCCAAAATGTTCCCCTGTGCTTTCTTTTCCCGAAAATTGTCTGTGGCTGAAAGAAACTATGATGTGGGCAATCGTGAGCTCTTGGCCATGAAACTCGCTCTGGAGGAATGGCGCCACTGGCTGGAGGGCGCTACTCACCCATTTGTGGTGCTAACGGACCACAAGAACTTAGAGTACCTACGTTCCGCCAAGCGACTCAACCCGCGGCAGGCTAGGTGGGCATTGTTCTTCACAAGATTCCGATTCACAGTTACTTACAGGCCGGGCACCAAGAACACAAAGGCCGACGCTCTCTCACGTCAGACAGACCACAGCATTCAAACTAGCACCTGTGATAACATTCTACCCACCAAGTTACTGGTGGCTCCCGTGCAATGGGACTTAATGACCGAAATTGAGCAGATGAACCAACAGATTCAGGTCCCCGCTGAGTGCCCAGTTAATCTCGCTTTTGTTCCTGAACCCCTCCGACAAAGAGTGCTCACACAGGTGCATGCCACACCCAGCTCCGGTCACCCTGGCATAACCGCCACTGAACACCTGCTCAGAAACCGCTTCTGGTGGCCCACACTATCGACTGACACCACCCAATTCATCAAACAATGCAATACCTGCATCTCTTCAAAGAGCCCCAGACAACTCCCGGCAGGCCTACTCAAACCACTACCCACACCACAACGACCCTGGTCCCACATCGCGATTGACTTCATCACAGATCTGCCCAACTCACAAGGCAACACCACCATCCTGACGATCATAGATCGATTCTCTAAGGCCTGCCGGCTACTACCACTACCCAAACTGCCTACTGCTTTCGAGACCGCCGAACTGTTGTGCAATCAGGTATTCCGATTGTATGGTCTCCCAGAGGACATAGTGTCAGACCGGGGTCCCCAGTTCACCTCACGGGTCTGGTCTGCTTTCTTCAGGCACCTTAACGTCAATATCAGTCTCACCTCAGGCTACCATCCCCAGTCAAATGGGCAGTCAGAACGCCTAAATCAGGAAGTAATCCGGTTCTTGAGATCCTACTGCCAACAGTGCCAGACCGAGTGGAGTAGATACCTGATGTGGGCGGAATATGCCCAAAATTCCCTAGTAAAACCCGCCACTGGACTGACCCCATTTCAATGTGTTCTGGGCTTCCAACCACCTATGTTCCCATGGTCCGGTGAACCCACCAATCTACCGTCAGTCACGGAATGGTTGCAGAACAGCGAGGCGGTCTGGGATCGTGCACACACGCACCTGTTACGAGCTGTCAGGCGCCAGGAACTACAGGCTAACCGTCATCGTCGCGCCGGTCCCACGTACGCACCAGGTCAGTGGGTCTGGCTATCCACAAGAGATCTGCGTCTACGACTTCCCAGCAAGAAACTCAACCCCAGGTATGTGGGCCCATTCCAAATCATCAGACAAATCACCCCAGTATCATTTCGTCTAGAACTGCCTGCTAACTACCGTATTTCTCCTACCTTCCATGTCTCCTTACTGAAACCCGCTGGTGGACCGAGAGGGACGCCGGAGGAGGAACCCGAGCCACAGATTCCCCCTCCTCTCCTGATTGACGGCGAGGAGGCCTATGAGGTGCACGAGCTGCTAGACTCTCGGCGTCGGGGCAGGACTCTGCAATATCTGGTCGACTGGGAGGGGTTTGGTCCGGAGGAACGCTCCTGGGTCAACGCAGGAGATATCCTGGACCCCACACTCACTGAGGAATTCCATAGGAACCACCCGGAAAGACCAGCTCCCCGACCTCGAGGAAGACCCCGGCGCCGCTTACCTCCTCGCGTCAGGAGCCGCTCGCAGGGGGAGGGCTCTGTTACAAACGGAACTCCGGTGTTACCTCCTTCTCGCCACCAGAGGGAACTGTCACCCGAATTCTGATCATTCTGCCCGAACTCAACTTCCCATGATCCCACATACCTGGACTAATCACTCCACCACCTGTTCCTCATTATCTCTCACATATAAGCAGCACTCACACTCTGATCCACGCGAAGTATTGACTGGCCCAGCTATCATTCCAAGCGTTATCTACCCGTGTTTGTTTTCCTGGTTTTGACTCTGTTGCCCACTGACCTTGTGATCGTTCTCCGCCTGCCTCGACTTGGATATTGCATACTGGACTCTGATCTCTGCCGCCTGCCCTGACCCTTGCTTGCTCTGTGACGTTGTCTCTGCCTAGCCTACTCCAGAACTGTTTGCCGGTATTTTGACTCTGTCTGTCTGGTTTCTCAATAAAGCTGCTTATGGATCCCACTCCGTCTGATGTGCCGTTACACACTGTAGCCTAATTTGTGTTTTATTTCATAGTTTAATATAACATTTTATAGCTACTAATTTTTTCATTCTTGTTCTGTAATAACGTTAAATTTAAAGGGTTTGTTGTGGATTAGGCAGAACTAAATAATCTATATAGTGTTTATAATGTTTATAAATGTTTCGTTATATTTACTGGTATTTAATATACATGTAAATTAATGCCATTGTTTGCAATTATAAGGTTAAAGGGTGTTTTTGGAGTAAGATCAATTTCTCTTTCATGAGATTACTTCCTCTTTTTGGCCGGGTTACGTTTCTCCATGTCGTAAACTCTAGGGGCGAGGCTTCTGAACCGGGGTGTTTTTAGGGGCGTGATATTCAAACGACGATTGTTTTCTTCCACCACATTTATCAACGTGCGATCATTCGTACGATGGGATTGGCGGCATACGAATGTTTCATAAATCACACGTGAGCTCTGTCGTAAGTTGATTTGTGTGCTCGGATTTGCGCTCGTTTCTACGTTAGATTGATAAATGAGGCCCAGTATGTGTTATTTGTTTTGTAATTTTGTAACATTTTTTTATATTACTCTAACTACGGTTTTCGTATAGTTTTAGTTTTTATTTATTTCCAGTTAGTAATTTAAGTGTTTCATCTTAAATTTATTTAACTTAATTTTCAAAGTAACATTTCAAATTTTTTAGTTTTTTTTCAATTTAATATTTATATTTAATTTCAGCAACTTTATGTGCACTACATTATTAATTTGTACTGTTGTCTTTATTATTTAATGAATGTTTGCATAAATCTGCAATGAAAATATTTTTTTGCAAGCACTGTATATGTTAATATATTTCAACAACAAATTGGAGTAGAAATATAATTATTTAATATAAAAAATAATATGCACACACACACACACACATATATATCAAATGCTTATATACAACTGTTTTTATTTAAATGCTGATTATTAAATAATATTTTTATTTCAGTTTTAGTCATTTTTGTACTTATCTATTTCAATTATTTATGTTTCAACATGTTCAAGGCAATATTTCTAATTTTACGTTTTTCATCTAATTTTACTTTAGTATTTAATTTATTTTAATTTTATTTTAGTCTATTTTAGTGTAGCTTAGTTTTAGCAACAAAGTTGCTTTAGGGGGTTTGGATGGCCCGAGGCTGAGGGTGAATAAATATTACCAAATTTCCATGTTTGGGTGAACTATTCCATTAAACAGTTTTATTATAGTGTCATAGCTCCAAAAAAAAAAAAAAGTTTGTTATGTTACAAATGTCAGTGGAATCTATTTATACGTTCAACAAGCAATTAATTTTTATATCCCATAAGTCAACTTATCAGTATTCTCCTGCATGGAGAGTAAAGAGCCAGGCTATGATGAGGCTCACTTGTCACACCTGTTACTTTAATAAGAGGCCGACGCAATGTACCGTCCTGCAGCTCTGTGAAATGTAGATCAAACCGCAGCGCCTGTGATTTGTGAGGCGGCTGGTGGTAAACGGCAGCTCCCTGCAGTCAGATGTGATAGAGGGAAGTGCTGCGGTGCTGTTGCATTAAAGAGGCATGATAGAGCAGACGGGGCTGGAGATGGTTTCTGTCAGCTGTGCCTCACCAGGACGATTCCACACAAACATCAACAAGATTTATGGGGGAAATCCTGCGGTATAATGTTTGAAGAATATAAACGGACACGTTATCATGTCTTTTGGTGAATTCCTTAATCAAACAGAAATCCTGTTGGTGAAGTTATTAAAATAGCTGCGCAAATATTACTCTCCCGTGTGGGAAGCACGGCTGTCTTAATAGAGCAGGAGCTAGTTTTGCACTATTACGCCTCGTGTTGTTGTATAATGTAGACTTAGGGAGGAATTTGCTAAGAATGAATGTCGCACCCGCTGATTGTGCCATTTACTCACTCCCATGCCATTCCAACCCAGTTATATTTTCTTTTCTTCAATGAACAACAAAATGATTAACAGAAAGCTAGTAATGCACTGAAATTTTGTCAATTTTAGCATTTATATGCTATTATGTTACCTTTTTTGTCATTTTGTTTTTGTCATTTTGTTAGCGTTTGTCTTTTTTAAATATTTAAAAATATAATTCTATATATTTTTAAATATCCATAAATATTACTCTTCAGGTTCATTTATTTTTAGTTCAGTTTCAGTTTTTATTTATTTCTAGTTGGTATTTTTAGTGCTTCAACTTAAATTTAGTTCAGCTGTTGTCAAGGTAACATTTCAATTTTTATTTTATTTTAGTTTTTCATCTGATGTTTTTATTTTATTATTTATTTTATTTAAGCTATAATACTTAACCTGTTGACATCATAATTTAATGTTTGTGCATAATTTTTTTTATTTCAGCCACTTCTACTCCAATTTGTTGTTGAAATAAAAGTTATAGTGGCTGAAATAAAATATAAATAAATAAATAAATTATATATATATATATATATATATATATATATATATATATATATATAAAACTTCCGTATGTCCAATTGAAATTCTAAATCTTTAAATATACAACTGTTTTTATTTAAAATGCTGTTATTGAATACATTTGTTTAAATAATTGATTATTAAATAAACTTTATTTTTGGTTTAGGTATTCGACTGAATCAAAACTTTTATTTCAGTTTCAGTGATAAAATCAATTTCAGTTCATTTGTTCCATACAAGAAAAGTCAAATTAGATTTTTACCACCTCAAAAAAGTGTCCATACAGCTTTTGCCCAAGTCTTCTGAAGCCATATGATAGTTCTGTGTTCAATGGATTGAAATATATGTCATTGCGCAGTCAGAACTATATGTGGTAAATAAATGATGACCATTTTTGGCTAACTGCTCTTCAAATCCCAACTCTGGATAAGTCTTCAACTTATTGCAAATTTGCAAACTCCAGGTTCATTATAGATATAGTGGGCACAGACAGCTCATCATTATATGTGAGAACATTACGGCAGGGTGGTTTCATGACATCTCATACATGACTGTGGTGCAGCATGCATGAAATATGCATGTTCACGTGATTTGCATGCTTGTATTGTGAGATATGAGTATTTTTCTATGTATTCATTCGCTCCATTTGTTTCTGCAGCTGACCTCAGGTTCTCATGAATACCTGATTGATAGCCTTTCACGTCACCCAAGCGATGTATGCAAAAGTGATGCGCTTCGGATGAATTTAGAGGCTAGATTTCTCAGAGGGTTTTTGCATGCTGACAGTGTATTGTTAGATTGTCAACACCGTAAACTCTCTCCTAGACATCGCGGCTCTAAATTCGTCCCCTTTATAGCACTGCTGCTATAGACATTAAACACTACTGTAACAAATCCACCACCTTCAACAGTGAAGTTCAAGACTTGAAATTGCCTGCTTTGAGCATTGCTTCTGTTATTATTCATAAAGGTTGCTGTAATTTTTGAAGACTGATAGTTTTGTTCAACAAAGCGCTATAGATATTAAGCCTATTTGTTTTTTACATTTCTGTTAGTTACTCTATTCTTTGGCCGTTTCGTTAGGCTGTCCGATGTCGCATACCATTAGTGTTGTGTTTTAAAGTTGACGTGTCAATTTTAGTGATAGTGTAATGCCTGGTTTCAGCCAGGTTGCTTTGGCAATTTTTACAGAGGTGGTGAAAACCTAATTTCACTTTCCCTGTGTGGAAACTGATTTTATTACTGAAACACTGAAACTGAAATTAAGTTTTAATTTAGCCAAATACCTAAACCAAAAATAAAGTTAATTTAATAATAAATTATGTTGACAAATGTATTTAATAATCAGAATTTAAATAAAAACAGAGTTGTATATTTTGTTATGTTTCTATTCCAGTTTATTGTTGAAATATAAACCTATATAGAGTGGCCGTAATAAAGTTATGCAAACATTAATAAAGTCAACAGGTTAAGAAAAATGAATAATATAGTGCATATAGCTGACATAAAAAATAAAAAATAAAATAATACGATGAAAAACTAAAATACAAATTGAAGTGTTGCCTTGAAAACTAACTGGTTTCAGATTGCTTTGGCTTAAGTGTCTGCTAATAATTATTAAATGTAAATGTAATTTTTAAAAACCCAGGGTGGAAACTGGAAAAATAACACTTCAGTTGGTTGATGTTTGAAAATGAAAAAATTAAGAAAATGTAGTTTTAATTAATAATTATCATTATTATAATATTTTAATAATATAAATTAGTTTGATGTTCCTGTTTGATATTTTTGTATTTATTTGTATTATTGTTGTTGATGTTATTGATATATAATCACAAATATTTATAAGAAATATTTTTTATTAAATAATTTGTTACAGTAAAATATTACAACTGTAATTTTGTTTGATATTCTTGTTAGACATTTTATTTAATATAATTTTTATTATTAATAACATTATTATTTTACATCATTTTTACACTGAAATATTACAACTGTAATTTTGTTTGTTATTATTATTATTATTATTAGTTCAGCAAAGTGTAAACAAGCACACAAATAAATGTTCTTTTTTGGCATCAAACATTTTTACATTTTACGTTGGAATCACAATACACAGAAGCCTGAGGAATAAGACGTTCTTTTTAGGTGTAAATATCTATACGTTTAAATAAATAAAGAGAGGCTAAATGGATGGGAAATCACATTTTAATGAGGATGTAACCATAGCAACAATACACCGTTTGAGTCTTTTTATTCCCTGTAGGAATAGTCCATTGACAAAGTGTTAGTGCTTTCATTATATACGATGTCCGTACCTTCTCTAAGAAACGTGTCTGATCAGTATGTGGTGGACTAATAGATAATAAAGAAAATGTGTAGTTTTGCACATCCTTAATTTACAGGCACCTTTCACCTATATAATGTTGATGTCATCGATTTTGTGGAAATGTAATGATAAAAAAATCAATCAGCTTCATTTAACTTCCGATCATAACGTAAGATAAAGTCAACCAGGACTTTGTGTGTTCACAGATTATTGATTTCCCATCTGTTTATAAGATCATCTCTTCCGCCGCATTCTGACAGCTGAATGAATGCTTCACTAAAAGGTTTCTTACGGTGAACTGCGGATCACTTTATCGGCATCCGTGAGGGATGACCCCTGTGTGCGCAATACCAGCGCGCTGTGATTCATTTACAGAAACTTTCAACTCTGGACAAGATCCTTTATGGACCATTGAGAATGTGAAGCGTGTCAGCTGAATTAATTTCCCTTTGAAAAGCGGCTGTCATTACCGCCCCATTGGCCAGGTCCTGCTCCCATCATGCCCAGGGCGCTCCGTCAGCTTGTTCAAGCTGGGAGAAGAGGTTAAACAGGCATTTCCGATGAGCTGACTACTCTATCGGTCCTCTCGTTAATGGGCATTCACAGGACACGAGTCAATGTCACTCAACATCAGCACACTCAGATGCTTTCAGATACGGCACTCAGGGGCTAATTGATTATCATCTAGCAAGCTATTAAAAAGATATTTTCCCTGCTGTGACGCTGTGGCTTTAAGCAAATGGAGCGCAGTGTGTTTAAAGCAGTGTTTGATTGTTTTATTGTGGTGCAGTCAGCCCACAGGCCAGTGTTGGGGAGTATCTGAGTAAAAGCAGTGACACGACTATAACTTAACTGCGATTTCCAATGCCTCGGATGTTTTTAGTGTGGCAGTTTTGTAACAAGCTACTTTGTCCTGCAATTAGCGGTGTAGCATGACTAATCATCAACAATCACATGTACTAAACTGATCCATTTCTCTCTCATTTGTAGGTTGGGTGCCATTCAGACTTGAATTGAGTTTTTTTTTTTTTTTTCTAATTTGGGGAACTGAATTTGAATGTATGTTGCCCACAGAATACATAATTGAATTTTGTTTGAATTTAAATTTGAGGAAGTAAAACCTAAATTATGATTTGAATTTTGCTTTTTGATCTAAGAGCATATGAATATACATAATACATAGAAGTTAGTATTTATACATCTTAGTATTACAGTAGTAATATATTTAATAATGTAAATGTGTGTGTGTGTGTTTACACTGTAAAAAAAAAAAAAAAAAAAGTTGAGCCAACTTAAAATTTTAAGGCAACCAGCTTCAGCAGATTTTCAAGTTTTCTCAACTTGTCGTTTTAAGTTTATACAACAAAAATTTGAGAATCTCCCACAAAAATAAGTTGAGCAAACTCAAAAATCTGTTGAAGCTGGTTGCCTTAAAATTTTAAGTTGGCTCAACTTTGTCAGCCACCACCTAGAAGACGTGGATGTCCACGTGTATATATATATATATATAAACACACACACACACACACACACGCGTATACACACACACGCATACATACATACATACATATATACATACATATATATGTATGTATGTATGTGTATATGTATGTGTATATATATATGTATGTGTGTGTGTGTGTATGTATGTATGTATGTATGTGTGTGTATGTATAATAAACATTTAACTGTCTTTTAAAATTTACACACACACATCACAAGATATTTTTATAATATCTTTAATATACAATATATTTTATATAATCTTTATAATATACATATTTGTCTAATGTTTAAAAAAGGATAAATGTTTCATAGATAATATATTAAATTTTTGTAACATTTTTTAATTTTTAAAAAACTACTGTACTAATATAAAACTTATATATTAACTAAATTTATTTATATATTTATTTGTATAATACACACACAAACACACACACACACACACACACACACACACACACACACATATATATATATATATATACACACACACACACACACACACACATTACAAATATTAATTTATGTAATTTTTATTTTTTATATAATATACACACATTTTAAAAGGTTTAAATAAATGATGTGCATCGATTTTATTTAATTGTTTATTTATAAATTGTTGCTTGGGAATCTACACTTTCAACGTCACACGTGACATGGATCCTGTTGCATGAGTAGAAGTAACTAACTCCCTTGCATGTGCTGCAGTTTATCCAGCTTCTTTTTCTACGAGCTGAGGCATAGCACACCATCAGCTCTGATGTTACGACACGACTTTAGAGATGAGCTTGCATATTCATTCACGGAAAGAGCTGTCGACACAGCACACACCTGCAACCCTTAAATCAAGAGTACATGCCCAGGGGCAACGTCGAGATTCAGATTTCAGCGTGAAGTGACAGAGAGATAAAAAGCTTTTGGAAACAGTAATTTGAAAGGGGACCGCACAGCACCATCAGCAGAAAAAAACAGCAACAGGAGGGCATGGAAATGATGGCTGTGTCCCTCTCCCACGCACATGATCGAGCTGCTGGACCTAAATGCACTCTAAAAATACACTCAGCACAAAATGACAGCGCTGGTGCTTCTCAGGTTGCACTTGAGGAGGATTCCTGCACCTTGGGGTGGACTGGTGCTCTCTGTTTTTTAGGAAGGGTGGTGTGAGGACATTGCATGTGTAGTAGTTGTTTAATGGCTCAAAGATTTGATCTGAAATCAGCTTTAAGCATTTACAAACCGAATAGGAAAAACAATGGAATTGGTTTCATATCAGCGGTAAAAATGGCTTTAATCAACACCTGCTGTTCAAGCATGCTGTCCCAGTGGGCTCTGGTGATCTGAGAGCTTTGGGTGAGCGTGGTTAAGACCTGCAATCTAGTAATGCGAATGTTCCTGAATGTCTCAGTACCTCCATTAGTCATAATGAGTTTCAGCCACTGCTGCTAATCACAGCCTGTTCCAAAGTGCAGTACAGCACACTGAGCGTTTGAGAGGCAGCGGCTCCGGGGGCTTCTGTGCTTTCTAATTGATGGATTTTTGTGATTTTTACAAATGTATTTGCCCCTGTTTTTTTTATTTTTATTTATTTTATTTTTTTGTGGGTTAAAGCATGTCTGTGTCATGTACCTTATCATTAATTTGGTCTCAAATATCCAGCTTGGTAGTTAATCACGCTGATAATGTTCCTCAGATTTCATGCCATGGATTTTCAAAAAATTTGAATATGATGAAATCTATCTATTTTTAAAATCTATCTATCTATCTATCTATCTATCTATCTATCTATCTATCTATCTATCTATCTATCTATCTATCTATCTATCTATCTATCTATCTATCATCTATCTATCTATCTGTCTATCTATCTATCTATCGTTCTATCTATCTATCGTTCTATCTATCTTTCTATCTATCTATCGTTCTATCGTTCTATCTATCAATCTATCGTTCTACCTATCGTTCTATCTATCGTCCTGTCGTTTGTTCCGTCTGTTTATCATTCTGTCTACCTATCTATCGTTCTATCATTCTATCTGTCATTCTTTGGATCTATTGTTCTGTCTATTGTTCTATCGATCATTCTATCTGTCTATCATTCTGTCGTTCTATATTTCTGTTATTCTGTATACATATTGTTATCTCTGTCTATCATTCTGTCTAACTATCGTTTTGTCTGTCTGTCTGTCTATCGTTCTAACTATCTAGTGTTCTATCATCTATTATTCTATCATTCTATCGTTCTATATTTCTATTATTCTATATACCTATTGTTCTCTCTATCTGTCTACCGTTCTGTCTACCTATCGTTTTTTTTATCTGTCTGTCTATCTATCGTACTATCTGTCATACTGTCATATTATCTGTCTATTGTACTATCTATCGTGCTGTCACTATCTATCCTGTTTTACTGTCTATAATACTATCTATATTTTGTATTATCTATCATACTATCTATCATACTATCTTTTGTTTTATCTATCATACTATCTATCTATTGATTATCTATCTGTCATACTATCTATCTATTGTACTATCTATCTGTCATACTATCACTATCTATATATTTAACTATCTGTCTACTATCTATCGCAGGTAGTATCATACCATCTGTCATTCTGTGTATCGTTCTATGATTCTATCTATCTGTCTATTTATCGTTCTCTTATACTCTCTCTTGTTCTGTCTATCGTTTTAGCTGTCTATCATTGTGTCTGCTATTCTCCCTATTGTTCTGTCTGTCCTTCTGTCAGTCTGTCATATCTATCATTCTGTCTATCTGCCTATCTATCTTTCTATCTCTGTCTGTTTGTCTATTTATAATTCTATCTATCCTCCTATCTGTCTGTCTACCTGTCAACCTATTGTTCTATCTATCGTTCTGCCTTTCTAGCTAACTGTATCTGTTCTATCTATCTATCTATCTATCTATCTATCTATCTATCTATCTATCTATCTATCTATCTATCTATCTATCTATCTATCTATCTATCTATCTATCTATCTAACGTCCTATCTGTCTATTGCGCTTTCTGTTGTTCTATCTTTGTGTCTACCTACAGTTGTTTCTATTTGTCTATCAACTGAAACTGATTTTATCCTCATCTTGACACTCCATTAACACTTCATGTATCTTCATTGCGTGTAATTATCGTAAAGAAGTTCAGTCCACTGTTAGCTGTGCTGGTATACATATTATACTACAGATGCTTGCTGTAGCAGAACCTCTACTGATCGACACATTTCTGCATATACTATCATATCACATGGCGTCTAGCTAACATTAGTGGACTTCATTGAAATACAGTGCAGCAGTATAGAATATGGCCCCCTTAATAATTATTTTATGGGAGGGGGAGATGAAAAGACATGAGCTGGTAGATGTGATCGCCCCATTGTGCCGGATGTATTAAAATTACCTACAAGAATGTCAGAGAGCAGCCCAAACGTGCTGTCCTCCTACCCTGCAGATTGTAGGCTATATTTACAGGTTATATGATCCACCCTTCTTTTCTCTCCTCCATCTCTTTGTCTCCCTTTCTCTTCCTCTGACGTGCTGTAATAATGATGTAAGACTCTCTCTCTCTCTCAAGCTCAATTCTTCCCAGCTGTTCCAAATGACTGCATTACAAGCAATACATTTCTCTGTTCCTCACACACATCAGGCTCAGTGGCTCTATTAGTGATTACAAACGAGAAACAAGACTGGAACGAATGTTTCAGGAACGTTCCCAATATTAGATTGTGTTGAACAAAACCCCCTCTGCAGCGGCTGCTGATAACAAACAAGCAGCAGCTCGAATGGATGGAGATGTTTCCTTTACAGTCAATGCATTATTCATTACAGAGGCTATTTTTCATTCACAAAATTTCAGTGTGAGGAAACCTTACTGCATTTCTCTTCTCGCTGCTTGACATGTAGAGGTTTTTCCACTGCCACAGCATCTTTTTTACATATGTTTACACTGTGGCTGTTCAACAGCATGACAGCGTTTACACGCTGGTTCCAGAAGGTCCTGAGCCAGACAAATAACACAAAAAAGGTTCTTACAAGTTTTATAGACCAGGGATGTGTATCCATATACAGTATATTGTAGGGGTCTGTGCATAAAAAAAGTTTGTATTATTTAGGAGTATTATTTCTGATGGTAAGAATATCTTATTTGCAGTAATAAAGCCAGTCTTTTAGTTTAGAGTACTGTTTTATCTTATTTCAGTTGGTTTGTTGTGACTTTAGAGTCAATAATAAGCTTTTTTCTCTGTCAGGGGTCCGTGTGATGTTGGGGTCTTTAGAGGCTTCTTTGTGTGCATGAGGTCCCGTGGGCCGCGTCTGCTAGGTGCGTAGGTAATGAAAATTGAAGCGGACCTGTGAAGAGGTGGATTATTGCTCGGCTTTTCTCAGCGATTCTCGCAGGAGGAGACACAGATGCTCTCTGACTGCTGAGACAGCAGCCGACCTCAGCTCCGCACGCTCTCATGAAACACTCACGGATGACGTGTCAGACAAAATCCTCTCCCAGCAAGCCAATAGTTCATCTTCCATGTCTTAATATTTTATTTCAACCTGAAAATCTTTATGCTGAAACAAGTTCAATGTTTTTATGCTGTTACACTAGCATCCCCTAGCAATACTGTAAAGTCATTTAAAGTATTTTCGTATAATATTCTCTGATTTTACAGTTTAAATATGTCAAGAATTAAACAAGAAAATAATATAATGATTAGAGGTTATTTTATTTATAGGATTTGATTGGATTGCTAAAAGATAGATGTTCACCACTTTCCTCACCTTGGTCAGTTAAAAAAATTAGGCTGAGAAAGTTATTATATTTTAATCAAAAATGATTTAAAAAAACAATATAAAGCAATAATAAAGTATGTTGATTAATAATGCACAATACAGTATTCGTATAGTATTCTGTTCTATACAATTTCAGGTGCACTGTAAAAATTATAATAATATTTTCTAATTTGAGTGGTATGAGTAGGTTTCTGCGGGAAATTCGAGCATGGCACTGGGCCATTACGTCACGTCTGTAAATATAAAGAAGTTGTCCCGGCTAGTAGGCTATCGCATGTGAGGATCCTGCAGGTGGCGCATCGTTTATAGCCTTTTCTCACAGCAGCTGGAATTATTAAATGTATCGTTTTGATGGTGGATTATAATCCAGAAAGGATTATGTGTTTATGAAAATTAAATTATATTCCAGTTTTAAATGTGCTTCTGATTACAGATAGCCTGGGATTACACAAGATTTGTATTTTAAAGAAAACCAGTTTGAAGGGAGCATAGTTTGCTTTTTGGGTTGAAAGAATTTCTTAATATGAAATTCGAATGGTATGACAATTAGATTAAACTGTACAGAAATTGAAATCTACACGCTAATACACACTGTACTCATAGTCACGCAATACTAATGTTGTTAACATTAATAATTTGAGAATAAAGTATAACAATAATAATAATTTTTTTTTTCTCAGTTGGTCAGAACAAACGTGGCAGACTTATTACTTGTTCAGATGGCAATATATGGTGAAAATTCTTATTTGGGTCATATACTCCAAGACGTAGGCTAGAATTTGTGATTGCTAAGTACAGTGAATATCCACACTGGTGCGGTGACTGACAGACTGACACACATACTCCTCAAAACATTAGATTCATCCGCGCTGGAGCCGTGCCGGAGCACAACCCCATGCAAGGAAGATAATTCCGCACACGGCTGCAGTTCCAGGTTTTCAAACAGAGATGGCAACAAAAAGGCAAAACTTATGGACTGCGGCTTTAAATAAAGATTATTAGAGTATGTCTTAGAAGAAAACTTTTCAGACTTTCTACTTAAACATTTAACTTTTAATTCAGTGTTACTTGTTGTTCATTTGTAATTGTTTATGAAATTTACTAGAAGTTTCTGAGTGAAAATTGTTTGTACAGCTGGTCTTTGGGGAAAAAATTTACAGTAATGTATAAAATTTTAAAAGTCATGAAAGTTTTGTGAGCATGTTTCTAGTTAAATAGTACTTATAATATTTTAAAAAAACATTAAAAAATATATTTTTTTAAAATATTCCAGCCGGTTGCTAATTTTAATTAAATTTAAATTGATGTACTAAAATAACTAAAACAGAAATAAAAATTAATAAAAATATATAGAGAGACACACACACACACACACACACACACACACACACACACACACACATGTTGGTTTTTCTATACTTGTGAGGACTTTCATAGACTTCTATTGTTTTTATACTGACCTAACAATATTTTCTATTGCCCTACACCAACCCTACCCCTAAACCTACCCCTTACAGAAACCTTTTTGCATTTTTACATTTTGAGATAAACTTCATTCAGTATTTTTAATAATTTATTTCCCTTGTGAGGACCGGCCAAATGTCCTCACAGTCAAAAATGTCAGGTTTTACTATCCTTGTGGGGACATCTGGTCCTCACAAGTATAGCTAAACACGCCCACACACACACACACACACACACACACAAAAACTATTATTTAAAAAAAAAAAAATGCACAAAATAACACTAAAATTAAAATGAAAAAGTAAAAATAAATACTGATTTTCTTATGTAAAATGAAACAAGATATATATTAAGGAAGTAATTTTATTTTATTTTTTTTTCAGGAAATCCATCATCCATTTGAATGACTCCAGAGGCAGTCTGTAACCCGGTTTAAATGGATGGCAGCATCTGAGGTATGCATCTGAGTCTGGAGATTAATCAGCAGCTCTTATGTGTAGTTCTGTGTGATGGGCCTCATCAGTAACGCTGTTTGTTAGTATGCAGCCGTGAACAAACACTCAACACCACGGCCTGCGTTCACAACAGACTGGACACCTTCCAATAACTCAGCTGCTCAAATCTCCACTTAGTTATGACAGCCTGCATGTGATGTCAGATTATAAAAATTTCTTAAATGGTTTAATGACATCTGAGGAGCCGCACTACATCTGTCTCGTCTCTCACTGTCTGTCCCTGCCTTCATCATCCCATCTCTCATTCTGCTCCTTTTCTCGCTTTGTCTCTCTTTCTCTCTCACTTTCATCTGGTTCGTTTTGACCTGATTACGCTGATTAAGTGCAGTGAGTGTGTAGAGGGTCGCTGTTGCAGTTTTGAGTTAGAATGGGGATTTAACTGATTTCACTTAATTTCTTTATTTTATTTCAGTACTTTGAAGACACTCTTCTCAATAATTGGACCTAAGTAACAGGGATGCACTAATATTAAGATTCTATCCCATAGTAATGAATAATTTCATGTTATGGCTAATAGAGATTACATAGAGGGACATGGTGTTGAAAAAAATATGAGCTCAAAGAATAAATAATGCGTTAATGCTTTTTTAAAAAATGTTTTCCCTCCTGCAAATGTTTTGTGTTCCCTTGGGAAACGATTTGTTTGCAAAACTTTTGACTTCTTTGTCAGCAAAAGCAAAGTTTTTCAGCACAATTCACAAATTTTGCAAAACATTTTCATCACTATGTTCCTTTAGGGGCTTCATAAAAGACAAATTGCTATTATTAATATATATATATATATATATATATATATATATATATATATATGTATATGTGTGTGTGTGTGTGTGTGTGTGTATATATATACTTTTCAAATGTAAAATTAAAGTAAATAAATGGGAATGCGTGATAATCGCAATATAACTCAGATTTTAAATCAAAGGCTACAATTTAATTAAATAACTGTATAGTCCATTTAATTGTTATAATTATCAAAAAATAATTTTATTTTACAGTAAAAATGTAATTTAACAAGAATATATTTGTCTTTGTTTTTATTAGTTGAAACTACTAGAACAGCTACAACTAATAATAATTATCATTATCATTATTATTATTATTATTATTGACAGTAGAAAACCATGAACATGCAAATATTTCATTACATTATTGAAATATTAAAATTCATGTGGTAACAGTCTCAAGTGATTAATATTTTACATTTTATGGGTTCAGGGGGAAAAAAAGAACCCTAATCTAAATTAATGGGAATAAAAATCATTTTGAGGTTCATTTTGAGATTTGCTAAAGATTACATTTAACAAGTCATTAAATTATTATTATTAAAAATGAAGTGCCAACATTTGTCAACAAATTAAAAATGTCAACCTGTTTTTTTTTTTTTAATGATGAAAGTTTTTGTAAAATGAAAATTCTGTCAACATTACAATACTTTACTCTACATGTACCTATTGAGCACAGAAGAAGAAATTTTTGAAAAATGTTGACAACCAAACAGTTGACAGTGGTATGGAAAAAAAAAAACCCACTATGAAAGTCATTGGTTACCGTCAACAGTTTGGTTACCAGTATTATTCAAAATGTGTGTGTGTGTGTGTGTGTGTGTGTGTGTGTGTGTGTGTGTGTGTGTGTGTGTGTGTGTGTGTGTTCAGCAGAAGAAAGAAAAACTCATACAGGTTTAGAACAAGTGTAGGTAGAGTAAATGATGACAGAATTTTCATTTTTTGCACAAATGATCTCTTTAATACAACTGTGATGAATTGAGTCATTAGACTTGATTCAAACCAGTGACTCATGAGTTCAAGACTGGTCTTTTTGTCCATTTCATAAAAAACTGAGTCATTTTTCACAATCAAACCGTGCTGTTCATGCTGCATTTAACAAGATGGCGAGTGATCTAATTATTATCTTTGTATCATTTTACGCCTCCCAGTATTAAGTCTTTAAGCTCACAAAAATCATTACAACATAAAAAATAGTTTACTTCCATTGACACACTGGCTCTGATTGATGTCTTTGGCTCTCCTGGTTTTGTTCCATTACAGTTTCTGCTCTTCACGCTCAACACTTTGGAGACTGATTGGACATCCTCCACACTTAATGGTCGCCAGCGGTCCATTCATACAAGGTGTTTCCGTGAATGGCCTTTTGGAAGAATCCCATCAGGAAAATCCAAAACAAGGCACATTGTGTGGCGGCCCCTTGTGGCCGGTGTAATTTGAACGGACAGCGACGTGAATGAGGTCCATTCTGCCGTAGCCGCTTTCATTTGGCCATGATGAATAGCGCTCTGTGCCACAGGAGAGCGGTCACTCACACTGAGGATCACGGCCGGCTGGCAGAGGGCTTTTCGTGCCGTTACAGGTTATTAATCGGCGGGTCGCTTCCCTCTGGTGCTTCTTGCCAGAGATGGAGGACTTGACACGGCCAGAGGTGCCATGCTGGAGGAGGGTATCGCAGTCTGGGAGCTGGGCTTTCACATTCAGCCCAGAACAAAAGGCTTTCTTGTGATAGATTGGCAGAGCTTTTCTCTACGCCTCTGCCTCCACAGGCCTCTTCTGCCCATTTCTTTAGTAATGCTCTTGTTAGTGCACCGCAGTTTCCTGACCGCTGGTTTCATTTCTGGTTGTGGAAAAAAGCTGTCACTGTTAGGCAAGAGCACGACGCCACTTAAGAGTGATTCATTTGATGTCTTGTTGTGCTTTTTCAAGGTGATATGTGGTTTTTGATGTGTATTTTTAAGCTCTAATCTGCCTAGTGACTGGCTTTATGCTTCTTAGTTACACTACTGTTCCTTTATTTATTTATTTATTTATTTATTAAGAAATTCCTTGCCAATTTAAAGAAAATTCAATTTGGCAAGGATCCATTAAACTGATTAAAAGTGTCTGTAAAGACTCTTACAGTGTTACAAAAAGCATCATTGACGAGATATATTAAAATAAATATATTAAAATAATTAAAAAAAACAGTTATTTTAAGATGTAATAATATTTCACAGTATTACTGTTTTTAAATATTTATTTGGTGTTTTCTACTCTGTTACTGCTCACAGGGAATGGCAGCATTGTGGTTTAAAATGTAATTTCATATTAATTTAATATCGATTTTTTTTAATGCACAATATATTTTACAAAATCTTTTGATATTAGACTTTATTTTATCAGTATCAGTTAATTTAATTGTTTATGCTCTATTTTTGTGCTCTATTTTTACATTTATATTAGTATTATTGTATAGTCTAATTTTTGTTTAAAATGAAACATTCCCTTTTAATAATTAAAATTTTTGGTTTTTAGTGTTTTAATTTATTTAGTCAAATAAAGAACGTTAAAAAGTTAGTTCACCCAAAAATGAAAATTCTGTCATTAATTACTCACCCTTATGTCGTTCCAAACCTGTAAGATCTTTAGAACACAAATTAAGATATTTTTGATGAAATCTGAGAGCTCTCTGTCCCTTCATAGACAGCAAGAATACTACCACGATCAACGCACAGAAACGTAGCAAGGACATCAGTAAAATAGTCCATGTGACATCAGGGGGTTCAACCGTAAGTTTACAAAGCAGCGAAAATACTTTTTGCGTGCAAAGGAAACAATAATAACATATTTTATTCAACAATTGTTCTCCCCGAGTTACTGTCTTCCGCCATCTTGGAGAGTACGCTAGAACGTAATCAACATAATCAGCGTTGTTTACGTTCAGCATGTGCATGCTTTCTGCTGAACGTAAACAAGGCTGATTACGTTGATTACGTTCTGGGATACTTTCCAAAATGGTGGAAGACGGTAGAAGAAGACGAAGGTCTTGCGGGTTTGGAACGACATGAGGGTGAGAAATTAATGACAGAATTTTTATTTTTGAGTGAACTAACCCTTTAATCAGTCAGAACTATGAATATTCAATGCTATATCACGACCAATTTGTACGTATTTTTGAGGTGGCTGATTCGTACGAATTCGTACAATCTCACTTATACGAGGGTAGGTTTAGGGGCGGGGTTAGGTGTTGGTCATTCGTACAAATTCATACAAATTGCGCAACTCATAGAATACGTACGATTTAGCAAAAATCTCGTACGATATGTACAATATGTACGAATTGGCATGAGATCGGGCTGGAATATTAGTGCATCACTTATTTCTTTTTAATACCAGTATGTTATAACAGTGTCATTAAAATTCTAAATTTATTTTCAGGAAACCTGTCTGAAAACATTATTTTTGCAAATCCATTTTTTAAAGCAGAAATTGCAGATTTAATCTTTATTAAGTAGGCATTTTAAAAAACTGCAGAATATTTGACAGCAGTCATCTTTTTCTTTTAAACATGATTCTTTTTCCCTCAGTTGGTTTGCTGTGCAGCTTTCAGAGTGGTTCTGCTCGTGGATCTGAGGCCTGCAGTGGCCGTGAGCGTGCAACTGAGCGGAGAGGTTTGAAACTGAGGAATGTGGGTCATGTTTAAGTCGACTCGTGCGCTGAACCCCATCTTCCCATAAAGTCTTTATGCAATCCATCTGTGGCTGTCAGAGCAAGCCCGAGCATTTTGTTTGTCTCCGTGCCGCCGCAAATTACTCTCCATGCTCCCTCGGGGAGCCTCTATTAAACCTGGCTCTGAGATTTTACACAAAGCCAATTTGTCTCAGTGTTTTAAAGTCCTGAATATCACCGTCGCACAGCGCATCCGCTTTGTGTGAGAAACGAATCTGAGTTGAGTGGATCTTATCGGCCTCCTTTCTTCTTGTTTCCTCTCTCTCTCTCGCTCTCTCTGGTTGATATTAGTGTGATTCTCTGGAGTGCAGTCGTGCCGTGTAAGCAGAGGGCTGTGTGTTCTGTGTGTGGTGTTTCACTGTGCAGCACTGTGGGGTTTTGCATGGCATGCACATTCGTTTTTTGCACTTTTTTTCAACCCTGGCATGTGTGGTATACAGCACAAGGCAAAGTATGGTTTTTCCTCACTTCATCTCCATAAAACACTACAACTTTAAAGACTGCTCCTTTATTTCCAACAATATATTACTGTAACCAATAATATGCTGTTGCTACATGACCTTTTGATTTATTAATTTTTTTTATCCTTCAGGACCACAGTTGAAATGCTCTGTTAAACAACATTGGTATGTTTCTTCAACATCGTAATTTTTTGCAACATTTTTTAATAAGTTAACTAAATGTTGTTGTTACAAAACTGTTTTTCACAGCTTTGCAGAAAATTGAGAATGATGAATTATTACTTGCGGAAGAATTATGAATTTTGCCATATGACAATGCTGTACCACAATGGAAAACCTGCTGTGCTGCCATATGGATGTTATGAATACAATGGATCTTGCTCATATTATTACGTAATTTGACGTAATGGTGTTCTCAGTTTTTTTTTTTGTTCAGATAATAAGCAGTTAATGAGAAGTATTTTAGTTAAAACTCAAATCTAAGTTTTGACTGCAGGACAATTTCTTGACATTTTTAAATATGTAAAAATATACAATATTAATATGTGGCCCAAAATACATTGCTAATATAGATTTTAAAATTAATTTACATATGTTTTCAATGTGTTTCACTAACTTATATTTCCTCTCATATTTTTGGCCATTTTAAATATATTTTCTATTAGAATGCAGTTATATGCCCCTAAAATTATGAGGGCAAAAAAATCTCACAAAATGTCACTTGCAATATCAGACAAGCAAGAGTGTTGTTGTTTTCCTCCAATTATCCGCATGATTGCAAATATGATATTGATTTTATACAACAGTTCAGTAAAGTTATTTTAGACACAATAAATTCTATTTTTGCTCAATTTTGCCAATAAAAATAATTCCAAAAAGCCACAGCTGAACTGTTGTGCCTTTCTGAGCAACACATAGAGGTGTTTTATTACTATATGAATTTTCAACCTGCTTTGTTTTGTTACAATGTTGGTAGCATGTAAATGAACAATGTGTATTATTTTTCTGTTTTCTGTTTCCGTGATATAAAAAAGTTAGAATTGTGGGATTTAAAAAAAAAAAAAACACTATTACCTTGTTTCATTTTTTTTTTTTTTTAATTCAGCAGGGAAATTGGCTTCCAAAGTTTTCTCTAGTAGTTTCTGTAGTACTGCATTAAAAAAAAAAAAATCACATTTCTACTGCATAAACAGACAACTTTTACTAAAACCTCATCATGCCAGTGATGAATTACCCCTTTAATTTTTTCCATCTGTGTCTGATCCTGTAGTGATCTATAGAGACTGTGGACGGCAGGGTGTAGAGTTCTCTGCTTCCCTCTGGAGCTCCATGTTATTGGAAGCCACCAGGCATAGATGCCAAGGAATGAATGTCGAATGCAATGGGTCTTCAGACCCTGGCCAGTATCCCGGAGTTAGACAGTTGTGCCCCGCTTGTCCAGTCTTGGCCTCAGATGGCATGGCCATATTAAATGTGAATTGCCCTTAAAAATGGCAAGAGCTTCCTCAAAATATCCAATCTGATCAGCTAGATTTATGCAGTTTCTGGGAGTCAGTACACAGGTTTTTATCAGTCCTTTGGGAAACAGTCATGTTTACAAGTTCCCAGGCAGTGAACGCTTCCCGGGAAGAACAACTAGAATTTGCCAAAGTCTATGGCATCAAACCTCTTGACTCAAAGATTTGTTTGAGACACTTAGTAGAAAGTAAACAAGTGTCTTGAGTGCAGCTTTGGCTGTGTTTGGATGGAATACTGGCTACTATTTACTGAATACTGCACAGTAGATACTGTATACTGCCTACAGTTATTTAAAAATAGAAGTGAAAGGAGTTTTTTTTCTTGGTAAATGCTTGCAATACAGTATGTTGCATTATTGTCACATGGCCATTTCCATTGCCTGCACATGGCAATCCAGACAGCATATTAATTTTATTGTTTGTATTATTTGTTATTTGTTGATTTTTATGCATTAATTATAAATGACCTTGAGCTTTCAGAAAGTACATAAATGTATTAATATATTAATATATACACTAACATAAAGTTTTGGAGTGAGTAAGTTTTTTTTTTCTTTGTTTTTTCAGCAAGGATGCACTGAATTGGTCAAATGTCACAGTAAACACTTTTACATTGATACAAAACAATTATATTTGAAATAAATGTTTTTTTTTTTTACTTTATATTCATCAAAGAATCCTGAAAAAATCATGGTTTCTACAAACATATTAAGCAGAACAACTATTTTCAACATTGATAATAATAGGAAATGTTTTATGAACACCGAATCAGCATATTATAATGATCTCTGAAGGATAACATGACAATGACTGATGAAAATTCAGCTTTAACATCACAGAAATAAATAGCATTTTTACATCTATTAAAATAGAGAAGTTATTTAAAATTGTAATAATGTTTAAAAATATTTATTTTTTAAATTTTTGATCAAATAAATGTGACCTTGGTGAGCACTTCTTTCAAAAACTTTCAAAAATCTTTTTTTTTTTTTTACAAAACAGAATATATTATAAAAAAAAATAAGTTCTGTGTAAATATAACTTTTATTTATTTTGTTATTTAAATGTCCTGGATTTGACTAGTCAAATAATCAGTCAAGAAAGAAGTGAAGTCATGGCTGGAAATGGAAGGTCAAACATTGCAAAGTGCGCTTTGTTGTATAAAATTTGAATTCTTCTGCATTTTCTTTGCACAGTTGTTTCTGCTAATAATGTATTAAAGGGATAGTTCACCCAGAAATGAAAATTTGAGTTAAAAATCTTCGCTTGTGTTCTACTGAAGAAACAAAGTCACCTACATTTTGGATGCCCTGGAGGTAAGCAGATAAACATCAGATTTTCATTTTTGGGTGAACTAGCCCTTTAAGACTATGAAAACACTGCAAATTTCTTCTCTCTATTATCTGATTCTAGTTTGGCCTTAAAGGCCTTGTAAAACAAAGTGAAACTATGGTTGAAACTGTTCTGTCTAACTGGATGTTCCTGACCAGAATCCTGTGCAGTTTATTTAGTCTCCCTCCATTTCATTTCTCCTTCTTGAAAAGCAAAGGCCCGTCCCTAACAAGACTGTGCTGAGCAATGGGAAAGTGGGCGGTCAGCAGCTGGAGGCCGAGATGTCACGGCGGCTGAGCCCAGCTGGAACATCTGTCCCCTGCATTGGAGCTTCTCTGTCAGGGGACGGCTCTGCCTCTGTGTCACATTCAACCCCCTTCAGGGAGGAGAAAAGACCCTCTGTCCCACTGGGGGAAAGAGATGCGGCTCAGTCTTAAGTGTGAGGCGTCTTTATTCTCACATACTCTCTCCATTGCTCTCCCTCTCTCTGGATTTAATTTGGCAGCAGATAACAGTTTTGTCACGTATGGTGCTCTGTGGTCATCTGTAGTGTTGCTGTGGTTTCCACAGGGCTGAATCCTTTTGAGATGATCTTTGTGCTGCTGTGGGGTGGGGTGTGTGGAAGAATAGCATTTCTCCATCTGTTGTCATGGTGTTGAATTGGGTGCAGATTCCACAGCGTAGCTTGAGAGATTTGCTGTCGGTTGATGGACTTCTTTTGCTTAAGGAAACACTGTCAGGGTATTTGTGTGCCCTTCAGGGGCCTTTTACTTTTATGGCTGCTTTAAAGTTATGTTTCAGCTCAACTTCCTCTAAACATTTGTCTTTTTTATTGTATTTTGGGTCCTTTTGCTTCTTTATTGTAAAGCAGCAGAGAAAAGATGAGAAATTACGGAATAGAAAGAGAGAGGGGGGAACAGGATGAGGATACGTTGTAGACTATCATTATTCTCAAGTTAACCCCTTCAGGGCTTCACATTGAGGTCCTGATCACCTTATCAGTGTCATTAGTTTTGTTTTGCAGTAATGACTGGCTGACTATACATTATTTCTTACATAAATCTTAACATGAAAGAAAAATGAGGATTAGTATGCCAGTGAGCCTCAGTATGCCTCAGTTCAGTACTATAATTCAACTGGTTTTGTCTTTTTCACATTTTTAATGGTGATTCATATGGCTGTTGTAGTCATTTATATATTTTATTTTACTGTTTTGGAATTTAAATTTAATTCAGTTTCTATACTCTGCATTATAGTACTTTTTGCATTATGACATTATTTTCATGGCAATTAATGGCACATTTTACTTCAAAGTTCAGTAGAATACTGCAACTGTTACTGTCTTTTTCCAAATTTAATGTTGATTTATATCGCTGTAGTAGTCATTTATATGTAATATTTATTATATAAATTAATATGGTATATATTTCATAATTATTTTTATATATTCAATTATTTTACAATGTAATGATCATTTCTATAATTAATTATTAAATTTTATTACATTTTTGTATTAATCCCTTTTTTATGTCATGAGAATTGGGGGTTAAAAAGTTGAATTGTCGTTGATTTATCCTGAAAATGTAATGTTTACTATTTTTTTATTACTACATCATTCATTCATTTATTCATTCAGTCCAATTAAATAATGATTCATTACTGAAAATATTTTGGGTACTAGTACAAGATTTTTTTTTATTTTTTTTATTTTATTTTATTTTATTATTTATTTATTTATTTTCTTTTTTTTAATCCATGACACCTCTTGGTTCAGAAAACTTTTTGTTGAATATTTGGTTGCCTTGCCAGTGCTAGCATGCTCTATTTCATTCTTTTACTTGTATATTTACTTGTTCATTTGACGGCAGCCATTTAAAATTCATTAAACAAATCCCGTGCTTATGGGTCCAGTGCTTGAATGGCCTCTCTTGAAGATGAGCCTTTAATAAGAGGCCGTCTTTAATCCCTCACACCCAGCGTTCAGCTTCTTGAGGCCATGAGGGCTTTAAACTAATGTTACACATCACAGAGGTTGATAGATTGGTCTGCAAGGCTCCCGCTCAAATCAAATATGACCCTGGCTCATTTAGACTGACTCCAATTATGAATGGAGTGAATTAATTCAGTGATACTTTGCCTAATGAAATGTGATTCATATGGTTGTTTTAAGGCAGCGATGGGACATAAATCAATGGCTCATCCACCTGATTGACTGTTTGTAAAACGGGCCGTGACCTCCCACTCATGTACGATAATGTGTTTGGAATTGCTGGAGCTTTCCGCCTTATTCTGTCATAAAATATGAATGTTCCTCCTCACTCCGGTATGTGATTTACAGAGCTCTTCTCCGCATGAACACACACCTTTGCAGTCAAACCGAGCTTAAGGTAAAGTAGGACATCTTTCCAAGCCTCTATAGCAGTTAGATCTTGAAAAGGAATCCAGTTTGGCAGTTGAGCGTGTTTTGAAAGTGCTGTTCCCGCAAAAGCTCATAGCTGTGTGTGTGTTTGCTGTAACAAGATGTTTGATCTGTAATGCAGCATCATTACAGCGTCATTACAAAAAGCATGCCATATAAAGACGCATAAGTTTTTAATGCAACATCATTTTCGTAGATCTCAACAACTTCTGGATAGGGGCCTTGGGAAATAAGCATACGCTTCTGCTTCTGAGCAAGGACCGTGTGTGTGTGTGTGTGTGTGTGTGTTTGAGACAAACCAGCCCACTGAAAGAAGTGCACCCCAAGGACGCCAGTGCTGATTGCATGATTGCATTCAAAATCCTTCCTTGCTGCAACTGAGTCCCTCCCTTAAGCTCCTCTCTTTCCCTCCACCAGATGATCCAAATTAAATGTTGACTCTCCGTCTCTCCTTGAAGACAGTGCAGTGGAAACACATCTCTGGACTGTTGAATATGATAGCAGCTGGTGATTCTCAAGAGTGGGGAAACACAGATGTCACTTAACAATGGCGGCAAAATGTGTCCTTGATTCTATTTTTTATTTAGGTCAATTAGTCAGTTTATTATGGTGTGTGTTGTTCTCAAAAGCAAACACACACACAAATACACTGATGGTCAAAAGTTTGGAATAATTAAGATTTTGTATTTATTTATTTAACTCTTTTGTGCTCATCAAGGCTGATTAAAAATACAGTAAAATAGTAATATTGTGAAATATTATTACAATTTAAAATAACTATTTTCTATTTTAATAAATATTAAAATGTCCTTTGATACAAAACAGAATTTTCAGTATCATTACTCTAGTCTTCAGTGTCACATGATCCTTCAGAAATCATTCTAATATGCTGATTTGCTACTTAAGAATAATTTATTATTATTATCATCAATGCTAATATTTTTGTTGAAACTGTGATAGACTACTATACAGAAATTATAGAAAAAAAAATGTATCATTTCAAAGGATGCATTAAATTGATTAAAAGTGGCAGTAAAGACAAGTATAATGTTAGAAATGATTTCTATTTTAAAAAAATAATAATAAAAAAAGAGATTTAGCAAAAATCCTGAAAAAAGTAATACTGCTGAACTGGATGCTTCAACTGTTTTTAGCATTGATAATAATGAACCTTTTACTTGACAGTAAATCAGCATATTAGAATGATTTAAAATTACGTTTTAAAATAGAAAATAGTTATTTTAAATTGTAATAATATTTCAAAATATTACAGTTTTTACTGTATTTTTGATCAAATAAATGCAGCCTTGGTGAGCATTTCTTGCAAAAATCTTACCAACTCCAAACTTTCAAACTACCTTTTCTTCACTGGAATTGTGAATGGCGATGTGCATGGCAAAAAAGGTACACCTACATTTGCCAAAATGCAAAAGTCTGTAATTAAATGATTTCATTATGAGTGTCTTGAATCTAATTATCCCAAAACCATACTCTGAGCTATTTTATCCAAATTAATTTTACATCTCTACTGTATGTCAACAATCGTCTCATTTGTTTCTATTTTTATTCCTCCTAAGGAGCAGACAGGCGGCAGCACACTCCCTGTGTTCTCCTCTGGGGGTTTTCATGGCTGTAAGTGAGAAGAACACTCTAACGAAGATAGCCAAAACAGTCTTGCTCAAGACCAAGCACAGCCCTCTTGGGTCTGAGCACTTATCACATTTACACTGACGTCTTACTGAATGCAAGTAACCAAAATCTCAGCGTTATTCATTGTTTATAGCCAGCAAGATCTTATCCAACATTTCTGAGGTTTCTTCTCTCTCAAGCCAGTTTTAGATCTGGAGAGTGTGACTCTTTATTCTCCGTCTCAAATGTCTCCGAGGACTCTCCAAGGAGGTAGACGCTGAATCCTGCCATGTTTCACAAGCGCTCGTGTCCTCGAGGGCTCATCATTTCAGTAAAGTTTAATGAAGTCTTTACAGTCGCAGGGAATAAGTTGTCGCTCGTCTGCGCCCAAGTTCAGCGGAAAACATTATCTGGAAAATATTTACTTTGTATTAAGTCGACAGCATATTTTTTCCAGCTATGAGTAGAGTGATGTATGAACCTGAAGAGAAAGAGAATATTACCTAAAAGGAAGAGATCTCCCAAAAGTAAAAATTTGCTGAAAATTGACTCGCCCTCAGGCCATCCAAGATGTAAGTGATTTTTGTCTTTTCATCAGAACAGATTTGGAGAAATTTACCATCATATGACTTGCTCACCAATGGATCCTCTGCAGTGAATGGGTGCCGTCAGAATGACAGTCCAAACAGCTAATAAAAACATCATAGTAATCCACACGACTCCAGTCCATCAGTTGTTATTGTGAAAAAGTCTATCCCAACATATTTGTTTAGAACTATTTTGGACTATTTTCGCTTGTGAACACTGCTTGATCTGTGCATATTTCTCTCCTGATTCAGATGAGATGACTTTTTCACTGGAGAAAGCAATATTATGGATAGAGGACTTGTATTTTAGCCAGATGCAACAGTTTGAAGTTAAAAATGTCCTAATGATGGATTTGTTCATGGTAAACATGCAGATTTTGGATTGCTTACATTACTTGTGGATTATTGTGATGTTTTTCTCAGCTGTTTGGACTCTCATTCTGACGGCACCCATTCACTGCAGAGGATTCATTGTTGAGCAGTTGATGTAATGTTAAATTTCAATGAAAAAAAACATCTCAGATGGCCTGAGGGTGAGTAAATGTGTAGTAAATTTTCATTTTTGCATGAACTGTTCCTTTCAATCCCCCAGTGAGAAAAGCAATGTTGGGTGAGGAAAAAAGTTTTTTTTTTTTCTTTCACACAGATATATTAATGACCATGTCTGTCAATAAAATAAAATAATCAAAGGTAATGATTTCCTTCTAGTCTTTAGAAAGCATGATAATGTGCAAAGATGTTAAGTGTTAGCTTTTCATATTTTTTTTTCTTTAATTTTTTTATTCTCTGATATTTACTTTTCTACAATTTAAGCATTCAAAGCTAGCCTACATTAGATTCGAGGATTCAAATATTCAAGTCTTACATTTCATGCATTCCCTGTTAATCAAACCCATGACCTTGTTTCTAGCATCATGTTGTAGCAGGAATGGCTCAACATCATTTCAATGGCATTTTTCTGCTTTACGCTTATCTAAATGCCCATAAAATGAAAACAAACTGGTTAGTCACTTTACATGTTATTCAACTGCTTTTCTTCCCAAGTAGGCGGTTTTTGCCTGTTTTCAGGCATGAATGCTACGGCTAGCCTACATCTGTTTAAATATAGATGTTAAGTATGTTTGTCCTCAGTCCCAAAACATGAACATGATCTCAGTTTGCCAGAGGCTTTAATGTAGCCTTGTGTGAAAACCTACACATCTGTTTCCATTTCTGCATTGTTTCTTTGTGGTCATTACTTATCTCGGTCCTGTTCATTCTGAGGTCAAATCTTTGAAAGAAGATGTCCTTCTTTGCTGAAATCTGCCATTTGTTGATCATTAATGCTTCCATAATGAGCAACTGAAATTGCCCACACATGAAAGAATGGCAGTAAGGTTATATACAGCCAGTTTTAGGTGTTAATTCAATACAATTCATTATAAATAATGTGTTAGAGAAAGATCACATGCAACACAGTGGTCAAAAAACAGGGCTTTTCAGCTTACGTTTTTGCAAATGCAATGCTTTACACATCTACCACAGTGATGTAAATTCTTCAAATTATCTTCATTTTTTATTATTACTTAATCTCTGGATTTGTATGTGTAGACTAGTGCAATTTTTAGTGCAGATCTTCTGCTCTCTGTGTCCTCTGTACTGTCTGTTCTTGGCCTAACAAGTGAAAAGGTCCCTTGAAGGCACATGCAATCTTACATTTCCCATTTCATTTTTCTGAGAGAGTGCCGTAACCACAGTCTCGTCTCGTGAATGAATTGACATGAAATAAATATGGAAGCTTTTAAACTGCAATCTCTCTGAAAGACCGTAGACTTTAAGATCACATTACAGCTTGTGAAAAAAAAAAAAAGCCGTGCTCTTTATAAAGCTCACACATAATAGTGGATTCATTATGGTGATTCCAGCGCTGGGGGAGATAATGAAGAACATGACACAGGTTTATCACTTGACAAGATGATAAAAGCTGGTGCGTAACAAGAGCCGGGATGAAAACGGCCTCGCTCAATCAACTGAGCTGCGTGTTAAATGTACAAGTGTTCTTCATTCAACTATGGCCATTTTCGGCCATTTGAACTTTGGAGTGAAACACTCCTAAAGGCATAGTTCACCTAAAAATAATATTCTGTCATCATTTACTCACTCACATTTCTTTCTAAACTTGAATGACTTTTGTGTTCTTGTGACAAAATTAAAAAAGCGTTATATCGTCCTGTAACAATGTACAATATAGAAGTGCATCCATGCAAAACATCTGTCTTAAACAAGCATAAAAAAAATATAATTCTGCCACATCTTAATACTCATTCATTTTGTGGTGGAAATGACAATTTTTAAACAAAACGACAGACTCCTTTGTATTGATAAGGCTAATTTTATCACTAGCATTTATTTACACATTAAAATAATATTTTCACAATTTTTTTTTTTTTTTTTTTTTTGCAATTTCACAAAATAGTAAACAAGTAAATGCCATTTATTTATAACTTTATAGCATTTTTTTTTTTTTTTACAAATTTAATTTCTTCCCTAATACACTAGTTTTTGCAAAACCTAGTATAACTTATGTAAAATACTGAACAGGTTTATCTTTATTTCAATTTTTGTTTACATCTTAGCTTTAAAAATGTCTATATTTAAGAATATCTGTATGATTGATTGTCTTTTGACAAGAGTAAAACAATCAAATCTATACATAAAAGTTCTGAATAGCATCAAAACTCAAGACAATGTGGCAATAGCAAAAGGCAACATAATAATAAAGACATTTTAAGAAAAATAAGCTCAAATAAAAGAGTGAGATTCACCAAACAGACATTTAGACAATACAGCATGAGTGTAATGCAGCATCATTACTGCTAAAAGACCTTCATGAAATGTAATCACCTACTCTTGTGTAATTTACCAGCTGTTCAATTATGCATCCCTGCCTTTCTGATTGAGTCTGGCAGATCCAGCACGAGTCTCTTTTAAGGAAACAAGCTGCTGTGACCCAAAGATGCTATAAAAAGTGAAGTGCTTTCATGGAGGAAAATAGAGACGTCAGCATCATGCGGTGAAATGAACAGTGTGCTTGATACATTTTTTTAGACAAGTAGGCCTCCTTCATTTGACCAATTATTTCTTTTGTTCCTTTCACGTGCCGTTGTAGTGATGGAACCAACAGGAAGCGAGCGAGTCAGCCATTAACCAGGCTAGTCGAGGTGTGAGTGCCTGACTGCATCCATTTGGTGTTGGAGGAAGACGGTAAGCCTGAAGATACCTTCTGTCAGCTCTTGGTTAGGAGCAGAGAGAGATTTCCCACAGAGACCGGGCGCATTAAATATTTATAAAGAGGAAGTGGACTGGATCGCAGACACTAAAGTGAGAATTAATTCTGGAGGGCTGAGAAACTAGATCTCGCTGAGGGCGGCTGGCACGCCTCACTGAATGTCCGGCATAGATGCCGGTCTGTTCTGAAAATCAGACGGGAAATCTGGTCACCGTGGCCTCTGAAGCATCAGATCAAACAGGGTTTCTTTAAAAATAAACAATAGCCAAATTAGCAAGGATATTGATTTCAAATGAATGGATGAGATGCACGTTACTGTCCCCAGAGGGAAACTGTCTTGGATTCATAGTGTGCACATATACACAATGACTTTTTGTTCCCCACCATCTGTAAATAAGTCAGTAAGGGAACAATAATACCACATAAATCATCTCGCAGTAGATCTATAATAAAAATATAACTAGAAAACAGCATGTTCCTAATCCAAAAACACGGTTTTTGCACAAAATCTAGTGAGCTGCTTGCAAAAACATCATTACTTACTATTACAGTTGCATTCCAGAAAGGAGGAACATTGAAAATTCTAAGATACCTAGATTGTTTTGGCCACATCTTAAGGCAGCTTTGCGTATATGCTTTGTGAAAAAAAAAGGCAATCCCATAATACATAATGGCAATGTCAGTTAAAAACTACGAGCAACTATAAATACTTAGAATTCATTCAGTACTTGAAAAAAACTGATAAAATGTTTTAGTGTTATATTCAGAATTCAAGCATTTTCATGCTTATTAGAGTATCATGGCATTAGCTTAGCAGTATGTCCTATTTTGCGTATGGGTGTAATGTTTCACGGAGCAGATTTTTATTTTTATTTTTTCATGCAAATTCGCCACAACAATTACCAACAGAATGCTACTTTTTTTTTGTTGCGAAACAGTGTATTCACAGTGTGAGTGTATTCACAGTGGAAAATTGACTTTTTATATATATTTTTAATGATTCACTCTTATAGTGTTCCAAATAGGTATGAGATTTCAGTTATGATGCTGCTATGGAAGGTAGTTGTCTATGTCTGCTCACTAGTTTATAAACCAGAGCCATAGAGACATATGATATTGGTCTCCCTTCTTTGCAACAGTTTGCCACTAATGTGTGGTTAATTTGTGGCAGCAATGTTTGCCAAATGTTTTCTAAAGGGATTTGGCAGAACTCTCTAGTTTTGCAAGGGAAGCCGTTTGTAAAGAGTTATTTAATCGATTTAAATATCTGATAATAAAAAATAAAGGCCTGAAATACATAAGTGCATTAAAATTTTATTCTGTAGAACTTGGTATCAGCACCAAGGTCACAGGTTCAATTCCCAGGGACATGGAAATTGATCAATTGTATATCCTATATTGTGCATACAACATCTGCCAAATTAATGTAATTTAGTGAGTTTTTTATTATTTGATATAAATTGTGATTTGTCCTCATATTACAGTGCGGTTAAGTTGCTCTGCAAAATTGCCAGATGCACTTTTAATGTTTTTGTATGACGCTCAGAAATAGTGTTCAATGTAGGTATGAGATTTAAAGGTGCAGTAGGAGATCTCGGAAAATGCTAACTTTAGCCTGATAGCACTGAAAGCGAACGTCCCACCCTCCCTGCAATCACCATTCAAAGCCACGCCCCCTAAACACACACACGCTCAAAGAGCAGAATACCAGAGACAACATTAAATTACATTACTACAATAGGCTACATCAACAGTTCCAAATACAGTCCTCGCGCCCTCCCTGCTCTGCACATTTCATACTGTATATCTTATCACGTCCGATGGTTGTTCTATTGGACTGTAAGTCATAAGTGTCCTGCGAAGTGGACATCACCAGATATTCCGTCATGATTCCAGTTCAAAGTGAGCGTATGTTCCATACAAAGGGCATTAAAGAGTGTGAGACATGAATTTAAATTGTATTTACTTACAGAGGTATATTAGTCACGCTTCTCTAGTAAGTTTCCTCTGTGTGAAGACGCTGCGCAGCGCAAATCCGTGAATGAATGTTCCGAAGTGAAATAAACCAGCGGATTTTCCCTGTTCAGGGAATAGGGAGCAATGAACACTGTGTAGGGAGCATGTCAATCGGAACATAGTTCATGCACGTAGCTCTCTTCTAACGAGCTGGTTATCTGATTCAAGTGTGTTAAGTGAGACATGCAAAATATACAGAGCGGGGGGCGCGAGCACTGGAATTGAATCATGTGTCATTCACCGGTGAGAAAACTTTATAGTACAGTTTGTAAAAGTACTACAATACCAGGAAGGAAGATTTGGGTTGTTGATGTTTGCCTGCCATTCTCTAGCTCTGTCTGCAATAGTGTATGTGAACGCGTCGATGACGTATCCTGTCTGCGCAAACAGGGTGCGCAGAGGTATGCAAATACATACGTTGACAGGCAGGTAGGAAAGACAATTAAAACGCTCGGACCGAGCGTTTTGATTGGATGAACATTTCTTGGTCCTACGCCTTCCACAGAATATATAAATACAGATAAATACATTTAGACCACTTAACTTAATGATTGCTATCGGGATGTGAGGAGACTTTTAACCAGAATAACACAAAATGTTTCTGAAGACAATCACCTATGGCACCTTTAATTTCAGTTACGATGTTGCCACAAGGTAGTTGCCTAGGTTTTAAACCACAGCCAAAGAGACTTGTGATATTGGTTTTCTTTGCAAAACCTCAAAAACTTATTCTTTGGAACAATATGCCACTAAATATGTGGTTAATTTGCGGCACCAAATGTTTTCTGTAGGGATTTGGTGAAACACTATTTGTATGTGTGTTATTTAATAAATTGAAACATTTGATTTAAAAAAAGGAAAGGCCTGAATTTATCACTGAAGCACATGGTGATGTTATTCTGTAGCTTAACTGCATTAGCAACTAAAGGTCATGGATTCGATTCCCAGGGACATGCATACTGATAAACTGTAAATCATAACGTGTATAAAGCATCTATCAAATGAATAAATGTAATTTAATGAGTTTGTTTTCTTTTTTCCGGTGAAACTGTCTCCTGCTCGGTCTGCTTCAGAATAAATATTTTATAAGTTGAGGAAATATCCCTCTACATGTGAAATCCCTTTGAAATCCCATCTCAGTGGCACCAAAGTGATGTACTTTTTACACCCAGTAATGAATTTGGCTTGAGAAACAATGGGTGCATTATACGTCGTGCCCCTGGAAAGGGGAAAGTGTGCTGGCTGTTGCGTGCATCTGGTGTTCGGTGTGGTACACGGGCACAGTCGTAGCCTGCAGCAGGCCAGCATGCTGAGTAAAGCTGCTTTCACACTCAATCCCTCATGTCGGAATTGGAACATACAGTTCATATATAGTGTAAGATACTGTGGAGTCCAAAAGCCTGTCATTTTCAATCTGAAGTTATATCATAAAATATAGGCTATTCTCTCTCTCTCTCTCTCTCTCTCTCTCTCTCTCTCTCTCTCTATATATATATATATATTATTTTTTTTTTCTATCTATCTATCTATCTATCTATCTATCATAAAATATAGATAGATAGATATAGATATAATATCAAAAGACATGTATTTAAGATTCTGCACCTTGCCTACAAAACACTGATATGCATCTCCAAGGAAAATTATCTTGAGAGATGTGTTTTGTGGTTTTCAATATCATTCATCTAACTGTTCATTGTTGCTAAAGGTTTGAATGCAACAGCATAATTTATAAACTATTCAGTTGAAAGGTGTGCTAAATTCCCCTTTGTGTTTTTGGCATGAACAGACATGCCGTGCAAAACATGAGCCAGGAGCTTTTCATCGGCACCCTTCTCACTTTCTCTGTCTCTCCTACACACACACACACACACACACGCGCGCGCGCGCATGCACGCAGCAGTGACTCTGGGTCCTCACTGGTACCTCTGGCATTCAGAACGCGTCCTGCCCTCCTGTGGTGCTCAGAGCGGAGAACTTCTTTTCCATCCTCTCTGTTTACTGTTAACCTCTTTTCCATCACACCTATTTGCACTAGACATGAAGCTCCTTTCTGAGACACCAAGACTGCATTTATTTGATCAAAAATACTGTAAAAACAATACATTTGTGTTACAGTTATTACAGTTTAAAATAACTGTTTTCTATTTGAATTTATTTTAAAATATAATTTATTCCTGTGATTGCAAAGCTCATTTTTCAACATCATTACTCTAGTTTTCATTATCATTTGATCCTTCAGAAATCATTGTAATATGCTGATTTGCTGCTCAGTAAGCATTCTTCAGTACTTAAAATGAATTGCAATCTTTTGTAATGTTATAAATATCTTTGCTGTCAATTTTGATCAAAATCCTTGAAAAGCAGTGCTAAGTACTAAAAAAATACTTAATGCTTCATGAGAGATTATTATTATTATTATTATTATTATTCCCACAAAATAATATAATTACACAGTATTTTGCCTTTTCTTTTCTTTTTTTCTGCTTTGAATCAGATGTAATGGTCTGATTCATATTGATGCTGGTTGGTATGTCTCTGTTGAAGACTTTTTTTCCCACTGGTGAAAATTAATGGGAAAAAAAATACTTTCGGATCCAAAGCTGCTAAAAACAGTTCCCCTTGTATAACAATAAAATGTCAAACCCGCTTGTAATTATGTTGTCTGCTTGCTTTAATATTTTTCTTATTCAATTTTTTTACGAGACACAATTGGTGGGCAAAGAGCAATTTCTCCAGGCTGTTTAAAGCTCATCTCATTTATTTTAGGCCAGGTGGCTGCATTGTGCACATTCTGCTTTGAATGCATTATCACAGCCTACAGCGAGCGGTTTAATACTCTATACCTAGTTTAAAGCTTACCTCAGGTTACACAGATCACACTACCCCGGGGCAATGCACTTCACTTAAAGATACATTACAATGAGCTGTCGCTTAACAATGAGGATTTAGCTTGAAGTGTCTGTCTTTGTCCTTATCTCAACGCTGGCAGCATCTGGGTTCTGTTTACTGCCTTGTTTTAAGAATGGGTTAAGCAAATGAGTCATATCATATTTATGGTTGTAAATTAGCATTGATCTATCTATCTATCTATCTATCTATCTATCTATCTATCGATTTATCTATGTTGTTCTATCTGTCTGTCTGTCTGTCTGTATCTATCTATCCATCTATCTATCTATCTATCTATCTATCTATCTATCTATCTATCTATCTCTCTGTCTGTATCTATCTATCTATCTATCTATCTATCGATTTATCTATGTTGTTCTATCTGTCTGTCTGTCTGTCTGTCTGTATCTATCTATCCATCTATCCATCTATCTATCTATCTATCTATCTATCTATCTATCTATCTATCTCTCTGTCTGTATCTATCTATCTATCTATCTATCTATATATATATATATATATATATATATCATTCTATCGATTTATCTATGTTGTTCTATCTATCTGTCTGTCTGTCTGTATCTATCTATCTATCCATCTATCTATCAACCATTCTATCTATCTATCTATCTATCTATCTATCTATCAATCATTCTTTCGATTGGTCTATCTATCATTTTATTGCTCTATCATTCTATCGAACGATCTATCTATCTATCTATCTGTCTATCTATCATTCTTTTGATTTACCTATCTATCGTTTTATTGCTCTATCGTTCTCTCTCTATCTGTCTGTCTATCATTCTTTCGATTTATCTATCTATCATTTTATTGCTCTATTGTTCTCTATCTATCTATCTCTCTGTCTGTATCTATCTATCTATCTATCTATATATATATATATATATATATATATATATATATATATATATATATCATTCTATCGATTTATCTATGTTGTTCTATCTATCTGTCTGTCTGTCTGTATCTATCTATCTATCCATCTATCTATCAACCATTCTATCTATCTATCTATCTATCTATCTATCTATCTATCTATCAATCATTCTTTCGATTGGTCTATCTATCATTTTATTGCTCTATCATTCTATCGAACGATCTATCTATCTATCTATCTGTCTATCTATCATTCTTTTGATTTACCTATCTATCATTTTATTGCTCTATCGTTCTCTCTCTATCTGTCTGTCTATCATTCTTTCGATTTATCTATCTATCATTTTATTGCTCTATTGTTCTCTCTCTATCTATCTGTCTATCATTCTTTCGATTGCTCTATCGTTCTCTCTCTATCTTTCTATCTATCTATCGTTCTATCTGTCATTCTATCGTTCTATCATTCTATGATTCTATCTAGCTATCTATCTATCTATCTATCTATCGTTCTATCTATCGTTCTATCATTCTGTCTATCAGTAATTCTACTGTAACTTTCTATTGATCGTTCTATTTATCCATATAGCTGGTTTAAGTGGGTATTTTTTAGCAGAAAAAACACATTGCAATACCACATAACAAGGCTTAAATCCCTTTAAACTTAATCTCTCTTTAAACTATTCAAATATTACTAGGCTTGTAACCTTCAAATGTCAAACTAATCTTCAAACTTTCTATGCAAGGTTGTGTCAATCCAAAATTCTAAGTTTGTTTTGACAGACCTTTCTAGTTTTTTTAATACAAATCCTGTCAGTGCTATGTTATGATGGCGGATAGCTTGAATGAATAATTTGAAAGCAAATGTGAAGCGTATCTAACGCATCTAAAATTATTCTGGTGTAAGTTAATATCTCACGATTACATTTTTTCTTTTTGGCATCCATATCTCCCTCTCTCAGCACAATTATCAAATATGGAAGTGAGTGAAACCTGATCAGCGTAATTAGAGCGTATGGAGTGCTGAGCAAGCTCCAGAGAGAACTTGTACTGTTCACTCAAGCTGTATGATTACTCCAAGCTCACTACATGTGCTGCGACAATTAGTTCCTGCCCTGGACACTGGCCGACATCATACTGTTTGCGTTTAGCAGCTGTAGTGAGAGCTGATGTTTGAAAGAGATGTCATCCTGCATTACAGCCTCAGGCTTGTTTCCTCATAAGGGGCTGGATGATAGAGATACACAAATATGTACAATGTGCACGGTGTGTGCATGTCAGTGGTTCCGGATGGTGCCCATTTGTACAAAAAATTACAGTTCTGACAAACAGCTGGAGCAATCTTTGTTGAAAAAAATAAATAAACTAAATGAGTATTTCGTCCAAAAATGAATAGTCAGCTGGTCATTGTCACAAAATAAGGCCTGACAGACTGATCAGGACAACACTCTTTAATTGTCCTTTTTAATAAAACAGTTTAGGTCCTCAAATTGATTGAGATTTTTCAGTGAATCTTTTTGCAGGTTGCACTGATACACCAGTAGGTGGCGACAAGCTTCTCTGTTTATGTGTGAGTGACTGAATCACAGTTAAAAATGGCGGTGTTTTGCAAATCTCCCCACACCGTAACGTAGACATGTGGGGATGTGTTTGAATGAGGCATTTTAGGGGGGCGTGGTCTTAACTTTTATAAAGAATATCTCTTTGGTTTTGAGACTTTAGTCTTTGCAACTTCAGGGGTCTTATCTATGCACAAACAGCTTGTAACACTCCAAAGATAAAGGAAAACTTGAAATCGCATCATACAACCCCTTTGAAATCCACGGATATTAAAGCTGTATTTGCAGAAACGCAGGTAAATCAAAATACGATGCTTTCCAAGAACTACAGATTACACAAATTCAGCTGTTTATGACAGGTGTTGCATTGATGGACATCCGTTTCAAGCAGTTTCAGTGAGAAAACAGCGTTTAAAAAGCTCAGCCTGCTCAGCGATTTCCTTCAAGTCAGCTCATCGAGCAGAATCATCTATCAGCCTGTGTCGTCATAAGTGGATTAAACATTCTGTTCCAAGTCATTAACGCTATTATTCAAAACTAATGAAATCTATAGCCAGATTACTGTAATGCTTCTGAATTTACTGACATGAAATAAACCCCCTGTCACATCCGCTCAGAGCCGGGAAGCTAACGCGGCAGCCCTGTCTGTCATCTTAATTATGCTGATGGATAGTAATGCACTTTGAGGGTGGTTGGTGTGTCGGTTAAGACTAAGATTGCTCCCTCCAATTACTCAGTGGTTATTTATGAAGATGATATTGATGAGGATGCTTATAGAGAGTACACGACAAACCTAAAATTACCTCTGTCACGGATAATTACTGGCCGGACACTAACAGATTGTAAAGTTCCACTTGGACTAAACTGAAAATCTGTGGTTTAAAATCTCATTTTAACCACGGTTTATGTATTCATAAACATAGATATGTGTAGATGCCACATTTGACCGCTCTAGATATTTTGACACATCCACCATCTTGGAATGGTCTATGCTGTCACTCACAATAACAATAAATTAGTTTTAAAATGCAACAACACTGTGCATCATCTGGTTGTAAAAATTGCCTAAATTTAATTTCCTGAGGAAACTGGATAACCTTGCTCAGGTAAGAATGTGTTGGTTTGTGTTTTTAATATTAACTCAGTATTACAGGATAAGTACCTTTTAAATGCCTTCTTAGATAACAGCTTATTCTTGTTGTATTGTTTAACAAAAGCATCTTCTGAAGTCTACTGAAGATATAAATATTCATACTACAGTTGCAGTGCAGATGAGCCGGCAACTTCTCAAGTGTTCACGGACATTCCAATATGGAGGACGGCTTATGTATAGCGGCCCACAGAAGCAGCTGCTAATAGGGCATCTTCCTATACATATCTATGTCCATAAAGTGGTAAAAATAGATTCTTTAGTGGGATGCAATGAAGTATAACAAATCTGCAATTTTTCTTTAAATAACAGTACACAGTAACATGATTAAAAACTCACGCAAAGCACAATTTAGAAAAAACTACAAAAAAAACTTCATTTAAAAACAATTACAAGTGATAACATTGGTGTAAGTGAGCACAACTGTTCCTAACCTTTCCATAATATATTCACTAAGGTACAGTATGGTGCGTTTTATTGTATTGTTATTTTAAATAAGTATTTTAATATTTAAATAACAGTTATGAAAGATATACAACCCGAATTCCGGAAATGTTGGGACATTTTTTTTTTTTATTTGAATAAAATTATAAACTAAAAGACTTTCAAATCACATGAGCCAATATTTTATTCACAATACAACAAAGAAAACATAACATGTTTAAACACTTTATTATTAAAACACTTTTATCCACTAAATGAGCTCATTTCAAATTTGATGCCTGCTACAGGTCTCAAAAAATTTGGCACGGGGGCAACATAAAAAGCAAGTAATAGTGTGTAAAAAGATTGTGGAATACTTTAAAAACTACGTTCCTCAACATCAAATAGCAAAGGCTTTGCAAATCTCATCATCTACAGTGCATAACGTCATCAAAAGATTCAGTATTCCTTTGTTGGATATCCTTGGTCTTCAGGCACACAGATGACACTGCATCACTCATCGGTATGATTCTGTCACTGACATTACTAAATGGGCCCAGGAATACTTCCAGAAACCGCTGTCTATGGCCACTAGCACTATGAATGCTAGGTATATAAAGGTATATAAAGGTTTTGACGTCCGTTCCTTGTGTATTTCAGCAGGACAATGCAAAACCACATACTGCAGCTATTAAAACAGCATGGCTTCGTAGTAGAAGAGTCCGGGTGCTGAATTGGCCTGCCTGCAGTCCAGATCAGAGAACATTTGGCACATAATTAAATGAAAAATATGTCAAAGACGACCACAAACTCTTCAGCAGCTGGAAATCTATAACAGGCAAGAATGGGACCAAATTCCAACACCAAAACTCCAGAAACTCATAACCTCGAATGCCCAGATGTCTTCAAACTGTTTTGAAAAGAAGAGGAGATGCTACACCATGGAAAACATCCCAACTATTTTGAGACCTGTAGCAGGCATCAAATTTGAAATGAGCGCATTTTGTGCATAAAATTGTAAAAGTTCTGTTTAAACATTTATGTTCTCTATGTTCTATTGTGAATAAAATATTGGCTCATGTCATTTTATTCAAATTTAAAAAAACGTCCCAACATTTCCGTAATTTGGATTGTAGATGAATAATAATTATGAAAAACACCTAAAAATAAAAAAAAGACACCAATAAATTACAAATAAATAAATACAAGTTTAAATTAAAATAAAATATAAAAGTTTGATTTAAAATTAAACTTTTTTGTCATTTTAATTTCTTATTCATTTTATGAAATAAAAATATGTATTTATTTGTAATTATGCAATTTTTGTTTAAATGAACATTTCCATGTTTAAAATATTGATTTTGTTCAGCTTTGCTAATAATATTTTGAATAGCAACAGTTGCTAAGGTAGGATAGTTAAAGCGAGGATAAATTTAAGTTCAGCTGTACTTTAAGTTTCTTTGGATGCAAGTTGAATGCCTGCTTCCTATCTACAATTTTTCTTTTCTTACTTCTTGTTTATAAATGTCAAAAGAATCTTTCACTTGCTTCTCATGCTATTTGTTGATTTATTTTCACGCACAGCAGCATATGTTTTGGTTCTGGAGGAACCTCGGGTGACCCTTCAGAAACAGATCTGCATTCTTCAACACCCTGCTCTTTCTCATGTGTCAGGGTTTGGAATGACGGACCCCCATCAAGCTGCTCCTGGTCCTGATGGTTCGTGATGACCTCTGAGTCATGGATACAGAGTGAATTCTTTCCACTCAAACCCGTTTCTCAACATTACACAATCATAGACAAAAACCAGTAAAGTTCCTCAGGCATTCAGAAAGGTACTCAAGGGGCCTGTTATTTGCCAAAGGCTGGAGATCAGGGCCTTTCACTGATGAAAACAGAGCGTAGTTCATGGTCAAATGATGATTACATGCGGTTTTTATTCCATTTGATGAGATTAAAGGAATGGTTCACCCAACACTGAAAATTTGCTGAAAATTTACTCACCCTCAAGCCATCAAAGATGTAAAGTTTGTTTCTTCAACGGAACAGATTTGGAGAAATTAGCATTACATTACTTGCTCACCAATGGATCCTCTGCAGTGAATGGGTGCCGTCAGAATGAGAGTCCAAACAGCTGATAAAAACACAATAATCAACACAACTCCAGGCCATCAATTAATGTGAAGTGAAAGGCTGTGTGAAAAAAAGTCTTCCCACGTCAAAATTCACCAACATATTTGTTAGATCTGTTTTGAACCGTTTTCGCTCTTGTAAACACTGCTTGATCTGTGCATATGGTTACAATTTATTTTGATAGTCCATTTCAGACATTCTACTAACTTTATAACTACATCTCAACTAATTTTCATTAATTTGCAACTACATGTCTAACTCTCAGAGTACACTGTTAGTAGTACTTACTGTTAGTAGAATGTCTAAAGTGGACTAACCAAATAAAGTTGACATTAATTGATGGACTCTCATTCTGACGGCACCCATTCACTGCAGAGGATCCACTGGTGAGCTGTAATGTTAATGCTAAATTTCTTCAAATCTATTCAGATGAAACTCATCTACATCTTGAGAACATTTTCAGTAAGTTTTTATTTTTTGGTGAACTATCCATTTAAACTTGCTAAAAAAAACAGTAAATGAGTTTGGAACAAAATGAGGGTGAGAAAATAATGACCGAATTTTCATTTTGGGGTGAACTATTCTTTTAACCATAGTAAAATAATGCAAAAAGTGTCTCATTACATTGAATTTGCTACATTTCTCTCCCTTTGAATCTCCCTGAGCACACATTCTGAATTAGGCAGCAGCATAATGGGCTATTTGAACTATTTATGATGAATTTAACATTGTGTTCAGTGTCATAAGCAATATAGGTGTCAGCCGAGTGTGTGTTGTTGGATTAAAGCAGCGCTATCATCTAACCTGCTTTTGACAGGCAGGGCTGTGCTGCTTCAACAGACATGAATAGACATTTATATCTGTGTGAAAAAAAGCTAACTGCATCTGAACACACAATGCAGATAAGAGAAGTCTCATGGGCTTAACCGCAAAGATGATACTCCCTCCAGAAAAACCTTTGCAGGATGACACCACAAATTGTGTTAAATCATGTTTAATGAAAAGGTACCTCTGCAAGGCAGTCAAGTTAGATTACATAATTACAGGAAACTAGGGCATCAGCACAGCAGCCGCAACACACACGGCATACACCAGGAGACAAACACCTCAGGGGATGAAAGGCCCAGAAAACAAACAATGATTTATCATCCTTTCTCAATATTGCTTTTCTCCTCTCGCCTTTGCAGATTTTCATTAATAATCAACATGAAGTCAAAACTGACCCTATTTACTGTCTTAATAAATTGTGTTTCATGGTGCACAATTTGTCGGTTTTAAAAAGCGTTTATGATCTTTCATCGAAATGCAGTTGCCTCAGACTCTGCAACAACTTCTCCTTTGTGGATAACACCAAGAAGACTTGCACTTTACAGCCCTTGCTGTACTAATGTCCACATCAATTCTCTGAAGTCCCACCTTACAATTTTTCTAGTTATTTCTGTTTCAGACAAAAATACACTATACTGTTTTCTACAGATCTAGATTTATTTCTCTTCTTAAGAAGCCATCTTGTCTGAATCAGGAGAGAAATATGCACAGATCAAGTGAAAACAGTACAAAAAAAGTTCTGAACAAATATGACGGTGAATTTGAACAACAGGGGATTGAGCTTTTTCACTGAAGGAAACGATTTATGCACTCGTATTTTAGCCAGAAGCAAGTGTTTAACTTTTAAGACACCTTAATGATAGCATTGTTTCTTACAAAAACGCAATTTTACACATTACAAGATGTTAACTGATGGACTGGAGTTATGTGGATTGCTTGTGGCTTACTGTGAGGTTTTTATCAGCTGTTTGAACTCTAATTCTGACGGCACCCATTCACTGCAGAGGATCCATTGGTGAGTGATGTAATGCAAAATTTCTCCAAATCTCTTCTGGTGAAGAAACAAACTCCTCTACGTCTTGGATATTCGAATTTTAGCAACTCTGACTGGTTTGCTGATTTCTTGATATTGTGCTGAACCCACCATACCTTAAGTGTGCATATGAAACTACTTAAAAGTTTGTATAGAAGTGCTGTTAATCTTGAGGAAAGTGTTTTAAAAAAAATTTTTTTACAGAAAAGTTATCCACTGCGTTTCATATTATTTAGCAGTTATTTATTATTAATAATTATATTTAACATTTAAAATTGATTTTTTTAAACATTTCCTTGTTTGTGTGATTGTTACTTATTTGGTGAAAAGTCTGATAAGATAGCTTAAATGTTATATTTTTGAATATACAGCCCACTAATTTTGTTTTATGCTTGACAACATTTGTTGTATTTCAACAAATACTTGAGGAAACACTCCTGTTCTGTCATGATTTCTTTGTACCAGTGTTTTTGCTTCTTATGTAACTTTATTGCTTTGAGTTTGATGAACTTAAACCATTTAAGGCAATCGGTTTCCTCAAACCATCTAAGTAGCCAAGTGGTTAATTTTAAGTTGTAAAGACTTAGTCAGTTTGAATTCAGGTAACATTCTAACTGAGTGGAACAAACTTAAAATATTCAAGTTCAGTTTACTCTAATAATTGACTAAGCCAACACTAAAAAAAAAAGTTAATTTAACTTGATGTAAATGAGTTATAGTACTCATATTTATTAGTTTTAAAACTTAAATGGTTTAAGGCAATCGGTTTCCTCAAACGGTTTGAGTTACCTTAACTTGCCGGGTTTTACAGTGCAGGAAGTGCAAAAGAAGGCTTTTGTTTTTAAAGTGCTCCTTTAACTTAAGCTTTCCAATCTCCTGTGAAATTGGCAACACTTGCTGCTTACCTATCAGCTTAGACCCCATAATGAGCTGGTGATAGACATGTCCGGCTGCTCAGAAGGGTATAATCCCAGTTAGAATGGGATAAATTGAGCTCTTATTGCCCACTGTTCCCATCAGGTTTTCCTCGGCTTGATAAAAACATAATTAGTCTTTTTCAGCAAGTCGTGGGTGTTCTTTGAGAGTTGTGTGTGTTTCTACTGCCTCTTGGTCTTTGAATGAACGGTTTTCGCAAAAGTGAAAATCATAAACTGAATGTACTGCTCTTTGTCATACAACCAAAGCCGTGAGACATGCTGGGTAATCAGATGTTCAATAAACCAGGTAGCGTTTTATTGTCGTGTGCTGCAGATATTATGCGATCAACGTTGATACATCATGTTCAAAACGCTGCTGTTTCCTGAATTTAATTAAAATGTCTGCTAAATGTCGGCCTGTTCCTCCCACAGTTTCACCTCCTACTGCTTCACTTCATCACATCCCCCGTTCATTTAGAAAGAAGGGAAGCGCTGCGGTTGCCCACAGAGTGGAGGTAGACTTCTAAATAAGCATTGCTATTCAGTTCAGGTAGCAGCTGCATCCCCTCTGGTCCAATTGCCCACTATTCAATTTATACAAACACAAGGTTGCAGGGGTTACAAAAATTGTCAGATCTCCCGCTTCTCAAACACAGCTTTGTCAGATGTAAATGACAGACCAGCATTAGATGTCTGCCTCTCAGCATCACGAATCTAGCAGCACCTCTTTCAGATTCTGTGATGTTTAATGGAGTGTAGAACATCTCAACAGGTCGGTCAAAAAAAAACAAATAAATAAAAAAACATTGTGAACTAAATCTTGGACTGTGTCTAATCTCACACAGAGAGATCTAAATATGGATTATTGACTGAATGGCGAGTGGTCTGCTTATTTTGTGGAAATTATGGTCTGCTAGTGGATGCTTATATTGGCTGTAACCGCACAGAGATTGTCTGACAGGTGTTTGTTTGTTTTTTAAGTGCATTAAATTTGTTTAGGCTTGATGGTTATAATATATGTTGTTAATAATGAATGTCATAGTTTGTTTGTTTTATACTTCTATATTTTTCATTTCTGTTTTGTTTTGAATACTGTTCAATTTAATGGATTTATTTGGGAGTGAAGACAATTAAAATGCATGTTTATAGTATATACATAGTTTATTTTATTTACAGGTATTTTACAGTATTTCTGAATGTAAAAATAAAATGTGACACATACACTGTTGTGACCAACACAGTCTTATTCTAATTTGTAACTATTTTACGTTTTGGCAAATTAGTGGCTATACAACAACAACAAAAAAAAAAAAAAAAAAATACATTTTAGACATTATGGAAACGTTACTTTTGAATGTTCTCTGAATATTCTGAAACAAGTAGTAATTATAATTTTTTTTTTTTTAAATGTAAGACAAATGATTTGGGGGGGGGGGGGGGGGACGTGTAAGGAAGGTTTTTGTAATAACATTTTGAGAATGCTATTAAAGACCACGTAACTCTAAGCAAACATTCTATTAGCGTTACTGCATGGAAGAACTTTGAGATCCGTACCAGAATATTTGCCAAAGTTCTGAAAACGTTAATGAGCTGGGTGATTCATATGAATTTGTACAATCTCATTCAGTACACTCTGGTTACACCCTACTGATGGTTATGTTTACCATTGGACCTTATTTTTAGTGTTTGTACGAATCATATCTTAAGAATTCATACAAAATCGCTACCTTGTAAAATAGTTGTTTTCTCATGAGACTCATCAGGGTGTTTTTTTTTTCTCAGCAATGTAAATTTTGATCCAGTGTGAGGTGTGAAAATATGATAAATAATATTATATATAATTAAATCTAATAACAACATAGTTTAAACTAACAGTTGGACAGAAAACACCAGTAAAAGTAGCGAAAAATGTTTCTATTCTGCCTGTTGAAATGTAGTAAGTACAGATTCTTTCACAGATGCATTTTAGTAAACAAATTGGAGAAAGTACCTTTGTGAGCAAAATGCATCACACAGTCACTGAATGGACAGAGACTATGATGGATCCGGCTCTCTCGATCCAGAGCCGAGATGTACTTTTCATGGCACACCAGGAGCATGTCGATCAGTTTCTCTGTTGGCTCTGGGAACCCCAGAGAACAGTTCACTGGGATGAACACCAACAATCACATTGTGTATCACGCCATTTATTTACTTTGAGAGCTCATCTCTCCCAAAGGCTTGCCGTGGCTCTGTTCCAAAACTTACCGAACCGCCTTGCTATCTACTTGCTATATAGACAGCAGCCGTTTGAGGGAACATAGTGACTTAAATTAATCCTTGGAGAGCTTTGGAGAGCAACACAGTTAGCTCAAATAAAATTGATTTCAATAGAGTCTGACAAGTTAATGATGACTCACTAAACAGAAAAACAGTTGACAAGTGAAAGCTGATTGTTTTTTTTTGTTTTTTTTATTAAACCATATTAAGATTGACACTGAATGACTTAGAATTATAATATTAAACATGATCCTTTTTTAGACAGAATTTAAAAATAATTAAATAATTCACTTCGGAGGCAATTCAACTCAACAGCGCAGATAAACAATGTGATAAATCTTTATTTGGATCTTTATTTAAAGGGACAGTTTACCCCAAAATGAAAATTCTGTCATCATTTACAAACAGTTTATGGTAGCCATTGACTTTTTACATACTATGGAAGTCAATGGCTACCATCAACTGTTTGGTTCCCAACATTCTTCAAAATATCTTCTTATGTGCTCAACAGAAGAAAGACACTCAGGTTTGAAACAACTTGAGAGAAAGGAAATAATGACAGATTTTTGGGGCGAACTATCCCTTTTTAACTGACAGCACAAGCAAGTCCAAAAAAAAAAAAACCCACCACACACATTTTTCTTACTTTGAATGAAACTTCTTCCACTCTGTGTTTCTTAACATAAGGCGTCTTAGAAAGCTGCATGATTACTTTTGAAACGGTCTTTGTGTCTGACACACAATGCTTATAGCACACAAGCAGAGATGCTTTCTGACATTCCTTTGCTTTCTTCTCTTTACCACAGTATCCTCTTGTTATTCTTCCTGTCTCCTGTGGTGAAACCAGTGCGAGTCTTCTTTGATTTCACATTCAAACATATAAAACTCTGAGCTGTGATAACCTGCACTCTAAACAATATTGTGTCTCATAACATCATGGTAGGACTGTGGTAATGGTTTGAACTCATGTCAGCTAAAACCTATTAGTCACACTTAATGGAACAGAAAGGAGATAAAACAGGCGAGTTGTTTATTCATAACCTCCCCGGACAATGTAAAAAAAAAATACAACCTCTTTTTTTATTTGATTTGACTGTGATATTGCATTTAGAAAGCAGCCAACCCTTTCTATTTTTAATATCCATCTCATATCTGTGTTTGCAGTGCTATGAAAGCATTTCTGCAAACATCCTGTGGATATTTGTTCTGGGTCACATTCTGTGACTTCAGCTATTGTGTCTACGTGGTGCACTGTAAACTGTGAAGTCACTGGTGGATGGGCATAGAATATAAGATCTGTTAAGACTGTAATATACAATAATATTGTGAAATACGATTACAATTTAAAGTAACTGTTTCCTATTCTAATACAGTGGTGTGAAAAAGTGTTGGCCCCCTTCCTGATTTTTTATTTTTTTGCATGTTTGTCACACTCTAATGTTTCAGATCAAACAAATTTAAATATTACACAAGTAAACACAACATGCAGTTTTTAAATGAAGTTTTTTATTATGAAGGTAAAACAAAATCCAAACGCATGGCCCTGTGTGAAAAAGTGCTTGCCCCCTCCTATTAAATCATGAAAGAACTGTGATTAACAACATTATTTTAAAGGGATCCCGGGTATTAAAATATGTATAGCTTAATATAACGTAAATGATGTCTCTTATTTAAATATGTAGTAAAAAACCCATGAAAAACTTGTTATTTGAAAAAAAAAAAAAAAAACACATCATTTTTGGACTATGGGGGGCGCCATTATTTTATGTGTACAGTACATTCTGCATCGATGACGTCAAATGGTTGCACTCAGTGAGCTACTCGCGCTTTTTACTGCAACAACTCAGAAAATAAAATACTGATACAATACCACATTGTGAGGCTTTTGGTTGTAATTTTCAGTTGAAGGGCAACAAAAGATGCTTTCCTAGCGATAAGAAGAGGAGAAAAGAATGGGAAGATGCCTGTGGATGAGTAAAACTTCCTAAAGACCCGCTTTGTTCTCTCCACTTTAGCCCTGATGCCTTTGAGTCTGTTAGTAGACCACAGCTACTGAAAGAGCTTACAAACGGCTGAGACAAGAAATGCTAGATGCCATCTGTTAGGATGTAAACATGTCGAAGCGCAGCCGCTAGAGGAGTTTCTCAGCGCGGATTTCCCTCGATATCCAGGGCGTTTACACTCCTTGTGGGGAAAAATCGATGGTACAGCATTTGGTTTAAACCTATACTTATATCCATCGCCACCTGTAAGCTCTTTCAGTAGCTGTGGTCATCATATCAGTATTTTATTTTCCGAGTTGTCTATTCCGAGTTGTGTTGTGGTAAAAATAGCAACAGATAGCTCTAGTAGCTCACTGAGTGTAACCATTTTACGCCATCAGAAAAATGGCGCCCCCCATAGTTCAAAATATGTATAAAACGATGTGATTTTTTAAAAATAACAAATCTTTAATGGGTTTTCTACTACATATTTTAGTAAGAGACATAATTTACGTTATATTAAGCCATGCAAGTCTTAATATGCAAACCCAGGCCTGATTACTGCCAGACCTGAAATCACTTAAATAGAACCTGTCTGACAAAGTGAAGCATGTTTAAAGAGCAACACATCATTCCGCGATCTTAAGAAATTCATAAACAGATGAGAAACAAAATAGTCAGAGCCATTATCCACAAATGGAGAAAACTTGGAACAGTGGTGAACCTTCCCAGGAGTGGCCGGCCTACCAAAATTACTCCAAGAGCACAAAGACGACTCATCCAGGAGGTCATAAAAGAACCCAGAACAACATCTAAAGAACTGCAGGCCTCAATTAAGGTCAGTGTTCATGATTCAACAATAAGAAAGAGACTGGGCAAAAACAGCATCCATGGGAGAGTTCCAAGGCAAAAGCCATTGCTGACCAAAAAGAACACAAAGGCTCGTCTCACATTTGCCAAAAAATATCTTGATTATGCCCAAGACTTTTGGGCAAATATTCTGTGGACTGATGCGACAAAAGTTGAACTTTTTGGAAGGTGTTTGTCCTGTTATATCTGGCATAAAACCAACACAGCATTTCATAAAAAGAACATCATACCAACAGTCAAACATGGTGGTGGTAGTGTGATGGTCTGAGGCTGCTTTGCAGCTTCAGAACCCGGATGACTTGCCATAATTGATGGAACCATGAATTCTGCTCTCTATCAGAAAATCCTGAAGGAGAATGTCCGCCTGTCACTTTGTGACCTCAAGCTCAAGTGCACTTGGGTTATACAGCAGGACAATGATTCCAAACACAGCAGCAAGTCCACCTCTGAATGTCTCAAGACAAATAAAATTAAGGTTTTGTAGTGGCCAAGTCAAAGTCTGGACTTAAATCCAATTGAAATGCTGTGGCATGACCTTAAACAGTCCATTCATGCTCAGTCCATTCATGCTCGAAAACCCTCAAATGTGGCTGAATTAAAACAATTCTGCAAAGAAAAGTGGGCCAAAATTCCTCCACAGCGATGTGAAAGACTCATTGCAAGTTATCGCAAACGCTTGATTGCAGTTGCTGCTGCAAAGGGTGGCACAACCAGTTATTAGGTTTAGGGGGGCAAGCACTTTTTCACACAGGGCCATGTGTTTTCCCTTCATAATAAAAAACGTAATTTAAAAACTGCATGTTGTGTTTACTTGTGTTAACTCTGATTAATATTTAAATTTGTTTGGTGATCTGAAACATTAAAATGTGACAAACATGCAAAAAAAATAAAAAATCAGGAAGGGGGCAAACACTTTTTCACACCACTGTATATTTTTAATATGTAATTTATTCCTGTGATGCCAAAACTTAATATTCAGCATTATTACTCCAGTCTTCATCATCACATGATCCTTCAGAAATCATTCTAATATGCTGATTTGCTGCTCAAGAAACACTCCTTATTATCAATGTTGAAAACGGTTGTGCTGCTTAATATTTTTGTGTAAACTGTGATACATTTTTCAGGATTTTTTGATGAAGAGAAAGAGTGGCATTTATTTGAAATTTTTACTGTCATATTTGATAAATGTAATGCATCTTTGCTGAATAGTAGTATTAAAATAATTTTTAAATGGTAGTTAATTTTTTTTTCTTTTGATTGTTCAGTGTATGTATATATATATATATATATATATATATATATATATATATATATATATATATATATATATATATATATATATACATATATATATTGTGCAAAAGTCTTAGGCCACTACAGTAGTATTTTCACCAACAAAAAAAGGTTTTAAGTGGATGATGATGAGATCAAATCTCTGTGTGGAGCACTGGCTGTTGTCAGACATCTTGTGCAAACAAAAATCTCATTAATAGCAAAAAAAAAAAAGGTTGTAAATGTAAACTGATATTTCCTACTGACACACTACAGCAAAAGATAGAAATAAATAACTGACTTAAAACCATTGTTTGTTGGTGAAAATACTAGTGGCCTAAGACTTTTTCACAATAGTCAGACGCAGAGATCAGCTCTTTATGCAGGTACATTAAAGGGACTCATTATGCTATTTGTTTATCCTGTAGTTCACGTTCAGCAGCTTTTAAGGAACCTTATATCTGCTGCTTCAGCTGACTCTGGACAGAATAAATGCCTCAAGTCTTTGCAGCAGCACATTAATCGTAAAATGAAAATCAAAGTGAGACAGCCTGTTCAGGGTCAATGACAGGACACTCATTTCTTGTCTATTCAGGTGATTCAAATTACTGAATACCTCATTCCAGTAATGAACATGCTTTCAATCGATAAAATCGAATTCTGTCTTGATGTTTGTAGATGTTTATAGAAAGAAAAATGTCTAATTGAAAGTCTTAAAAGCTTTTTTTTTTTTTTTTTAAGGAAAATGATGTGTACACTTCTGTGTATTCCCTAGAGAAAATATTTCATTACCTCTTACAATTACACCACTTAACATTTAAAATTGTCAAGTCAAAACTTTAGTTAAAAAATGTATGGAACCAACATTAATACAAAGATGACATTTCTAAGAACTTAATTAAACTAGATTTTTAGCTCTGTGGAGCCATAGCAGCCTATAACATTTGAATACTGTCATTTTAATAGTTTTAATAAATTGTGTACTTTGTTTCTGCTGTAATTTTGAATGAAATGTATGAAGTAGACTCAATGAATTGTTTTACGTACCAGTAGATGGCAGTGTTGTCTTTTGAATCAAAGATGCAATTCATTTATATGGATATAGAAGGGAAAAACACTTCACCTCACTGTAGTTTTAACTCGCCTTATATGATGAAGAATATAAATAGAAAGTTCAAAAGAGCAGCATTTATTTAAAATGTTATTTTGTAACATTAAAGTCATTGAGTCCTTTACTGTCACTTTTGATCAATTTAATTCATCCTTGCTAAATAAACAAAAATGACAAATCTTACTGACCCCAAACATATGAAAAATAGTATATATTTAATATTTATAATAATATATTTGTTTTTGTATAGATCCTAATTTAAGCATATTTTCATGATTTTTTTCAAAGATAATTTTTAATGCAAAATTATGTTAAATGAAACTGTTAGCTGAAAATATTATTTTTGTTTTTCCAATGGTAGCAAGATCACCTAACCAATGTAAACAGTGTAAATAGTTTATTCCAGTATCTGTATCTGATTGATATTTATTTATTAATATTTGATTGATATTTACATTTTTACGTTACACTCTGTAAAATTATTATTTGAAGATTATTGAAGTACGTTTTACAAGAAAATACTATTTCAGTCTTTCTACTTCCAAATTTCATGCCTAATTCACTCTGTTACTTGACATTTCTTTGTAATTATTTAAAATTTACTAGCTATTTCTGAGTGAAAACTAGCTAGTAAATTTCAAATACATGTATTTAATTCAAAATGCATGCATGTTTTTCACTGTATTACCCTTTACCTTTTTGTTACGTCATACTGTAAATCATTTTGTGCTTCATAATTGTTTTTACTGTTTACATTTTGCCAAAAAGTGTGCCAACTAGCCCCTACTACTATACCCTCCCACACTTTATTGTGAAAAGCTCTGCTTCTGGAAGAGGAGGAGATGTCTTGAGTAGCCTGATATTTTATGTCCCTTGACATTCACGCTTTTGCAGACTAACTGCTTTGAGAGCGTTAGAGGTGGAAATAACAACAACAGCAGGGAGGCAGTTCAGGTCACTTCACAACGGATGTGTCGTTTCGGTTAAAGAAAATGTCACATAAGCCCTTAAATAAGAGAAACACAGGGAAAATAAACCCCCTTCGGGATGGAATAATGTTTAAACAAAACCACTGTCTTAACCTTTACTAAACAAGAGCTGGATGGGTCACGAATGCTTCACATGAAGTTGTTAAAAGCTTATGAATATCTTTTCTTTGTCATCATACAGTATGTGAGATGGTTTGAAAGCAGGTGTAGATATTTTTAAAACCACAAGCTGTTCATGACTCATGCAGTATATGAGGAGGCGGTTAAATGTACGGTTAAATGCATACAGAGCCAGAAATTGTGCTTAATGTCAATAAACGTGGATTTGTAAAATAGACCAAACGCAATCCTTGAAATGATTAATGTAAACAATGATATAGAGCCTGTGGAAAATATGGACATTGTGTCATGGCCTGTAATTAAATTACAATCTCTCATGGACATACAGCATCCATTCTGTTTTGCTCAAGGGGATTTTTTATGAGCCTTAATGAAGAGAGAGAGAAAGTTAAGCAGGTTATTGATGCATAATGGTTTTATGCTTTAGATGCATTTTTTAATTCACAAAGAATAACAATTCATTCATGTTGTCTTTGTACTTCAAAAAATAAACAATTATTTAAACCATTAAACCAATCATAATCTGAGGGTTCAATGTGAATAAAGTTAATGATGTATAATGATTCTTTAACTGTGGAACATTTTTGTCCCCTATGAGAAACATAAAAAAAAAAAAGTTGTTATTTTTATAAAAAGTTAACATTAAAAAGTTTTTTATTGATTTTTATATATATATATATATGTATATGTATAAAGGTGTAGAATGTTAAATTAAATTCGTTAAGTTATAAATATTAAATTTCTTGATTTTGGGTATGTCCTCTAACCTAATTTCAAACTCTTCCCATAATAAATGGATGCAAATTCTAAAAATAAATAAATAAATGCAAACTGTAAATATAAATAAATAAGTAAATAAATAAATACATTTTCCAGAACCTATTTTAATTTATTTTATCATGCCAAACATTTCTGATAGCATCCTTTAAACTCCGCATAATAAATGGATATAATTTAAATAAATAAATAAATAATGATCATTTTATTTTATTTCATTATTATTATTATCATCATTATCATTTTATATTGTTTTATTTTTATTTATTTTTTATGCCAAGCATTTTAGACAGCACCTTTCAAAAAGAGTTCAAAAACAGACCGGAAGGGACAGTGTGAAGATAAGAATTGTTGTTCATTAAAATATTTTTCTCTCATGATCTGAGGGGAGGTTTATTATGCATCAAATCAGTTATTTTTTGAGAGCTGTGATTAAAAAAACAACAACATCAACGCTACACCCTGAATCACAGGCTAAACTACGATTAGATCTTTATTCTAAGATATGTGATAAATGAATTAAGACAGATGAAGTATCCTAGTAAACGGTGCCACTTATTGAAGAACTTACACCTGTGATTCCAGGAAACGAAAAAAGGGTATTTTTCTTAACATTAATCATTAAATTTCACTTACTTTGCCTTGGCGTGGACATTAGCCTCAAGACACGAATATAATGTAAAGTAATATCAAGACATCTGTTTCCTGGCGCAAAGTTGTTGTTTTTTCCATTAGTGGTAATCATCCAGCATATGTTCAGTAATGCAGTGTGACTGCTCTGAGGAAAAACGCGTTGAGCTCCACTTCGGAGCCTCGCGGGCATCCGTAGCGTCATTTCCGGAAGACGGCGGGAAAGATGGCGGCCGAGTCAAACGAGTCCGAAACGGCATTGAATATGAGTCCTACATCCAGAGATGAGGTAGGAACATCATCATTCTACCCGCGGTAAAACACGAATATGTAGGTTTTCCACGGCGGGGCAGTTAAAATTGTGTCTTGTTTGTGTTAGTTCGGGTTTTACGGCGGTGGGCCTGTACACATGGAGCAGATGGCGCTGCTTTAGTGTGGGTGAGATTAGCTGTGTGCAATATTGATATAAACACTGACAAAAACCAATAATAAACACTCATATTGTTTCATACAAGTACAGTAGTCTTTTATGGGCCCCTTGATTCTCTCTAAAGTGACATTATGTTTCCTAGACAGGTTATGAAAGGGACAGGGTTTTAAGCAGCAACAACGTGATCGAGTCACAAAAACAAATTCATTTAAACGTTTTCTGTCTTGTTAGGCGTCATATAGCCTGGTTATTTATTAAGTAGGTCTAATTGTTTCATATATATAGTGCAAAGCCCCTTTGAAAACATTCAGATTACAACCATACACCATGATAGAAGGTTTTGTTGAAATTATTGTTCTCTTCTTGTGGCCAATTATTGTTTACATAATGCAAATTATATTGCACTTTGAGAAGAACCATTTATACCATATCATACGTCTTTCTGTTTTCCTGGCAACTTCTGCATGCAGTGTTTCATTCACTTATTTGAGGTTTCATGTCATTTCAAAGCCTTTTGACTTGAAAGCTCACTGTTTGTCTGTGAATAATAACAGACAAACTGAATTGTCAGTGTGTGATTGACAAACTACCGAACACCCTGACTTATATTAAAGCATTTTATTGTTTTGATTTGGCTTGTATGTACAATACATTATTCTTGCAAGGCTATCAAATACATCAAGTTAGGTGTGCAGAATGTGAACATCTTATGTTACAGTTTGGAACACTACAGTTCCAAAGTTTGGGAATTTTAAATGTTTTTGAAAAAAAATCTCTGATGCTCACAAGAAGAGTAATATTGTGAAAAATGTTGCGCTGCTTAATATGTTAGTGGAAAGCATGATACATTTTGTTCAGGTTGTCTTGATAAAAATAATATGCTGATTTGCTGTTTAAGAAACATTTATTATTATCAGTATGATAGAATGGTTGAGTACTTTTTTGTCGGGATTCTTTGATGAATGGAGGGATTCAGGTATCAGCATTTGTCTGAAATTGAAAGCTTTTGTAACATTAAACTATACCATTCAAAAGCTTGGAATTAATATATCTTTTTATTTGGGAAAGAAATTATAGAATTTAAGTATATTTAACAAGGGTGCTTTAATTTCATCAAAAGTGATGACAAGGCTAGCATTTGTGATGTTACAAAAGATTTCTGTACCACTTAACTTAATGATTGCTGTCAGGATGTTAGGAGACTTTCAACCAGCATAACAAAAAATGTTTCTGAAGACAATCACCTATTGCACCTTTAAATTGATCAAAACTGATGCAAGACATTTAAACCCTCACAAAATATATCTTTCAAATAAAAGTTTTTTTTTTCCCCTATCAAACTTTTTTTACATTTACATAAATTTACATTTAGTCACTTAGCAGACGCTTTTATCTAAAGCGACTTACAAAGTAGAAGCAATCAGACCAATATTGCAAGTGCTGTGACAGTCTCAGTTAGCCTAGTGCAGTGCATATATCCATATATTACCCGCGTCATTGTTTAAGCCGCAAGGTTCAAAGCGTGGGAAAAAAGTTGCGGCTTATAGTCCGGAAATTACGGTAATTTTATTTTTTACCCTCAGTTTAAATTTTTCTAGATTACATTTTAATTGTTTGATTTAAATTTTAGTTGTAAAAAAAAAAACATGTCTATGTAACTGAATTCATAAAACCTCAACAATTGAATAATTTATTGGAATTATTAATAGGGCCCTATGAAATGTTTTATTTTTCCCAATGAATGGCCTCGTTCTAGCAGAGTTTACTTCCAGCCCCAGTTAAACACACCTTTCATGCAGGTGTGCTGGGACTAAGCTCTGCAGGAAGGTGGCCCTCCAGGAGCAGGATTGGACACCCCTGGTATTACCCATGATCCAGCTATTCATTATTTGCTGTATTTTTTTATTTTTTTTTTTTTAAATAAAGTGCTGCTATAATGTTATGTCACTCTCTTTGTTGAAACTGAAAGAAACTCCATTCTAGGTCTTTCAGGTTTAGGCTATATAAAGTGCTGATATGGCTCTCACTTCCCTCTCACGTATTATCCTTTTTTTGTCATCGACCAGGCACTGTGTTTCTGAATGATTTATTCCTCAAGCGCTCAGCAGCATTCTCAGTGTGTGTGTAACTCTGAAATACCAGCCTACCTGCTGAATGGCAGATCCATGTTTGAAAGACCAGTTTCCCATAAGCTTGCAGAAATCACTTGAGTCGCCCACAGCGTACGGCCTGGGATTAGGCTCAGTGGGGACAGATAGGATGTCGAGAACGAGACTCTTTTTATATACAGAGGAAAGCAAGCTCATGGCTATTCTTTGAGTGTCCCGTATCCTTCTGCGGCCGATGCAGAAACAGCATGGAGAGTTTCGCATTACCAACACCCCAGAAAACACGCATCTGCTTCCTGCCCGTCCTGCTGAAACAGCAAATTGAATTTTGATTGAAACGGTGGCAGTGGCAGCTGTGAGTGGCATATTCAGTGAAATCGAATTTAGAGAGTGATGCTTTACTGCTGCTGGGAGAGAATCAGGCTGTTACTGCAGCTCCAGATGTTAGTTCACTGATAGCTCCTCTGCTGTCTGATCGTTTCCCAGCACCACTTGTAATTGAAGTTTACTTCCCTACTGCAGAATACTGTATTACTGTCTGAGGTGTTTTGTGTCTTCAGCATCTCTGGCAATATCCATTTACGGGTTTCATAATATTTCCACACAAATGACTTTTTTGATAATGATTGCAATGCGGTCAGCTTTTAAAAATGCAGGGGGGGGGGGGGGGGGGGGGTTGGTAACCATCATTTCCATACTATGAATTTCAGTGGAGACCAGAAACTGTTTGGTTTCCACATTTTCTTTTTTTTTAAACTAATATTTTTGGTTTATTTTGTTTATTTTTGGGATACATTGTCCCTTTTAGGTCATATGGCCTCTATCCCCATTTCTTCTGAATATGTACTTGGAAAAAAAAAAGAACTACTTTAGTTAAGGCAGTATTTCTGATTTTAGTTTAAGGTTTTCATCTACTATTTGTTTTAATTTATTTCAGCTTTATCACCAGAATAATCGTTTTTGCAATAATTGTCGATTTTCTTCTTCAGTAGAAGTGTAATTTGAGCTCAACCCACTTTCCGAGGTAGTCACAAGAGGCCTTTGACTCAAAATCTTATTACAGGTGGTCACAGGAGACATATTTGACATGCATGTTAATAACAAGATATAATCTTTTCACTTGTTGTCTGATCACCTGAGACGGTTGTGTAAACAGGGCGGTACAATGACACACAGTTTTTGTGATTTACTTCAGAATCAGAATCAGAAAAGGCTTTATTGCCAAGTATGTTTGCATATACAAGGAATTGAAGATTGGGAGAGGGGGGTTGCTGGAGGTGTTAATGGTTGTGTGGAGAGATGTTTGGGGTGGGTGTAGGGTCTTGGACTGGGAGTTTCAAATCTACAGTAAAACTCATTCAGATCTTCAACAAGTTGTTGATTGGCCTCAGTGCTGGGGGATGGTGTCTTGTAGTTGGTGATGGCTTTCAGACCTTTCCACACTGAAGCTGGGTCATTGGAAGTGAACTGATCTTCCAACTTTTTAACGTAACTCCTCTTAGCCGTTCTAATCTCCTTACTCAGTGTGTTACTGGCCTGATTGTACAAGACCCTGTCCCCATTCCTGTAGGCGTTGGTGGCAGCTTCAAAAACACTCCAATCAGTGAGGTGGAAACAGGCTTGTTAAGCCCACTCTGTTTCGTTGGTCCGATCTCTTTACAGTCTTTACTGCAGGTTTAGCAGATTTAAGTTTTTGCCTGTAAGTTGATATAAGATGAACCAAACAGTGTTCAGAGAGTCCCAAAGCTGCCCGTGGGACAGAGTGATATGCGTCTTTTATTGCTGTGCAACAGTGATCCAATATATTACTGTCTCTGGTGGGATATATATCATGCTGCCTTTATTTTGGAAGTTCACGGGAGAGATTTGATCAGCAAATTTCTGTAAAGCGGAGCTCCCGTGCGCTTGCGGATGAATGTAAACACTTACGAGAATGAACAAGCAAAACTCCCACGGCGAATAGAAAGGCTTACAGTTGATGAAAAGTGCTTCTAGATCTGGATAGCACATCTTCTTTAACACTGTAATGTCTGTACACCACCTTTCGTTGATTTAGAAACATGTCCCGCTGCCGTGCAATTTCCCCGTTGATTCTGTGTCACGATCCGCTCTGAACAGCTGAAAGCCCGGCAGACTTAACGCGCTGTCCAGAATGGTGTCATTCAGCCAGGTTTCCGTGAAACACTGAGCAGCCGAGTGTGAAAAATCCTTATTTATCCGGGAGAGCAGAAGGAGTTCGTCCGTTTTGTTGGGTAGAGCGGAGATTCGCAAGATGGACGCTAGGCAGCGCCGTTCTGAATCCGCGCTGTCTGAGCTTCACGAGCGCGCCGGCTCGCTTCCCACGTCTGCGCGTCCTGAAGCATTTGATCAGCGCCGCTGTTCAGCAAAATGTCTGAATAAACAAAATCCGGTAGAAGACCGTGTGGTGTGTTCTGCGAATGTTTAGCAGTTCACCCCTGGTAAAACTGATCATGTTAGACAAACAAAAAACAGGAAGAACTAACAAAAACAGGACAAAAACTGGAGAGCAAGACACTGAGGTTGCCATCTGCGACGCAATCTTGTACCTTTTTCCATTTTCAAAGTCCATTCCTTTGCCTTTGTTTTCCTTGGCATTCTTTCTAGCACACTGTTCTCACAGCGCACACTCAAGAGAACAGTGTACAGTGAGAGTACACTTAGACCTACTGTACTTGTACTTTGTTAGAGCACTAGTGTGTTCTTACTCTGTGTCCTCTCTCTGCCTTCCAGCATCCCAGCCCAGGAGAAAAGGAGCAGCGTGAGAGAAAGGCCAGCACAAGTTCATCTGAGGATGGAGACAGTGATGGTGATAACCGCAGGAGGGTTGTTGGTAAGTTTGTGCTTTGATTGTTTTATTTTTCTCCCTCCCTATTGCAGTAGTCACATAAAATTGCAAATAATTGTGAATAATCGTAAATCACATTTTGCCATTGATTATTACAGGGAAAGTTCGCCCCAAAATGATAATTTACTCAATTTTATAATGTTGTGGATCACAAGATATTTTGAAGAACATTTTTAATGACAGTTTTTTTTTTTCATTTTACTTTTAGTAATTTTAGTATTTAAACTTATTTAATTTTATTTGTTTTAATCTATTTTTTATTGTTGTATTCCAGATTCATTTTAATAAATGAAAACATTTAACTGCATTGAAAACTATTTTTAATCATTTTAGTTAACAATTACAACACTGCAGGAGTAAGTTTTTTTGTTTGTTTTTTGTTTTTTTCAATTAAATAAAGAAAAGAATTTTGTTTTTTCAAAATCACATTTTTATAACGATTTTCATTGTCCTTTTCCAAATACAATTTCAACAATTAATAATCAATAAATAATTGTATGTTAATAAAAAAAAAACAGGGTTTGTAAATATGTGAGTAAATGATGAAAAATGTTCTTTGAACTTTTTGGGTGAACTGTACCTTTAAATCATAAATGCCACTGACCCTATATCCTCTGAATATTATGGTTAAAAATAATTCAGCTCCAGGTAGAACAAACCGTACATCTGATGACCAGAAAACGGTTTCCTCAGCACTAAACTGGCACATAAGCCTGCTTGTTTCCTCACAGCTGAGACCTACTTCCAACATTTCCTAAGTCAGCACAAGGGCGAACACAATGACAGCATTGCTTCACTGTAGACGCACCTGTTGTGGGTGAACACACAGTTTGTGTAGCTAGCATGTTTCATTTGACGTGAAAAATGACCTCACACAAAAGCCTTGTTTCTAGCAACTGTGAGGAATAAAATGTTTTTTGGTCAGACTGTAAAATTAGGATTCATTGTGATTCTTTTTTAGCTCTAGGCATTTTGAACAACTGCAGTTGAATCTGACTTGAAATACCTTTAATATTATGAATAGGTTTTCAGTCAGTAGTTTTTCAGTTTTTTTAAGTATCAAAGGTCTCAAAAATAGTTGTATTTTTCCATGTGTAGTGTGAATAAAACAGTGAATCAAAAGCAAATATAATCATGACAGTCTTAGATGCAAGTGTATTTCTGCTAGTATGTCACTCGGTTGGCTCCTAAATCAAACTTGTACGGCAATGTCAAGTCAGTAATCAGTGTTTTCCCATAGAGGTCTGTATCTCAGGGCTCATCTGCATCTGTCCTCAGTGTAGCGCTGCGGACATGTATAACCTTGCTGCTCATGCCTGTTTATCTGATCTATTGCTTCCTGGTCTCTAGAGCTCATCACCAACAGTCTCACTTCAGTAGCTCTCATAGTCGTTGCTATCATCCATAAAATGCTTTCAATCATCCCTTCTGCTGAGCTGTTGCAAATCCGAAATCTGACCAAGTGAAAACAACACAAGTCTCTTTTCGTCTCTTCGATACTTGACCACACATGGGTCTAATTTTCATGATTTGCCTTACAAAACCCAGGGGCAAATCTCACCTGTTGTTGAGTGTGCAATTATAATATGTGTTTCAGTACAGCACATATCACATTTGGCACAAAACTGAGGTACAGTTAGACCCTGGTGTGCTCTTTTATTCAGCATTATATTGGGAAAACAGAAGAATATTGGATATTGAAGGACTCCTCTGGGGTAATAAGGCCATTTCATGTCTCTCTAGAGACTAGAGTGTGTGTAGTTGGACTAAGTGCCTTTCTGAGCAAGGATGACATGTCTGATTTATATATATATATTTTTTTTTTTCAGTAGAAAAAGCAGTTTTTCAGGAGGTCACAGCATCTCGCATATTTCAACCGTACATATAAAGTATGTTGTGAATGTGATATGTCAAAAATCTTGTCTGTAAAGGCATTTGTTACATATTCAAAGAAATGCTGTTCTTTTGAACTTTCTATTCATCAAAGAAGTTTTAAAAATATTTCCAAACAAAAAGAGAGAAATAAGAAAAGAAGAAAAAAGCTGCACAATGGTTTTTGACATTAATAATAAGAAAATGTTTAAGCATCAAATCAACATATTAGATTTCTGACTGGAGTAATGATGCTGCAATGATCCTACTGTTTTTGCTGTATAATTGATCAAATAAATGCAGTCTTGGTTAGCATAAGAGGCTTCTTTCAGATACATACAAAAATATGTCTGACCACAAAATTTTGAATGGTTTATTTAATGTTTGTATTTAATTTTTTATTTTACTTACTTTATTTATTTATTCTTTCATTAATGTATTTGTTTCTGGTAATCTAATTTAAATGTTTTGTTTCCAACCATATTTATACACAGATGTAGCATTATAATGTAACATTATATTAATAATAATAATAATGATGATTATTTTGTTTTATTTAAATTCTTTTTTTTTTTCAAGGCACCATGAGACAGAGAAAAAAATCTCTAGACTTTTTAAAATATTTAAAATCTTTATAAGAGATATGGAGGTTTTTAGTCTTTGATTTGATTCATGCACCACTTACCTTCATTCTTAGATTTTTACTTGCATACCATGTCACGATACCTGCCAACTAGTTTAAGTTGCTTGCCAAAGCCAAATTTTTAGTCTCGTTTGGTGCATGGCAAGTGTTAATTTTAAGTTCCTCGAAGTTTTTCTAAAATGTCAGGATCACTGTTGAAGCTTGACATTAAGTGTGAAGCTGCCACCGAGATTGAGCTCCATATCTGGAAATGATACCAGCTGTCTTGGAGCCACTTCACACTGCGACTGCAGCCATTATATATTTCAAGATCATTTAACAAGAATCATCCTTTCATGCATTTTTAAAGCGCTGCACTGTTGTGTGCGTGTTGTGATAAGTCATTATCGTAAATGCCTTCGAAGAAAGAGTGAAAATACACTGATAAAGGCTTGAGTGTTTTTGTTCTCTTTATTTGATGGTTGTGTTTGAAGTGACAAAAGGATCCACAGGAAAACAGCAGGTGTTGAGTCGCAGGCCCAGTCGCAAGCTTGGCAGAACGATCTGCTCTTTATGATTATTTCATGGGCTGTAATGCTCCCCGGCACTGATTCAACACCCAGTTATTGAGCTTTGGCTTCTGTTGTTGTGAATGTCACTTCAGGTTTGTGAGAATCCTGCACTGAATCATTCTCCCAGAAGCGATTTAACTTAAATAGAAATGTAAATCAGGATTTGACTCCAGGCCTGGGTGGCATGATGGCATGTGTACCGTGCAACTGTAACTGAATACTTGAAATACTCCATAGGCTTTTTTTGGGGGGGGGACTTTTTTTTTTTTTCACTGCTAATACTGACAGTCCTCTAAAAGTGTTTGTGGCCAAGAATTGTGTTCTTTTCTTTATCGTGCTTCATGTTTTCTCTCAACATCTTTGTTTGTTCATCACTATGGTTTTGAATGATGGCAACTGTCTGAAAATCAAGTGTTAATGTTTTTTTCAGATGGCCAGCGTAACCCTGAAGCAGGTAGACCCGAGGGTTCAGCTCAACCTGAGGACGCTGGCTCCAGAGATGGGAGTCCACGAGTGGGTAGCCCTGTGGCGAGAGCATCATCCAGGGCCCGGCACAATCAAGGGTCCAGCGGCTCAGACAGTGACAGCAGTGAAGACGACAGTGATGACGGTGTTATGCACAGGATAAAGAGCAGTGTCACACACATCAAGGTGAGTTACAATCATACAGCATTTTTCTAATGTTAAAGGGGGGATAGTTCAGATTGTAGATTCGGGATGTGCTGGTTATTTTATGGGTATTTATAATTTAACAGTGATTTGGTAATTTATAATTTAATTGGTTAAGCAATTAATCGATATTAGCATAAATGTGTAACCATGTGGGTGGCTGCTAAAAACATCTGTACAACATAAATGGCACCTCGGGAAACCCGCTACTTCTGTGACCAGTCACATGGTTGTCTGCTGTAAATAAAAATTAATTATATTTATAAGTATATTCTTATTTTTGTTTAAAATGTATTTTAAAAATACATATTGAGTAAAATGTTTCCTTGTTATTTTTTTTTTATAATATACAAGCCTATTTATTATTTGATTATTTAAATCTCGTTTAAAAATATGAAAATAGACACGTATAATACACACACACACATACATAAACTCATTCAAAATATAAATACTATAATAATGCTAAAATAACACTACTGTAGATTCATGCATTGCATGTGAAGTTTTATTAAAAATAATTTTAAGTTATTTACTTATTTAAAGGTCTACTCAATCAGTTTAATTAAGTTTAATTTAATAATAATTTATTGACCCACGATTTAAAATTCCTAGTTTATTTAAACCTGAAACACTGCCATCCAATAAAATATTAGTGTGTGAATCAGATATGCCATTGCAGTTTACTATTACTGTCACACTGTTGCCATGTTTAGAGTAAGTACTATTAAAGTCATGCGATCTATAAGTAGTTGACACAAATCCAGTGCTGGACTAATTGGTGTAACTACTATGCTTTGCTAATGTGATTGTGTTTGTTTCAGCGTGCCTCTGACGACGAGAGCAAAAACAGACAAAGAAGCTCATCACCTGACAGGTAAGTCTGTTACTAGTGTCAATTAAAAAAAAAAATCAATGTAAAATTCAGACCTTTCTGCAAACTGGTGTCATTTGTTTCCATTTTAGGGACGAAAGGAAGTCACAGTCAAGATCCCGCTCCAGATCCCGCTCTAGATCTCGTTCTCCTCAAGAACGTTACGGAAAGGGTCGTAGGTGAGGGAATGTGTGTTTATGTTCTTGATAAATATGCATTTACATTTACGCATTTAGCAGACGCTTTTATCCAAAGCGACTTACATTGCATTCAAGTTACAGTTTTTACATTTTATCAGCTCTTGCTCTCTTGCTTTCCCTGGGAATCGAACCCATGATCTTGGCGTTACTAGCGCCATGCTCTACTATTTGAGCTACAGGAAAGCCACATGCTGTTATGCTGTTGCCTTTTTCGTCCTGATGTAAAATAATGCACCTTTCATTTCTAATGTTTTCTTTGTTCTCCATTATCCTTGCATCAGGTCCAGGGAGCGGGAGCGAGATCGAGACCGTGACCGCTATGATGACCGGGATCGCTATGAGCGGCGCTTCAGCAGAGAGAGGGATTGGGAACACAGAAGGAGGGGAAGGTCAGCCTCCCCAACCAAAAATGATAAACCTCCCACTGAGGAGCCTCCAGTGAAGAAGAGGAAGGAAGCACTGGACCCCATCCTGACCCGCACCGGTGGGGCCTACATCCCACCGGCCAAACTGCGAATGATGCAGGCTCAGATCTCTGACAAGAGCAGGTTGGTTTCACTTTGCTCAGCAGTCCTGCGTTTATATTATTGTATTGTATTTTTTATTTCTTTTTATAGGGGTAAGGGTGTTGTTGTTTGATATAAAGTTTACTTACCTTAGGCTATATATTTATGATATTGCACTTTGAAAATCCATCATTGGATTTAGAGGATACAAGAAAAAAAGGGAATTAATAAGTAGGGCAATATATTGAATATTGACAATATGTTTGTGATTATTTTAATGGTGTTGTAAATAAAACATCTCTAATATGAATTTCAATAATATAAATGCCACTAGAGTTTGTAAGTTTGATTTAGTTCAAACTGTCCATTGCAATGAATCAGTTCAAAACACTAAAACACTTCAAATCACTTGAATTGGCAGCCAGAGGTCTGCAGAAGGTGCATAATCTAGGTGTAGAATTTATGATAATACAATATTTTTGTAAAAATGCTTCACTTCACTAAGTACTCGTGTAACAGGAATTATATAACTGCCATAAATAATATAAATACTAAAATATTTATTGAAAACTGCCATAAAACTTTAAAATATTGAAAGATCATTTTTAGATTTATTGCCCAGCTCTAATGGGGAGCGATCATCAGATAAGAAAGGTGATCTTTGTTGATCCATCTTGAATCATATTGATTTTGAAGTATTTTCAGACATTGTGATAAGAATAGATTGTGATTTATTGATGGTGGGAAACGCATCCACATGAATTCAATGAAGGGGTCGATTAAATTTCCTCATACAGCAGAATGGAGGTCACCAGCCAGGAAATATAGAGGTGTCCCTTAGGGATGTGGGATAACTATAGCAGAAGGAGTGGAGCGCTGGCCTGTGCTTGAGGCCAGACACTGCAAGATAGGTGATAGAGACAATACATCAGAGATCAGTCTCAAGAGCTAAGGGCAGGAAATTAGTTGGTGGGGAAAAATAGCAGTTCTCTAAGGAGCCGACCATGACTTCAAAACTCCTTAACATCAGCATTTCCCAGGCTATTTCATGCTGAAGTACAGACTGAGAAGCAGACGGCGTTGAAGGTTTTGTCCTGCTATTACGGTAGTGCCAAATATGACCTTTAAAATGGTCTATTACTGGGCGCTAAAGACGAGTGTTTCAAGATCACTGCTGTGTTAACAGGCTGAAAGTGTCTCCTTCAACAGATCTGTGTAGTTGTTTTCTCATCCATTCTTTTCTTTTTTTATTCCACAGTTTAGAGTATCAGAGGATGAGCTGGGAAGCCCTCAAGAAGTCCATCAATGGTCTGATCAACAAAGTAAACGTTTCCAACATCGCCAACATTATTCAAGAGCTGCTGCAGGAGAATATTGTGAGGGGCAGGTAAAGACCACAGCTCTTGTGTTTTACTCAGAATTTACTCAGGAATTTGTTTTGGTGACAGACAGCTGACTGACTGACTTTGTGGCCATGTTCTTGTTGTTCTTTAGCTTTATTTCTATAGCGTTTTACGCAATAAAAACAGTAACTTCACAATATTGTACAGAAAAGTAATGGAATCCGAATTCTGCTGTAAAGCAGCTTTAACAAGACAGTAATGTCATTATTGAGCTCCAGTCATTGCAGCATTGGTTCAGTTCAGTTGAATAATTGTGTAAGTTCATCAGTTATGAAACAAGTTCAATTCAGCTTTAAGCAGATATCTTCTTTTGGTCAAATGCATAATCCTATAAAAGCATTGTAAAAAAAAATAATAATAATCCATCCAAGATGGTGAATGCAGCAAGAGAAGTCTCAGTTATGGATATAATTTATTAAATACAGATAACATAAACATCAAATAAAAATACTATTACTACTAAAAATGCTATTACTGACCTTTTCTAGTATATTATGTGTAACTCATTCAGTATTGAATGGCATTGATAAAAACAACTCCGTGTGGTTCAAAATGGATTTTTACACTATAAACTACATTTCAAATGTTTAAGATGTGTTTTAACTTGTGTGTGTGTGTGTGTGTGTGTGTGTGTGTGTGTATATATAAATATAAATTTCAAATGTTTAAGATGTTTTAACGTGTGTGTGTGTGTGTATATAAATATATATATATATATATATATATATATATATATATATATATATATATATATATATACATACATACACACACGTGTGTGTGTGTATACGCGTTTTTGTGAAAAGTCAGGACATAGATTTGTATAATGACAAAGGTATGGCATAGGTATTACAAGGTGAAGGTGACATCTCAGGACATTGACCCATGTCCCCACTTTTCAAAACGCTTATAAATCACTCAGAATTAGTTTTTTTGGGGGAAAGTTGAAATGCACAGTCTCCTGTAAGGGGTAGGTTTAGGTGTAGGGTTGGTGTAGGGCAATAGCACATACAGTAAGGACAGTATAAAAACCATTACGCCTATGGGATGTCCCCACTTTTCACAAAAACGAACATGTGTGTGTGTATGTGTATGTATATGTGTATATATATATATATATATATATATATATGCATGCGATTGTCATGCGCATCTAGTCAGTAAAACCGGTTCCATGATTAGCGTTAGATCTCTTTGTGATAAGTTGTCTGTGATGACCGGAATAAATTATTATTGATTGATTGATTGATCTCCATCACCTGTTTTCAAATGGAGCGCCATTTATTACACAGAGCCGTAGTTCACTGACGAACTACGCAATTCGCGCTCAGAAACGCCGATGAACCGCCTGCGATATTGAACGTGATATTGCGTAGCTTGTCAGTGAACTACGGCTCTGTGTATTAAATGCCGCTCCATTTGAAAACAGGTGATGGAGATTTAGCACTAATAACGGAACCGGCTTTACTGACTAGATGCGCATGACAATCGCATGCAAAATATCGTGCAGCCCTAAAATAAATATATATATATATATATATATATATATATATATATATATATATATATATATATATATATATATATATATATATATATATATATATATACATACATACATACATACATACATACATACATACATACATACATATGCGTAATTTTATTATTATTTTTTTTTTAAAGAATTCTCATGCTTACCCAGGCTGCATTTATTTGATCAGAAGAAATACAGTAAATACTGTGAAAAATTACTACAAATTAAAATAGCTCTTATCTATTGTAATACATTTCAAAATGTAAGTTATTCCTATGACAGCAAAGTGGAATAAAGCTCACTCCAGGCTTCAGTGCCACATGGTCCTTCTGAAATTATTCTAATATGCTGATTTGCTGCTGAAGAAACATTTTTTACCTTACTATCAGTTCTGCTGCTAAATATTTTTGTGGAAACAATGACACATTTTGTCAAGAATCTTTAATGAATAGAAAGAGAGAAAGAAAACAACATTTTTGAAATGGAAATTTTTATAGAAAACAGTAAGACAGCTCATATGTTTGACTTTGTTAATGATCGTGGCGTCTCTCTCTCCAGGGGTCTTCTGGCCAGGTCTACACTTCAGGCCCAGGCTGCCTCTCCCATCTTCACCCATGTGTATGCTGCTGTGGTGGCCATCATCAACTCCAAGTTTCCTCAGATCGGAGAACTTATGCTCAAGAGACTTATCCTCAATTTCCGGAAAGGTTACAGGAGAAATGATAAAGTAAGACTTTAGGAAGCTGGGTACTGGTTTCTAAACGGAGCACCAGTTTAAATAATGTTCTATTTTTTTCTTTCTGTCTTTTCAGCAACAATGTCTCACAGCATCCAAGTTCGTGGCTCATCTCATCAACCAGAATGTGGTATGTCCTTCTGGTCCTTTTAACAGATTTTTGTCTATAAACCAGAGTGTGTAGTGTGTAATTGTATTTTCATTGTCTCAAGGCTCATGAAGTCCTGTGTCTAGAGATGTTAACCCTGCTGTTAGAAAGACCCACTGATGACAGTGTGGAAGTGGCCATCAGCTTTCTAAAAGAGTGTGGTCTCAAACTGACAGAGGTCTCACCCCGAGGCATCAATGGTACATTCCTTACTATTTTATTTATTTATTTTTTTGGTTATTATTGAATGGATGATTTTATCTTATGTATTATGTCTACATTGTCATATTTTTCAGCTATCTTTGAACGTCTGAGGAACATCTTGCATGAATCAGAGATAGATAAGCGTGTACAGTACATGATTGAGGTGATGTTTGCCATCAGGAAGGATGGGTTTAAGGACCACCCTATTATCCCAGATGGGCTTGACCTAGTGGAGGAAGAGGACCAGTTCACACACATGCTTCCTCTGGAGGACGATTACAACACGGAGGACATCTTAAGTAAGATCAGCTGCACTTAAACATGTCATTTCAGAGTGTTTAAACCTTTTACCTTTCTCCATATAATTCCATATAATTTGAGCTCTCACTGATTTTATATTTTAAGATTTTATGCAGTCTTTTTTTGCCAAATGATCTTTTTTTTTATTTTCTTTTTTTATTTGAGATTTCAATAAAGTGCTTATGTGAAAGTTCTATAGTTTTTCATATCCACTGATTTGAGATTCCAGTAAACTACTGATTTAGGATTTCATTAATCTACCAATTTAAGATTTCAGGAATATGAATCCACTTACTACCATTCAAAAGTTTGGTCGGAAATAAGTCTCTTGCACCAAGGCTGCATTCATAATAATAATAATATTAATACATTTTATTTGTGATATGCCCTTCTCAAACTCAAAGCACTTTTTTTAATCAGAAATTGTAAATAATGCTTTGTATTTTGATGTATAAAATGTAATTTACTCCTGTGATGACTTCAGTCTTCCGTGTCACATGATCCTTCAAGAAATATTTCTTCTTATTAATATTTAAAAGAGTTGTGCTGTTAATATTTTTGTGGAGACTGTGATACATTCTTTCAGGATTCTTTAATAATTAGAAAGGTCAAAAGAACAGCATTTACTTGGAATAGATTTCTTTGGTTGTCTTTACTGTCACTTTTGATCAATTTAATGTTCCCCTTTGGACCAAAAGTATTATTTTCTTTCAACAAAAAAAAAAAAATCCTATTGACAACGAACTTTCAAATGCTAGTGTAGTTTTAATTCATGAATGTATCAGTCTTGATGAAACGCATGCTTTAAGTTTCTAATTTCCACTGTTTGTTTAAAACCAATCCTGTTTTCATCATTGCTGCTGAAGGCGTTGAGTGAGTACGATTCAGTACCTCACTCACCTAACCTGCCAGGCCTCAATTTCTCATGTTTAGCAGCTAATTACCTTGATACGATCATAATGGATGACTTCCTTCTCTCTAAAGCCACCCACGAGGGAATGCGTGCTCTCAAACCAGAGGCTGCAGTCCTTGCTCTGCCTGTGTGTAATTGAGGGTTTTGCTCTCTCAGTTCTCATATTTAGCCACTGTCTGTACTGATGTTTGCGGATAAGCATCTTTTCTGAGGCTTCTGAGACAAAGTGCGCTAATTGAAAATCCATACAAGCGGCCCTTTGGGGAGCATGAACAGCCATTATCACATTAAGCTCCTTTTATATATTACGGCTAATACACAGCAAATTCTTCTTTATGGGTAATTGCCTCTGATTACATCTCGTTGGCACTGACTTAATTGCTGTGAAACGTGTAATTGCAAACGAATGTCTGCTTTACATCAACAATATTCCTTTTGCAGATGTCTTCAAGTTGGATCCCAACTTCCTGGAGAACGAGGAGAAGTACAAAGCAATTAAACGGGGTGAGTTAATGACTCTATTGCTGTATGCATTCACCGTTCTTCTCATTACTGCCTATTAAAAGAGATGCCCTCTGATGCACCGTCTCCGCTAGCACATTTGAATTTTAATTGTGTACTAATTGTACAACGGACTGGAGACAGCCATATGGTACAGGAAGCTGAAATGGTGGCCCTTGATTGCGACAATTGGAGATGCTTGTTCTCTGATGCGGAGATGATTACTCCATTTACGGCTTGAGAAGCAAAGCTAATGGAATCATTCAGCAGTGGAGAAAGTGACCGAACATGGTTGTGACCTAAGATGCCAACGGGAAACCTGGGCATAGATGAGAGAGTGTATTTTAATTGATAGAGACTTTTACAGTTCTTTATGATAATGCAGTTCATCTGTCCCTCAGCTTTTGCAGGCTCTCCACTACAAACATACATTAAAAGCAAAATAAATAAAAATAAAAACATGGTGACGACTATCAGCATGAAGTCTGGTCCACTTTACAACTTTTTATGGCCCAGAACCATTCAGTTAGATTGGAAGAACAAGGCTATTATTATATATTGTTAAATAATAATACTACTAATAATAATATTTTTTTAAATAGTTTGCAAATTGTCATTTTTTGAATGATAGATATATATATATATATATATATATATATATATATATATATATATATATATATATATATATTATTTTATAATTGAATTGATCTGTCGTGTTTTCATACCTCAGAAATTCTTGACGAAGGAAGCAGTGATTCTGGTGATGACGCTGGTGGCAGTGGAGATGATGAAGGTGATGATGATGATGAAGATGAAGACGAGGCAGCTGGAGAAGGTATTTAAAATATTTATCAAGTGTCACATGCTCTACCATATACTTATAGAAAAATAGGCACAGTTGTATTAATATTCAGTGTTATGATGTGGCTAGGTGGCGCTATACTCCTTGTTCGCCGCTGCCTTACTCGAGTTCTTATGCAAGTGCCAGTGTTTGGGGACAATGCTTTGCATTAGTTCCCCTAGATAATCCTGCTCATATGGCCTCTTGGGTCTTGAGCTGAGGAGAAACTGCATAAAACAGTATGGATATCAGGAGACTACCTGTTCCAGACTGTAGCACATTATGTTTTAGACATTAAAGGGATCATAACTTTTTTTTTTTTTTTTTTTTTTTTTTTTTCCCCTCTGAGGTCCAGTAACAATGTTTCTCAAACTTAAAACAGTTTTAATGTAGTTTAAAGCCAGAAACATACTTTGCAGAAGTATGCAAATGCAGATGTTTGGGCAAGCCAACACAAGCATGTGGTCTTGTTGAATATTTGCGTTACTGTGCTGGTTACAAACCTCAGTACGTAAATGGGTGATGGTTACTTATTTACCTGCTATATATCTGTAGACATGCTCAGCAAGACTAACTTCAAGACTAACTGTTGCTCTGTCAGTCAGTTTTTATCTTTTTTTTTTTTTTTTTTTGAAAGTTATTTTGTGTTTTTATTATTCTTTTTTAAGTGTCTATAATATTTATAGATTTTTATTTATTAACTTTAGTTATTTTATTACGTAATTTCTCATTTTCATTTAGATTTTTGGCAGCTAGATGAATTTTTAATTTTATACAGTGTATTTTATTGTTTCCGTCAACTTTTATTCCAAGTAAATCATTTTATGCTTCTAGTTTTATTTTTAGTTAACTTAACAACACTGAAATAAATAGTTATTTTTATATATACGTTTTTAATTTATTTTAATTATTTATTGTTTTATATATTAAAGTATTATAAAATGATAGTATTGTGAAAGTATTTAAACATTTATAACTTTGAAATGTGTACTATTTGAGTTTAAATGTTAGTTTTTTTGCTCCAAAAGATCAAAGAAAATGATCATTTCATTTTATGATTCCTTTGCACCAAAAACATCATCAGCCACTGTACTGTTTTTAGACGTTCTTGAATTTGTCACTTCTGTCGGATGTCTCGTTGATTAGAATGTGAAGGTTCAAGAGCTCCCTGTCATTGAGTGCAGACGGTGTAAGCTGTGTGTCTCTGCTGTTCTTTAGTTCCGTTCCTGTGATCACATGAGCTTAGCTGTGTTAATTGCTTCATCAAAGAAGGCTGTGAGCCTGTGAATTAAAATAACTCTGCAAAGAACAAGTGCTATTGACCTCTGGAGGGAGACATATCATATGACAAACTTCAGCCAGTCTCTGTCCTCTTTAACTGTACTGAGCTTTTCTTTTCTTTATTTAGAACAAGAGAAAGTCACTATAATCGACCAGACAGAGGTGAACTTGGTTGCGTTCCGTCGAACGATTTACCTCGCCATCCAGTCAAGGTGAGTGTGTGCGTCATGTGATCCAATGGTTCTGTGTCGTCTTCCGTGCTTCCATCAGCAGAAAGGGAGCAGCTCTAAAAGTCACCAGAAATAGTCAGTGCAAAAGCTTATTTTGGCTGGAATTGAAAAACAACCTACTTTTGAGATCCCATGTGTAGAGATGAGGCTGTTTTTTCTTGTTTTTGAACCCAAGCTCCTGAAGCCCCTGAGGGCCACAGCACGCAGATTGAGTTAATAACGTTTCAGATTAGTTGTTTTTAATTGAATTTTGCCGGCACGGAGCAGCAGAAGTGCCGTCATGGATCAGAATTTCGCTGTGGTGAAGGACTTCAAAATTAGTTATCCTTTGATACCAAGAGGGTTTGAAAAATGTTTAAACAACAATTCTGGGGCTGATTGACGAGAGTAGGAGGAAGGTAGCGTGAGTCTATTTCCCTCGGCATCACAGAACCATTTTTCAGTATGACTGTCGTCCTTCTGTGCATGGAGCTGGAGTTTTACAGCTTTTTAATCATATTTAATGCATATCTTGATAGTGATATTTGGGCTGTTGAAGCATAACATGTTCATTAATTACTCACCTTCATGGCATTTCACACCCGCAAGACCTTTGTTCATCTTCGGAACACAAATTAAGACATTTTTGATTAAATCTGAGAGCTTTCTGACCCTCCATAGACAGCAATGCAACTGACATGTTCAAGTCCCAGAAAGGTAGTAAGGACATTGATAAAATAGTCCATGCGACATCAGTGGTTCAATATTAATTTTATGAGGCAACGAGAATATTTTTTATGCACAAAGAAAGATGAACAAAGGTCTTGCGGGTTTGGAATGACATGAGGGTGAGTAATTAATGTAATAATGTAATTTAATAATGTATTTAATTTTTTTTTTTACTAAAACATTGGAATAATTAACAGAAACAATGTTTAACAATTAACACGCAGAGTCTTATGAATGCAAAAAGTATGTTGCAAAAAAATTTTTGAATCAGAGTGCAGTTTATTCACATGGCAGTTTCAGCTGATTCATGTAAATGAACTGAACTTACAAACTTTATGAGTGCCATTTTTGCTGCTGAAGTTTAAATCAGAGGTGCTACAACATCTGACTTCACACTCTCATAATGATGAGTCTTGAGACCAGGGGAACGTTTGGAAAATTGCTTAATGAGCCTTAAGGTAATTTAATGGTTAAATAAAAAGTGTTTTAAAATAATCAAAATTGCTGTGAATCTAGCATGAATATTCATGCATCCCTAGCAGGCACCGAGTCACACTCCACTCTGTGTGTGTGAGGCTTCCTCACAGCTTCCCTTTTTCCACTTCTATTGACCTGAAGCTTTAAAAAAAGCCTCTATTGCGGAGAATGTTTGAAAGCACTAAACCTCTGAGAGCCTCGGGGCTGCAGAGCACTCACACGTTAAAGATGCAGCTGAGGCTGATTCTGTATCTAGAACTTAGAGCAGTCAGAAGCAGGCTTTGGATGTGTACTAGCTTCATTTAACCTGTTTCTCTTTAAGTGCATGAACTCTGTATGTGATCACTGCTATACGAAACACGTTTAACATGACACACAGCATCCAATGAGGCTTCTTTCAATACATTCAACTGCTGTGTGACAAGCTTTTAAATATTTCACCAGCTGGGAGTCAACTGATTACCTTAATGTCTTTAAACTTGCCTGCTGGCAGCTGGTTTCACGTCTTAAAACAAACCTGGTCTCTCGCAGCGAGCGGTCGCCCAGTGCTGCGGTCTCTCTGTTAACTGGCCTGAGTGCAGAAAGAGGGCAGAGCTAAAAGAAAGAGGCACTACAAAGGTTCTCACTCTGCCTTTCTACAAACTGCCTTTGAGGCCAGAATGAAACTGATTTGGCCGACAAATCCCCCGCCCAGAGGCAAGGCTGGTGTATGGACAGGAAAAGTATGACCCAGTAGGAAATTAGATTAGCCCCAGCTATTTTTTCTTATGAAATCAACTGCATTGGTTTTGTGGTGCAACCCTGTGATTTCCATTGTGGGGTTTTCTTTCTTATTATATAGAGAAGAAAGAAAATGATGGGAAAAGAGTGGAAAACAGTGTCTAGAAATTAGAAATTCTGGAAATCATACACCGTTTAAAAAATTTGGGGTCAGTAAGATTTTTTTTTTTTTTTTTTGGAAGCAGTGTTGTTTTTTCTGGATTTTTTAATAGAAAGTTCAAAAGAGCAGAATTGTTTTAAAGTAGAATTCTTATGTAACATTATAAATTTCTTTGCTGTCACTTTCAATCAATTTAATAAAACAATTTTGAATAAATTTTACTGACCTCAAACTTTTGAACAAACATGACCAAGAATTTTTATTAAAATGGTAAATGGGGTGTTTTTTTTGTTTGTTTTTTTTAAGTAATAGTTGGACATTTCTCAACATCATCTTTTATGTTCCGCAGAAGAAAGTCATACGGTTTTGAAATATGTCAGTGCCAGTTAAGACAGTGAAGTTTGATTTAGTGGTGCACAGTATATAGTGCTGTACTGGCTGTGTGTTGATGTGGATAGGGACTGGGTTGACTGACAGTCATATGAAGTTGTCCTTGTGGCTAACTGTGCACCATGGGACCTGTAGTGTCAAGTCTAGCCATCATGTCCCTCTCTTTTTAGCTGGCCCTGCCCTTTGAAGTGGTCATGGCACAGCATTCAAACATTAAAGAAGTAGAGCAGAGTGAACTTTATTTAGAACAGAGATTCAAGTTGGGTTGGACTTAACCAGGTTTCCACGCCGTAAACTAAAGCATTAAGCTGAGTTTGTTTCTCTGGCTGTGTTGGTTTGTGTGCAGGAGAGATTAGTATATGTGGGCGTCACATGACTGTGATTGTCAGCAGTTTGTGAAACTAACTGATAGATGCAGAATTCTGGCAGAAATGTCTGAAAGAGATGCAAGACTAATGACCACTGCTTTAGTTTGCTTTGCACTTATAAAGAGTACAAAGACTTGTCTAACCAAACCGTATTTAATTTAAATGGCAGTATCGAGTTAAACATAATGGGCCTCATTTACGAAACGAACATACAACCGAAAATTTGGCGTACAGTAATTTCAACGCAAAACTTGGAATTTATCAAAATGGATGCGAGCGGTGGCTACAATCAAATCTCACGTGAGGTCTGAGCTCGTGTACGCAAGTTTTTGAGCTATCCTGAACTAGCTTGCCGCATAGAGAGTTTTGGAGAATTGTATAATGACAGCATTTTGTTCATTTCGATTATTTTCCTAAACCGACAAAAATTTTGTATTTTCTTTAGCTTTATCTGCGCAAATAGCAGCATAAACAATAGACCATGAGGAATCACACATCGTCGTATCACGCACCTGCAGCGCTTCTGTGAATGGAGAAAAACAGAAATTATAAAAGGAATAAAATAAATAGGGCTACACGAAATATATTTCTCTTAATTAACAGATTAACAAAAGAAAAGAAAAAACAGTGCGACAAGTATAGACCACTTTCGTTTTTGTGACACTCTTAATGCATTTTATTTGTTTTCTTTGTATCTTTATTTGACGATTCTCACACGCACACACAATATTTCAGCATTACTAACTTGACATTTCAGCCATTAATCAAACTAAAATACAGTCAACCAAACATAAAAGTTACACTGCACAATTTACAAGGTCCACTGTAAAATCAGCGTGCAACGCCGAAAACAAACATTTATTGCGCATGTGAAGGATGATGTTTTACGTGGATATTGGAACACAAGTGAAGTACAAATCCTTGTTTACATCATATATAATAGATTAGCAACCAAATGTTACATGGCAAAAATGGAAACATTTGGATGTCGAATGAGAGAGGCTTGTGAGTCCAATGTCGTTTAGTTTCTCTTTGATAAATTCATTTTAGCTTGATGTTGTTTTCAGTTTATAATGAATGCCACTATAGCCTAATTTGTGTTTTATTTCATAGTTTAATATAACATTTTATAGCTACTAATTTTTTCATTCTTGTTCTGTAATACCGTTAAATTTAAAGGGTTTGTTGTGGATTAGGCAGAACTAAATATTCTATATAGTGTTTATAATGTTTATAAATGTTTCGTTATATTTACTGGTATTTAATATACATATAAATTAATGCCATTGTTTGCAATTATAAGGTTAAAGGGTGTTTTTGGAGTAAGATCAATTTCTCTTTCATGAGATTACTTCCTCTTTTTGGCCGGGTTACGTTTCTCCGTGTCGTAAACTCTAGGGGCTAGGCTTCTAAACCGGGGTGTTTTTAGGGGCGTGATATTCAAACGACGATTGTTTTCTTCCGCCACATTTATCAAAGTACGATCTTTCGTTCGATGGGATTGGCGGCATACGAATGTTTCATAAATCACACGTGAACCTTGTCGTAAGCTGATTTGTTCGCTCGGATCCGAGCTCATTTCTACGTTAGATTGATAAATGAGGCCCAATATGTATTAACACTTACATGAGTATTCTATTTAATTTTATTTTGGAGACCTCTTTCTTGATCATCTTGACCGATTCATTCAAACTTTTTCCTTTGATTTGTATTTTAACTATTACTTGTTTTATCTATTTATTAGAATCCAGTTTCCTGAGTTATCTTGACTGATTCATTATAAAGAAATGGCCATGAGTCATTTATTTCTATTTTATTTAAAATTCTGCACCTATTTATTTTATTTTGGATTTCTTTTCATTTTAGAGACCTGTTTCTTGAGTTTTACATCAAACCTTTTTGTGTTTTATTTATTATTTATATATTATTTTAGAAAACTTATATCTTGAGTCAGGTTGACTGATTCATATATCAAACCTTTTATTTTATTATTTTTATTGTATTTGTTAGAGACCTCTTTCTAGTTATCTTGACTGATTCAGTAGACAGAAATGGTCATAAGAGTCATTTGTGTGTGATTCTCATTACCCTGCTGAACACAACAGAAAGATGTTTTCTATTTATTGTCTTTGTTCACATTCAATTTAGACTGCAGATTCACAGCTCAGCTATAATATAATATCTTCATCCATACTGCTACAGATCCAAAAGCTTTACAGTAAACATTGGCTCAAAATGTGCCCCAATAGGTTTTGAAGCGAGAGAATCTTGGCCTGACCTTAAATGAAGCACTGAAGAGCCAACACAATCCCTGGACAGTCAAAAGGGTCAGCCTGCTTAAGATAGAAAGCCTCATTTCTCCTTAGAGCGGACATATTTTGTAATATCTTTTGGGTATTAGGACTATATTATTATTCTGATCATGGTCTTCCCCTTGTTAACCTTCAACAGATGATGCCCTCTGGTGCTGTGATAGTTTTGCTTAATTTGGATGCAGTCTGGTTCATATTTAATACATATTGCATTTGATTTATTATGTGCTGCAATTGCATGTAATATATTAAAATTGTATGCACATCATGGGATCTGGTTAAACTCAATGTGTTATATTTCATTTGCACATGAGATGCAGAAGGTGACGTTTTCATGTTTTTTCACAGCTTGGACTTCGAAGAATGCGCCCACAAGTTGATAAAAATGGATTTCCCCGAGAGCCAGACGGTACGTAAATAAATGGTGCTCTTCTCTCTAAAATCCTGCAGATCTGCGTTGCTTTCCGTGTCCCTGCACACAGCTGTTTATCGGAAGCTTTTAACTTTATCTAAATATTTGTTTTCAGTTTCAGAGTTAATTTGTGCTTTTGTGGTCACTTGGGAAGCATTTGTCATCTTAATATCCTTGTTTTGCAGTTTCACAGTGGGGGAAAAATGGCTGTTTTGGCTAATGGCAACTGGGTGTTCCCTCCTGTTTAACTGATAAAATGTCTTTCTCCAGAAATGGCCCGTTTGTGATTGTCACCCTGCTGTTTCACAAAACGTGAATTCAGTGCCAGCAGCTCATCAGTTTGATGGAAATTCCTGTATTTGTCAGCCCCTGAGCTGTGCTTCGCAAATCTGTTCTTACAGCACTGGACTAGGGCTGGGCGATTTGTTGAACATTTACAATAACTCAATTTTTCTCGACAATGTAAACTATAAAGAACAGTTCTAGACTTTTAGATGAATTTAACAATCCCTTTTCTCTTTACAACGAGCACTTATAACATAAGCAGATATTTTTACAATAATAATTTGAAATATTTATTTAGTATTTTATACATTTTAAAACAAGAAAAATGATACATGTGAGCGAATTAAGCAAATTTTTAGTTGAATGAGGGTCCGTTCACATAGAAATCGTTTTTTCCATTCCACTTGCACTACTTATCCATTGTTTTTCTATATAAAGGCAATAGATAGATTTTGTTTGAGTTTTGCGTTCGCGTTTCGTGTCTTTTGCAGTGTTACATGCAAGTTTAGCTTTAGTGAAAATGTATTAAGTTTTTATTGTATTTTTATTCTTTGCTTATATTGTGAATCTAATTCGCTGCAATGAAGCATAATCATTCCTGTGTTTAAAAAAAAAAAACGCACACAAATTTAAGCTATTTCTGAACAAATACATGAATATTAAGCTATATATCAGATGTCATTGGATAGCTGATATAAATATTGAGAGATGTTGTTTTTAGCTATATCGCTCAGTCCTGCTCTGAACACATTGGTTTTCTTGGCTCTCAGCCTGTTTATCAGTCCGTTTGACCTTTTAAGAGAGATGTGGATGATAACTGGATTCGATCCCCTGGGTCTCCTCTGCCTTCTTACTCCAAATATGGACTTGTTTTGTTTAGCTTGTGCCATACAGATAAATCTGTATGTTTTCCCTGGAGCATATATGTAATGTCAACAAAATGCACGGCAGGGATCATGATGTTTCTTGACCCTTTTGAAATGACTTCCGCTAAGGCGAACTATATCAAATAAGATGGGATTGTAAAAATGTCCCGAAATAGAATAGAGCCCCCTCACCCTCACCAGCGCATCTGCTGCTTTTGGCCATTTGAGAAAAGAGCCAGTGAGGTGCACAAGATGGAAACATTGTGTTTGCAGGCCTGAGGGAGATTGTGTAACAGGGGTAGCATCCTACAAATGTCTTCTTTATCGCGTCGCTCCAGCCCTCTGCACAGGCTCAGGAGCGGGAGCAGGTCAGGAGGGGGAGAGACATCTACTCACTCCCCAGCATACAAACATATGTCAGCTGTGCTGTGGGTGACATCACTACAGCCCACTATCACCTCCAAATTAATCTGCCATGTCTTTGCAATAAGGATTTTTTATTTTTTTTCTGTTGGTGCCATTTTCAATTTTCAATTTTGCACTTCTCTTGCCAGTATTTTAACTCAAAATCATAAATGCAAAATCTGAATTTTCATATATTTATTCAATTTAATTATTGTGTGTGTGTGTGTGTGTGTACATATGTGTGTATATTTTATTTATAAGTGCTGTCAATCGATTAAAAATATTAACTAATTAATCGCGATTCATCCCACCTAACATTAACATTTTTAAATATACTTTTATATTGCAATAATTCCACATGAAATTTTCAAATTAATGTACAAACAACATAAAGACGGTATATTTTTAATATTTGTTTAATGCCATTTTTTTTATGACTGAAGGTCAGTATCACTGATACCAACATTACTGAGGTCTCTGAACTTGTTTTTTCCCCCTAATATTTTACCATTGACTATATCCATTCAACATTACAGCATAATTGAGAGCTATCAATTTTAACATTTATTAGACTTTTAAAAAAAAAAACTTCTAATTTGAGTGAACTTAAAACAATCTTCACATTACCCCAATATAATAAAAGTCATATTTACCTGTGCCCTTCAGCAGAAATATACAGAAATTGAAACTGAAGTTATCAAACACTAAATTCTAAGTTAAATGTAGATGAATCCTTGAAGCTATAAAAGTTATTGATATCCTCTTTTTTCTTTTTTTGATGAACAGACATCACAGCAGCTGGTTATTAGGTTATTTTGGCGGCTATTTCTTTAAGAGCTGCCGCTGCTGAACATGACTTGGCTTTAACACGCATCGTATGTTCTCTTAAGTCTCTTTACCTTTTCTGACCCACTTCAAGTCTTAAAATCTCCATAATGAGCTGACGAGTTGAATCGAGGGTGTTAGATGAGGGAGACAGTGCTGGGCTGCTCCAGGATGGTTTTGAAAACCATTTCAGAGACATGTTCTTAAATGTGACTCATATAATTACAAGTATGCACAGTTTTACGGCACCTTTAATCGCCTTTTTGGTATCTTCATGCCTTAACTGACCACGACATTGCAGGCACATAGTTTAATTTGTGCGTTGATATGAGTTGATACAGGCTACAGCGTGCGCCGGTGCCTTTGTGCATGCAATTGAAAAGCACGCGCTCCAAGCACAGTACCGTTTCCGTGCTCGTTTGACTCGCACCTCACGCTGAAGTGAAGTTGGAGCGCACGTTTGAAACGTGTCCCGTTTGATGTGCTCGTAAAGACATTCTGCGACTGAATAAATGCACTTCTTGCTAGGAGAAAAATGACAGAAACAGCAGTTGTGAGTGGGCTGGCCAACCCTAGCTCTGCCCCTGCGTTAATTGCGTTAAATATTTTTAATGTGTTAAACTGAAAAAATGTATCGCCTGTGTTAACGTGCAAATTTTGACAGCACTAATATTACAATATTTACTTTTATATTTACAATTTACTAAAAATCCTAAATGCTTAATATGTGTGTTTTACATTTATTAAAATCAAATGGTGTAACTATTAATATTATTTCATGGCTTTGAGCTAACATGAACCAACAACGAACAGTTTTATACTAACTAAAATTAACAAAGCTAAATATTAAATACTGTAACAAATGTTTTACTCCTTGTTAGTTCATTTTAGTTAATGCGTTAATTGCTGGCAAATAGGACCTTATTGTGAAGTGTTACTTTTTTTTTATTTCATAAATATATATTTATAAATTTATATTCAGACTTCTGTTTAATTCTATTTATACTATATAATTCCTGGCTATTTGGTTATATAATTTTATTTTTTTATTTATTTTTTTTATTTACGGCCATATAAAAAGCCTTTTTTTATTTTATTGTTTTCCGTACATTGTTTAGAAGCGTTAAAGGGTTACTCCACCCCAAAATTAAAATTTACCCCTATGTCGTTCCAAACCCGTAAAAGCTTCATTCGTCTTCGGAACACAATTTAAGATATTTTCGATGAAAATCAGGAGGCTTGTGACTGTCCCTTTGACTGTCAAGTAAATAACCCTGATTGATTTGAACAAAACAGCGTATCCGTGTGGTGCGGCTGACACAGAACAGCATACGCAGTTTGCGTCCAGCGGATACTCTCCAAAATGGCGCTACGCTGGCACAGAGGAGACACATTCTTGAATAAAGTCATTATTTTTGTTTTCTTTGCGTACAGAAAGTATTCTCGTAGCTTCATAACTGATGGCAGATGGACTATTTTGGTGATGTTTTTCATACTTTTCTGGGCCTTGATGGTGTTATTTACTTGGCAGTCAATGGGACAGTCACAAGCCTTCCGGTTTTCACCCAAAATACCTAAAATTGTGTTTTGAAGCTTTTACGGGTTTGGAATGACATTGGGGGTAAGTGATTAATGACAAAATTTTCATTTTGGGGTGGAGTAACCCTTTAAGCAAATTGACAAGACTGCTTTACTGAGCTGATAATGCAGCTTATAAGTGATTTAAATCATGAAATAAATACATGTGTAAATGATTACCTCATTGCAAAGAAGTGCTCGTGTTTGCCTGTTTGTTAGCAGTGGGATGTACTCAGATCTGTCTCTGAAGCCAGAACTGGCAGAACATGGCTCATGTCCAGACCTACCACAGCCATCTGCGTCATCAGATAGATACACACACACACACACACACACACACACACACCTGAGCCTGCCTCAAACCCCCCAGTGTCTGTGCAACATGAGGAAACACGTCGACTACTCTGGTTTCCTTAACATCACTGTTTGATAAATAAGTTATTATTGGAACTAGACATCTGAAACTGGGAATCTGAAAGTTTGGCTGGGGTTTCTTTCGGCCAATTAAGTCTACACTTTTACAGGCATCTCAGTGACATTACCATATAACATAACTTAAAACTAATACATTTTTGCCTGATTTGATTTGTCAGCCTAATTTTGTTTTACTCGTATGATTGATGTACCATGGCACATTTATCTTTAAAGGTTGTTCCCTTTAATGAGACGCAATGGACGCAGTCCCTTGTTTAGAGCTTCTTTTAACATCGCGGCATGCGCTGTTTCTTTCACACATATGGGTTCGCGTCCTTGGAACCCACTGTTTTGTCCCTCCTGAGTTGTAGCTCCAGAATAAACCGTCCTTGAGTGTTTAGTGATGGCTGTTTCTGCCCAGTGATCTGGCATTGCTCCTAAACTGCAGGGTTCCCACAGTCATGGAAAACCTGAAAATATAAGAGAATTGAAAATAGTCCATCTGAATGATTACTTAGTGATTCAGTCTTAATTTGAATGGTTTCTATTTATTGATGTTACTTATTACCTTATCTGTATTTATTTATTCATTCATTCATTTTTCCTGAAAGTCATTAGTCAAAAAGTGTGGGAAGCCTGTAAAACACCCAATTTGCCTAATATTCATAGCTGTAATTTCAAGTTGAACATTTATGGTAAGGGTTTGTCATTAATAAGATAAGGAACTTTTCTATTTTAGGAAAATCCCTCTGGATGAGGCCATTCACTTTCACATGTTTTAAAGATGTCTATAAAAATGTGGAATGTAGCTTTAAATTCTGTACAGCTGCTACTGATTGGCAGGTGTCTCTGTTAGGGTGGAGCTTGTTTATAGTCTGCAAGAAGTCCACCACATGTTTGGTTTCCAGTTTCCACACAAGATGTTGACAAGAGCTTTACAGAGCTGAAGATCTACTGAACTCCCATCATTCTCAAGGTTACACATGTCCTTTACCCCTTCTGTCTTTAACTATTTTATTCTATTTTAATGTATTTTAAATTGTAATTTATGCCTGTGATGCTCTAGTCTTCAGTGTCACATGATCCTTCAGAAATCATTATAATATTCTGAAAAAAAAACATTTATCAATGTTGAAAACAGTTTCAAAACCATGGAACATTTCTTTGATGACTACAAAATTCAAAAGAACAGCATTTATTTGAAATAAAAATTGTAACATTGTAAAAGACTTCTGTCACTTTTGATTAATGTAATGAATTCTTGCTGTTTAAAAGTAATAATTAAAAAAGTATTTCAACAGTAGGTCAGGCCCTAACTTCTAGTGGAAGAAAAAACGTGGGTTGTGAAAACTAGGGAGCCTCATTTTCATTCATGTCACATTAAATATTCTGTCCGCACTGATGTCCATGAAGCTGAGATGTTTTACTCTTATTCAGCCTTCAGTGTAAAGAGATCATTTCATACTTCACCCTCAGAAAAGTGAAGGCCAAACCTTGGCGCCTAAAATATAAATGGTTTAACTTGCTGTGTTGATGTTTACATTGAAATGTCGAAAGCAGAAAGTATTGAAAACATCACAGCCAGTCTCATCACAGCCAGTCTCATCATTTCCATGTCAACACATCAAAGTTTCCCCTTCAGAGGAGGATTGTAAAATGTTTCATAGTGCACACTTTCAACAAGGTTCGAGTGAAAATTAGCACAGGCAACGACAATTGATGCTGAGCAGCCGCTGTCTGGCAGTGAAGTTGATGGCGTGATTATTAGTCTTGTGAGCAATAAACACATCAGAAGTGCAGGATGAATCATGGGACTTCACAGATGGCCTGTTCATTATTCAGCCACATTTCTGCCTCCGCCAGCCTCAACCACATGGAGTACAAACGTATGGATTGAGTGCATCAGACTGAATCACAACTACATTCAGTTAGCAGAGAGATAATTCAGCTGCATGAGACGCTAATCCAATAATGATTCATTTCACAAAGAGCTTCTGCTGCTATTGTGTTTGTTACTGAGTGAGAATGCATTAAGTGCAAAAAGGGATATGGATGACCATTCAGCATTTTGTTTATTTGGTGGGTCTTCTAGTATTTATGACTAGATTTCCTCTGTGGTCTGTTTTCATTTAGGATAATTGTCTCAGATTATCATTTTGTTTTTTTCTTTAATCGGAACAGTACTGAGTCGGAAGAAACTGGATGTTGTAGTTGGATGACAAGGCATTGCTATGTGTTCGCTGTGGCATTCTAGGTGGTTGCTTACTTGCCAGAGTTATCCTGAAGTTTCTGTGATGTTATATTCCCCATTTTTCTATTATATATTTTTCTATTATTGTGTCTCTGTTGAAAAAATACTAAGACAAGTCAGTTAAAGTGATTGACCACCTCTACTTCAACTAGCTGGTGAAGGACAAGTTACATGCGAGTATATCTTGTAATGCAACTCTAATATCTTATTGGTGCTCATACTTATGGTTAGGGATTTGAACACACACCTTAAGGAGTTACACTCCTAAAATTAAAGGTTCCAAAGATGGGTTCTTGCAGTAATACCATTAGGTGGTTTCGCACCGGAGGAACCTTTTCATAGTTCCTAGAACTATTGGAGGACGTTCCTGCTTTTTGGCGTTTTCGCACCGCAGGAACTAGGAGCGTATTTCATGGTTGCTAGGTTTTTATAGCGAAGCCTGCCCAATTGCTACTCAAAACTAGCACAATTGCTTTTCAGGGGGATCCACTGGAAGAAATCGCGTTCGGGGGGTAAAATACATGTTTTTTTGGCAGGGTTCCCCTGACAAAAGTAGCATTCCAGGGGCTAAATATCACATTATTGGGGTCGCTTTAACCTGAAGACATGAAAAACATCCCGTGACAACAGTGTTATAGTAGCCCAATTCCATGGGAAAACCGCGGACTTGGCAACACTGACATATTTAGTTCTAGGAACTCCATTTGGGGGAACTAATTTAACTCCTACTTCAGAGTAGGGTCTAAAAAAGTTCTATAGGAACTACCAGTGACATAGTGTACGCTAATACTAAAAACCGGCTACCTGGCCTTTTTAAAAAGCCATGTGAAAATATTTACTCCACGAACATGGAAAACAGCAATAACTGCATTTACATGTTGTCTGCAGCTTTGGGGGTTTTTTTCTCAGCCTCGATGATAACACTGCAAGTTGTCATTGGAGATTTAGTCAGATTTTCATGCTCTTTCAATTGCGTAAACTTTGCGTTTCAATTGCGTAAAATAACATCTCCGTTATCATGAAACCCACGACACACAGCAAAAAAACAGAAAAACGGCCCAAGGGAGACATTGGTTCTCTAGGAATGACCCTGTTGTAGTATGTACCTAGAACTATGCGGTGTGAAAGCGCCTATGGAAACACAATTTTGAAAAATGTTGATAACAGTCTTTTGTACTCAACAGAAGAAAGAAATTCATACAGGTTTGGAACAACACAAAGGTCGGTATATGTTGACAAAAATGGCCAATTTTTGGGTGAACTATCCCTTATATTATCCGTAATATTTTGATGCATTTTTCAAGAAATTTCAAAATAGGAAGTTCAAATGGTGAATTGTGTTGTAATTATTTTGAGTTGTGTGTTTAAACTCTTAAGCCTCAGTATGATTCCAAAACCAGTGAAATTTCAAAATTTTTGATACCACACCAAATACTAACAATGAAGATTTTTTTAATTAATAGTTATTACTATTAATGCCATTGGATACCATTATTTTTTTATTGTTGAATCGACGTGGTACCGGTGTGCCTGTGCTTTTTACATCTTTATAAAATCACATGAAATATTTATTCATCATGTGCGGAGTATATTTCACACCCAATACGGGGGTAATGGAAAATACATTTCTCCTGCACAGTCCTCTTCACCTGAGCTTTCACTCCTTGGAGTTATTGATTGAATCCTCCAGCTTGTTCTTGACCGGACAGATCTTCAACCTGACTTTTTCTGCCCGTCCCGCAGGTAGATGCGTAAGACTCAGGCTGCACTCATCCACGCAAAAAGAAAAAGGTTATGTTGCTGAGCCCTGTGCACTTAGGGAATGCTGTTGCGCATCTGACCCGAGTTCACTCAGTGTCCCGTGTGTGCCAGTGATTCAGTCGAGCTGGTTTGTTTGTGAGGTTTCAGCTTCTAATTTTTTGATACTGGGGTTTTAGTAAAAGAAGTGATAAGAAGTTTTTCTCTTCTTTTTTGCTCTCAATATAGAAGTTTTATTGTGTTGTGGATATACTGGAGGTAAGTGGTTATTGATTGTCTGGGTGTGAGTCTGGGTTTCAGTCTTTGTGTTGTTTGTTCGATTTGACAGCGCTGCCAATTTCTTTTCAGAGGAAATGAAATAGGCTGACATGGTTTTGAAGGGTTTTTTTAATGGTTAAAACCCTTCATTTGTTTCTTTTTGTTCTTTGTGCTGCCGCTTTAATAAAAGCTAATGGCATTTCATCATTTCTTTTCCATCAGTCTTTGCAGAGCAGATGGCCGGTCATCTGTGGCAACAGTCTTGCTGTGCACGATTACAGATTTCACATCACGGATGCTCTCCTGCACTCCCTTCCTCTCATATCTCTCTTCAAAAATTACTATTCTGTCCTGAGGGAAACGCTTCTATCAGCTTCATGTCAATCACAATCCGTCCATCATTCTGTGGTTTCTCTAGATATAATGTATCCAAACAGAGGGGACAGGGGTGAGATGTTGTACTTACAGTGAGGGCATGCGGGAGCTCAAACGGGCCGCAGGTGCGAAAAAGGAAGTGCTAAAATGGCTGTTTTGAGCGTGTATTCCCTCTAGTTTGCTGTGTTGGTAGGATCAACACAAAGGGTCACTGTGGGATTCCGGCCTTTTGGGCTGAAGAGATTTACCTGACATCTCCCTTGACAGGATCTCTAAAGCTCCACTATGGTTTCTTTGCTTGAGGCAATGGGGATGATGCTAATGAGCGAATCAGAGAGGGATTCACCGGTGCCAAAAGCGGATTTATGCTCCTGCTTGGTCTGTTGCACAGTAATGCTGCCGGTGTTATTAGAGAAGTTTAATTAGCAGGGATTTCCCTGTTCATACATGAGGAACAGGTATTAGCTGTTTCTTCTGGAACTGGAAGCTTTACTGACGGCTGTATTGCTAATTTCTGAGATGTGTTGGCAAAATAAAAGTTGTCAGTGTTGTCACTTTTTCTTTTTTCTTTTTTTTTTTTTAAAGCAATTAATACTTTTATTCTGCAAGGATGAATTAAATTGATCAAATGTGAGAGAAAAGACGTTTGCACATTTCTTAATATTAAGCCTAAAATGTGCTTTAATGTCGCTATTGATGAGGATTGTATGGTCTTTGAATAATATTGGTCATTAAATGCTAAATATTTAAAGTATACTTGCAGTAGTTCCACTTTAGCACAATCAAATATACTTTAGTATATCTTTAGTTGGACTACAGCACTACATCCGCACAATTAAAGTGCATTAAGTGCAAAATTAGTTGTTCCAATTTAGCAGACTTTAAGTATACCAGTTTAGTATAATAAATGTACAATTGCTGGGTATTTTTATTAAACACATACATATGTAAATGTTTGTAGTATACTTAGCATGAAATAAATGTATTTCAAATACATTTTAGTATATTTGTTGTTCACTAGGTAGTAGGGACATGCAACATGAAAGTACTAATAAATAATCAGTTTTCTGAAATCTTAGCCATAATTCGCCAAAAATCACCCCCTCCCCTCCTTTCCTCTAATGATATCGCTCAAAGGAGAGAAAAGGCTTCTTATCAGTAATCAAGCGCAGACTGTAGGCGATTTCACCTCCCTGAAATATATATATATATATATATACAGGGTGTTAATATGAGAGACTGGTGCCGTAGGGCTGAACCACCTTTCTGCTCTGCACTCAGTCTCAAACTGTCCTGTGATCAGAACACCTTACCGTCACACCTGGCACATGTGGCTCGCTGCCTGCAGGCACCTGTTAGAAGAGTCAGAACCGATCTCATCAGGCTTAATACTCAGCCGTACCTCGAGTGCCTGGACACTCCGCTTTTTGATATCCTTCTATTGAAAGTGTTTTAGACCTCCTTAACTTTTCAGCTTCCACTCTAATTTGGTGCCAGACTGCAGCCTGTCGGGGTTTCATTTGTAAGCTGATCACAAGCATGCCGTTCTTCCTCATAATTCTGAGCTCCCTGATGAATAAATGTGGGGCTGAAATCAATAGGCTTATGGAGTGTTATAAGGCATAAGTAGAGGAGTGTGGCAGCTCTTGTATCTGTGCAGCAGGATGAGATGTTACACCTACAGCGAAGGGCAGCGCAGACCTCGGAAGCTCAGCTGAGACAGCCGCAGGTGTGAAGTGGGAAGAGTTAAATGGCTGTTTGGAGTGGCTAATCCTTCCTGTTTCCTGTGAGGGTAGGAAAGGGTATCTGTAGGCAGGATCACAGCAAGGCCAGGCATGAGGAAAGGTTCGATAAGGGATTTCAAACTTTTGACCTGAACAGAATTACCTGACATTACCTCTCCACCATGGGTTTCTTTGCATGTTTCTAGGTACAGCAGACTTCTTGACATTTCTGCTCTAGATGCTTGGAATAACCACCCTTAAAGCGATAGTTCACCCAAAAATGAAAATTGTCATGATTTACATACCCTCAAGACTTTGAATTACCTAAATACTGAGTGTGGTAAAGCAACAGATTTGTTTTTGTTTTTTTATTTCTGCAATCTACTTTAGTTTGTGTGATTTGTTACTGACTTTCATATTAATGTTTACACCAGGCTTATTTGTCAGTGCTTTATGTTGTCATAATTATTACATGCTTACAAGGCTGGAAATTCAACAAATCAGTCAATATACTAGTGTGATTGTAGTTGTTAAAAATGTCATTCATATCAATTCAAGCATCACCTAATTTCATCGTAACATAGGCCTGGCCTACAGAATAGAGCATTTGTTTAATCTATCTAATATTGTGATGGTCATACTATACAATGATTTATTGCTTGTCTTTGTTGAATAATACATAACATAAAGAGCTTTAAAAAATAATTGCATATTAAATTGCAATATTGGTAAAAAAATTACAATTAGATTATTTTCCAAAATCGTAATGATGACAGCTGAATTTTTTCTCCAGTCTTCAGTATCACATGATCCTTCAGAAATCATTTTAATATGCTGAATTGATACTCAAAAAAACAAAAACATTTTAGCAATGTTAAAACCTTTGCTTAATATTTATGTGGAAACCATGATACAAACATTTTTTGAAATTTGAGTAATTTAATAATTACTTTGTAATGTCATTCCAATGTCACTTCTGATCAGTTTAATGCATTCTTGCTGAATAAAAGTATCAATTTCTTTCAAAATGTGTATGTGTATATATGCATACATACATACATACATACATACATACATACATACATACATATACACATGACGCACAGAGTACCGTTCAAAAGTTTGGGGTCAGATTTTTTTTTTTTTTTTGCCTTGCTGCCTGCAAGGTTACAAGGTTACTTTATTCACCTGCATGTTTTTTCATACCCGTATGGAATTGTAAAAATTTGTATAATGTCCTGGCAACCCTTTTGAATATAATCAATGTAAATGAAGACTAAAGCACCAAAATAACACAAAAAGCACCATAAGCGTAGTCTGACTCATGCACTATTTTTGCAAGTCTTCTGAAGCCAATGGCTTTGTGTGATCTTTTCATTAAGTAGTTTTTTCTATTTTACAAAAACCTCTTAATGATTAATCCATATCTCAAGTGCTTACTGCTTCATGTGCCTGAACCAATATCCAGTGCACTTGAGGAAAGAGTCTTGAGAGTTCACCAGAACAGTTTTTAGATCATCTCATCTAATGCGTTCAGGTTTAATTTGTTAAATTGATCTTGAGGCTGTTGCTCTGTCTGTCTCAGAATCCTAGGCTCCTTGGTGAAGATATGAGGTTATGAGATCAATAGGCATTAGTGGAAAAGTGCTGGGAATGGATGATCAGCCCCACACTTTTCCTTGATGTTTCTTTTAAAGTGCCATGCCTTGATGCTCAGTCTTTGCTTGAGATTTTTTTTTTCCTCACGTGCATCTGTTTCTCTCCACAGAAAGAGCTGTGCAACATGATCCTGGACTGTTGTGCCCAGCAAAGAACATATGAGAAGTTCTTTGGTCTCCTAGCTGGGGTGAGCATGTCTTTCACTTTTTAAATCTATTAAAACTTTTTCTTATGTCATTTTGTAGTTGTATGTTAATTTTTAAGATGGTTTATAAAATTATTTCATTGAAGTGTTTATTTATAGATTCCAACATGACACAAGGCAACATTATTTTCTCTCTAGATTTATGAATATTTAAAGTGACATACACCTCATCTCCACTAATGGTGCAAGCTCACAACAGTTGTGTTTGTTTCTTCTATGTAGAGGTTTTGCCTGCTGAAGAAAGAATATATGGAGAGTTTTGAAGCCATCTTCCAGGAACAGTATGAAACCATCCACCGGCTTGAAACCAATAAATTGCGTAACGTTGCTCGAATGTTCGCTCATCTCCTCTACACAGACTCCGTTCCATGGAGTGTGAGTAACCTTTTTATTACTTCTTTCTTTACGTTTACCACATCAGCATTTAGACATGGCTAATAAACGAATGCGTCCCGCAAGCGGTAATTACATTTTAGACAACAACACATCAATATGGCCAGACACATTATTGGTTTCCTGATGTAGTAAAACACTGTTATTTTTTGTCTCTCTCTCTCAGGTCCTTGAATGCGTTAAAATGAGTGAAGACACAACGACGTCCTCCAGTCGAATCTTTGTGAAGATTTTGTTCCAGGAACTTTGTGCTTATATGGGTTTGCCAAAACTGAATGAGAGACTGAAGGACATGTAAGGAAATGCTTTCCTTTGTGTTTCATTGAATAAATTTAATCGATAATTACTTAATGGACCATATTGTTTGTTTATTCCTCAGGACTCTTCAGTCTTTCTTTGAGGGTCTTTTCCCACGTGACAACCCGAGGAACACGAGATTTGCCATTAATTTCTTCACATCAATTGGCCTTGGAGGACTTACGTACGTACCTGTGAAATCTCTCTTTTTGGGTCGGCTCCAATTATTGAGAACAAATGCTTACTGAACTTTTTTTTTTTTTCTTTCAGGGATGAGTTGAGAGAACATCTGAAGAACGCTCCTAAGATGATCATGACCCAGAATCAGGACGTGGAGTCATCTGATTCTTCCTCCTCTTCCTCTTCTTCTTCAGACTCCTCCTCATCTTCAGATTCCTCATCTGACAGCGACAGCAGCGACAGTGACTCGGATTCGTCCAGCGACTCAGACTCCTCCTCCAGCAGTGACAGCTCCTCAGGTATCAAAACCATCAGTTTATTATCTGTTATGATTGGCTAACCTACTTTATTACTTGAAGTACTAAAATAATTTACGGAAATGTTAAAGGGTCATGAAACCCCACGTTTCAGCACTGGTTAGGTCTTGCCACAGTTTTAAAACATACTAAAAACACACTGGGCGTGAAGGGGGAAGAGGGGAGACAGACTACACACACAGCTTTGGGTTCAGACAGTTTCGCTCCCATCGAGTTAATAAATGCATAGCCATTTGCACTCTTCATCGAAAAAATATATATATATATATATATATATATGAACGCGCTGTTGCACCTCTGATAATGTTTTAGGCTTATTCTGCTGCGTTTATATAAGCCTTTTGACGGCTTGTCACAGAGCTGTAAAAACAGTTACACTCAGTGAATGAATCACGTTTGTACTGATCTCTTATTACAAAGCAAAAACAAACACTCTCCTTCGATCCATGAATGTTTCTCTCAGGTTCTCACAGTCTGAAGCGTCTGTCATAGCAAATCAACACATGCTATTGTGAATAACTAAGCAAAGCATCTTCTCATAGGATAAGAACACGCAGTCTCATGAATAATTAAATAGACACCGACGAGTCATCGATGGACTATATATAGTCACAAATTGTGACGTCAACATGATGTAGATTTTAAACCTGGAAGATGAAAATTAAAATATACAAATAAATATTATAGAATAAAATAAAATTAACCAGTTTTCTCCAACAGTTAAAATGATTGGATGCTAACATTGTCTTCTATGATGTGCAACACAAACAGCTCTGCTAAAATCTCAGAAAAAGTAGTCTGGGGTTTCATGACCCTTTAAGTGGAATCGGATCCATAACAGGTTAAACTAGTTAAATGTTCCTTATAATTAAGGCTGCATGATGTTGGAAAAAATTGGCATTGAGATATTTTGTATTTCTGTCATATTGTGATATGAAAAGAATACAGGACTTTTCTGTGAATTTGTAAAGAATGAATCGTTCTTAAATGACTGGGGTGATTTTGTTAAAGAGCATGTTTGCATAGTGGAAAAAATCTAAAAATATATGTTTTGCTTTGAATACTTTTTTTTTTTTTTTTTGAGTGTGTGAACTATCCTTTTAGGGTTGAACTATTGAAAAAATGTTGGTATTGACACATGAGGTTTCATTTTTATAAGAACCAGCCCAAACCCATTTCAATAACCATAGTGTGAATAATAAATAAATATTTAAAAAACAATAATATTAATTTAATTTCTTCAACCATCAAGCGTTTATATGCTTTGAAGCGCAGCACCGTGTTCATTTACATGCAAGCAGCTCATGATACGATGTTTCAGCTGCAATGAAACCAGCAGTGCATATATTGGATTAAATTACAGCCTTCACTATCACACTAAGCAATATGGTGATATGGATTTTATTTTGTTATATCATGCAGCCCTACTTTATTCCCAACTTGAACATTACTTTAATCTGCTCTTGATTTTGTTGTCATAACCAAAACTAAATGTCCCAATTTTATGGTTTAGATTGAATGGAAAGATTTGGATTGTTGATGTTACATTGTGTCTGCTTTGTAGACTAAACTATTGTATTGAATAAGAGCAGACAATCCTGTTTTCCATCATAACTTTAAAACCTCATTAAGTGTGAAAGAAAGTGTGGCCATTGGCCTGGTGCCTAATTATTCATGCCGTTCATGTCTGGTCTTGACGTGAGATCTGTTTTGTGTTTGTGTTTGTTTTTCTTCCTTAATTATTCTGCTTGTTATGGAGTGTGTTCCCCCTCCCTTCCTGAGCTCTGATGACCGGTCACTCATCAGCCTGCACTTAAGGACAGAGTGTCCACTTTGTAGATCCCATCACATACATTCTCAAATTTTGCCAAAACTGGCTTTCAAATTCCGTTGTCAAGAATTTCCTTTAAGTTTCAGCTATTTAGGATCTCTGCAGTAATGGAAAAGCTGTAAAAAATCTGAGCATTTTTAAAGTTTCCAGGCCTGGAAACCAATATGATTTTTTTGTCTTTTGTGTTTTTTTTTTTTGTTTGTTTTTTTTTACTCAATTTTAAAATATTTGTTTTCATGAGTACAGTCTATATAACATGAAAGTCGTAGATTGATTGATCAATAGGGCAAAATCTTTCCAGGGCAGAAATATCTTCATCTCAGCCAGAAATTGTTCATAAATAGCTTGTTTTGAATTACGGCGTGATGACAAACACTGTTATAAACACTTCCCCTCCCAATCTGCATGCAAATAGACACTTTTTGTGGTTTCAGCACTGTGTAAAAAGTGATTATAATTAGATTTGAGAACAGGCAGATTCTGACAGGAGTCTGTGAGCTGCACCCATTCAAGTGCAGTAATTTGTTCTCGAGGCTGTTAATGAAGTTACATTTTTAGAAAAGATGTGATGTCAGGCCTCTCTCATCTCCTCTGCTACCATTTAATGATTGTTAATTGATGTTTAATGCTGCTTTTCAAGGAAGACATACTTCCCGTCCTCTAACAGTTCCCTCAAATGTGTGCATGTGCAAACATATTTAACGCTGCTCATTTTTTTCTGTGTGTAAACAAGTTAGTGGTTTGATCCTACTGGGTTTATTGAAATAGGCCAGATTGAGTGCTGTAGGGTTCATCAGATCTCTCACACCGCTCGTCGCAAAAATGACTCTTATGAGTTGATCAGTTAAAAAACACAGCAGTCTTAAATTATCAAATCGTTTCATGACTCATAGAGAGAGAACTGTGTTGTGTACTTAAAGTCAGTATGATATGGAAATTACATGTTCCTGATCTTACTGTGAACAATTTTTCCATGCTACTTTTTATTGGATCTTTTTTTTTGACCTGTACATTTTAATCAAAGTTTGAGTTTTTAAACTTCCTCTCTCTGTTGACATACACCATGCTTGTCCAATCATTTCGTCCATAAAAACCTTTCTTACAATCTGCTGCAAGCTCGCATTCAGATCTGCTTCTATCCAATCAAAAACTAATGCGTAGAATCAAATCCCCCCCCCCCCCCCCAATATTTTTTCTTTGCGATAATCCATTTCAATCAGATGAACGTCACAAAATGTAAGAAAAGATCAGTTGCTACTTCTGATACATAGTAACAGTGCATAATCGTAAAAGTGGTATCAGATATGAAAGAAAAGATCTGTCACTATTCAAGATGTATCACAATTTTAAGGCCAGTTAATAATCGCAAAAGTGGAGTCGGAAATGGTAGAATACAGAAAATGTGTTGCTATTTGTTACATCTCAACTTAAAGGCCAGTGTGTAATCACAAAAGTGGAATCAGAAATGGAAAATATGGAGGAAAAGATCTGTTTGTTATTGTTACATAACTTTAAGGCCAGTGTGTAATCACAAAAGTGGAATCAGAAATGGAAAATATGGAGGAAAAGATCTGTCGCTATTAAAGTTGCATTGCAATTTTAAGGGACCGTTCACACAGAAAGTGTCTTTGCATCTAAAAACACAAAAAAATTAGTGGCTTAAAAATGAAAACAGCACAGAATGCCTCCTCCATGTTGCTGCCAAATAAACCAATTGACCATTCTCGAAGAGCTTGATAGGCCGGTGATCTGACCAGTAATAACGGCGAATCCACCATCTTGCCAGACAAACCAATCAGACAGGAGAGTAGATCCTAAAAAAGAACTTCGGTGGACTTAAACTTGAAAAATTCGGTGTATTGACGCTGAAATAAAATACATTGTGATTAGGGCTGCTCAATTAATGAAATACGATTGTCATGCGCATCATGTCAGTAAAGCCGGTTTTATAATCAGTAGTAAATCTCCATCACGTGCTTTCAGATGGAGCAGCATTTAAAACACAGAGCCGTAGTTCACTGACAAGCTATGCAATATCGCATTCCTAATCGCAGACCGATTTAATCGTGCGATTTATAGAATTGAAGAAACCGTTCTGCGATAATGACAGCTGTTTGCGTAGCTTCTCAGTGAACTACTGCTCTGTGTAATAACAAATGCTGCTCCATCTGAAAGCACGTGAAAATACCATATTTAATAACATGTTTTTACTCCAAACTCACTTCATAACGTCAGTCGAGTGTTTGAAATAAATCCTTCCGTGCTTCACTGACAAGATTCACATGATAATCACAGCTTTTGCCTAATTGCGATTGCGATTTCATTTCGATTAATTGAGCAGCCCTAATTCTGATGTTCATTCTTGTTTATTTCGTGCTTAAAGTAAATACGAAAAGATAATCGGTTCACGTGTGCCACTTGGGCTATTAAGGTAATACAGTGATCTGTCACAACACATGAAAGAGCCACAAAACGGTATTTATTGTTTGAATTCCTTAAAAAAATGACAATTTTAAAGCTGATACCTTGTTTAATACCTAAAGTAACCTGCTCTGTCTTGTCTGTCGGTTAGTTTCTTCTTTGCTCTGCAACATGATATGTAGCGTGAGAGCAGCATGGCTTGTCGGACAACAGTAACTAAGGAGGGCGGGTTTTTCCAAATTGTCAATTGCCACGCCAACTTGCTACTATAAACAAAAGCACGCAACGCTTACCCCACCTCTGGGGTCTTCTGATTGGTCCATTGTTTTGAAACAGACATTGAGTACTACTGCATGTAGAACTTAAAATTCATTTAACTTGACACAGCATCTTAAGAATGTGGCACTCATGTGCAAGACCACGAAAAAGATGCAAGATATGAGCGCAACAGTCATACACGTCGTGTAGTGCGTTTACATAGAAAAACAATAGAAAAGTAGTGCATTAAAAAGGAAGAATGAGTTCTGTGTGAATGGTTTCTATGGTATAATTGCAAAAGTGCAACCAGAACCAGAATTCCAGATTTATGTTTGATTCTTCTGAATACTTACGAAATTCTTCTTTCCCTTTACAGGCTCTGACTCAAGACGTAAGAAGGCCTCAGGCAAAAAAAAGGACAAGAACAAGGAAAAGAAGAGGTCCAGTAAGGCAGCAATCCAGCGATCTCCTCTGGAGGAGCGGCCCAGCAAGAGACTCGAGAACCGGCGGCAAGATGGCAGCAACGAGGACCGCCGCGGAACCGACAAGCACCACAGAGATTCTCGCCGTCGGGGACACGAGGACGAGTCGCCCCCCGCTCGACAGCGAGGAGAACCTGAACGAGGGAGAGGACATAAAGAGCAGCAGCACCACAGGCACGCTCCAGACCATGAGGACAGACAGCTGGATTCACGCAAGCACAAGGACGACGGCAAAAACTCCCGAGTGGACAAGGACAAAGATAGACGCAGAAGCAGAGAGAAGGAGCCTCTGCGGCGGAGCCGGGACAGGTCAAAGTCACGAGAGAGGAGCCACAAAGAAAGCGACTCCAGGGAGTCGTACAAGAACGGCTTGGAGAGGGCGGACAAAGAGAACAGGCATTCTGACAGATACAAAGAGTCCAGGAGGAAAGACGAGAGGAGCAGGGATAGCTCACCGAGGAGACACAGATAGCCACCTGAAGGAAGATGGAATAAGATCATGATATCGTACCAGTTTTGAGCCGTTTCTCGTTCACTGTGGCTTTCACCCTTGTGCTTTTGCTTAGCCTCTGTGTTGTTATACAGTAAAACATAATGATTTTTTTGAGCAGTCGTTGAAAGGACTCATGTGGAAATGTACCGTACACACACAGATGCTGTGTAAGCTGTTCCTGAACAATTTTAGCGGTTAAACGAGGCTGTGTTCATATTGTCGGGGGCATTTTGTATTTTATGTATCCTTGCCCAATAGTATTTTTGCTGTTGTTTTGGAAGTAATTGGGAAAAGCAAGATTAAAGATGACATTTGCTATACATTTAAAAGGTTCACTGTGATTATTAAAGCCGCAGTTGATTCAAACTAATTAGGAAAATATTAAAGATGTATTGTGATGATTTTGCTAGCAATATAAAATATATAAATGTCTGTTCAAAAGTCTGGGGTCAGTAAGATTTTTTAGTTGTTTTTGGAAGATTATATTATTTTTATTATTTTATTTATTTGCTCAAAAAAAACAGTAATATTACAACTTCAAATAACTGCCTTCTATTTTAGTATATTTAAAAATGTAATTTATTCCTGTGATGAGTCATTACTCCAGTCTTCAGTGTCACGTGATCCTTCAGAAATTATTCTAAGATGGTGATTAAGAAGCATTTCTTATCAATGTTGAAAGGAGTTGTGCTGCTTAATATTTTTGATAATCAGCTTTTCAATGTTCAATTTTTAATATCAGTGCATCCCTAAGCAAATATGGTATTTCCAAGGTTGATTCTTTTTTTTCTTTTTTTTTCAGTTTCAAAAAGATTCAGTTTGCAAGATTCACTTGGACATGTTTATAGAAAGAAAATATTGCTTTTGAATGAAAAAAGTGTCATATTTATGTACCCTTTAAATGATGGTTATCAAGATATGCATACGTTTCAGTATTTCGCCCACCACTAACTGTTCTGACTTTAATATTACAAAAGAAAAACAAGGGGGTTATGTCTGTGGTACACAATCTGTTGGGTGTTGCGCCTAGTGTAATGCACCACATGCGAATTCTGTCACATCTAATTTCAGATGCACTGAAATTTCATTGCAGTGTTTCAGTCAGCACGCCGGCTTCGGACATGAAGCTACTTTGCTTTCGCTGTTTTCTGCCGTGCTGCCTTATATGATTCACATCTGCCGTGACCTTCAGGGGTAACTGAGCCTAGACTGCATAAGTGAAGCCCGAGATAGAAACAGCCCTTTTCTTTGTAGCGGATGTTAATGGATGCAGGACAAGCCCACTGGGATTGTAAAGCAGCGAAACGCATATGAATTAAAGGTCATCAATAGAGAGCTGCCAGTCAATTCAGAGAGGAAGGATCCCAGGTTTGCTGTATGCTATACAAAAACGTATTCAGGTCACTTGTACTTTTCTCCATATATATATATATAATATACTATATATGGTACATAAATATATAGTTAATTTAATTATACAATATCATTTGTGTGTGTGTGTGTCAGGGATAATCGACGGCTAGCTGTGCATTAAACGATTTGAATGCACGACGTGGAGGCGAAGAACCACCCGACGCGCAGCGTGCCTGCATGCCTCCGCGAAGTGCATTCAAATCGTTTAATGCACAGCTAGCCTTTGATTACCCCGTTTATGCCATGGTCATTTGCCAGCATTCACATATTAAAGATGTTAATCATTTTTGCGCTGCAATATTTGACTGGAATGATAAAAATGACGGTTATTTTCGTCTGTATTACAGTTATTATGGAAGCGCATTAATTATAGAACGTGATTAAACTGACCTGGAACTACCTGTGCAGTTCAACGAATTTAATCAACACCTGCCAGCCAATCAGAATCGAGTATTCAGACAGACCATGGCACAAATCGTCTTAAAATTGTCCTTAAAACCAATGACATAATATACTATACATATAATATATAAATTATATAAATTCATTTATTAAATAAAAACTAGTGTATAGTGCATAGTGTACAGTGTGTCATTTGGGACGCAGCTTATGAGTAATACACACGAAAATAACCGTCATTTGTATCGTTCAGGTCAAATATTGCAGGCCTCCACGTCGTGCATTCAAAACGTTTAATGCACAGCTAGGGATAGCCGTTGATTATCCCTTACATAATGAATGAAGTGAGTTAAGCTGTATCATTTGTATATATATATATATATATATATATATATATATATATATATATATATATATATATATATATATATATATATATATATATTTATAATTGAACCATTTTTAGGAGACAGACAGACAGACAGACAGCAATTTTGATACATCAATATATAAAATAAAAATATTTGTGGAATATTAATTATGATTTTCTTGGACATTATGGTGATAAGAACTGGGGGAAGTATGCTTAATTTACATAAAAATAAATGTAATTAAAAAATTAAAAAAATAATGGATGTAAAACAAGCTTTGTTTTCTGTAAGTAAATTATAATTTCTTATATCTATCTTTTGATTTTTGGGAGAAATATGCCCCAGATTTTTTTTTTTTTTTTTTTTTAAGAGAATAACAATCAGCATTATACTCAAGTGGCTCTGTAAGATTAATAATTAATGATTTTCTCCTTTCTTCACTTGAATGTCTTGTTTATCATTGGTTTCTGCTCGAGACAGGCTCTTGACAGTATCAGAGTACAAGAACTGGATTCTCTACAAGAGAAGCGGAAGAGTGCTCTGGAGGGAAAGCTTGCCCGTTTCATTATCAGTGGAGCAAGAGATAGACCTGTTATTTCCAACTCCTCCGACACCACACTGTCAGTCACTTCTGGAAATGCTCCTTCTCTGTCACCAGAATCTCTGCAGGAATTTTGCACTTTGGTATCACGAGACATTTTTGTAAGCACACCCCTTCCATTCACAGCCAACTGCCAATTTGCACGCCTGACCCAAGATTCACTTTGCTCCATGTGGTCTTTATTGCAGAACGTTTGGTTATTGTGCATATATGCATCTGATCTCTTTCTGTTGGTGTCAGTTAAGTCAGCATTTATTCATAAATGCATTATTGTGGTTATTATAGGCTGTGAAATGAGGTGAGATAGTTGAGTACATTCAGAGATGTGGGAATAGCAGCTTTCATCAGACTTGACTCAATCCTGAGACTCATGAGATAGACTTGATACCAACATCTGATGTACTTAAGATTCACGCATCCATGTAAAGGAATAGTTCACTCAAGAACTTAAAATCTGCTGACAATTTAGTCACCCTCAGGCCATCTAAGATAGACAGTAGATGAGTTATAGTTGTTGCTTTATTGGAGCAACCAATTTGGAGAAATTATGTCACTTGCTGGATCCTCTGCAGTGAATGGGTGCCGTCAGAATGAGAGCCCAAACAGTTGATAAAAACATCACAACAATCCTCATGACTCCAGTCCATTTGTCCAGATGCTTTTTAACTGCTTCTGGCTAATATGTGAGTCCTCTATCTATAATACTGTTTTCTCCAGTAAAAGTCATCTTGTCTGAATCAGGAGAAGAATATGCACATATCAAGCACTATTTACAAGCAAAAACAGTCCAAGAGAGTTCTAAACAAATATGTTGGCTAAAACCTTTTGAAGGATTAGTTGTGGATAAGTGTGATGTTTTCATCAGCTGTTAGGACTCTCATTCTGACGGCACCCATTCACTGCAGAGGATCTATTGGTGAGCAATGTTGAATTTATCCAAGTCTGTTGAAAAACCAAAACTCATCTACATATGGCCTGAGGGTGAGTAAATTATCAGCAATTTTTCATTTTTGGGTGAACTATTTCTTTAATATCTGTGCATGCATGTTTTTATTTAAGATTATTAATGGAGAAAAATGAATTTACACCTACCACTCTCATCTACCTCCTGCTGCTACAGACATCCCGCTGAAAAATGTGGCCCGTGTGTTTCATACTCATGCTGTCAGTGTGAGAATGGGCTGTACTGTGAATGCCTGGAAATAAAATATCTCTATGAATGGAAGCTCTGCCCAACGTCACCACAGGAAGTGAATGAACGGGTGGAGTTCAGTGTGGGTGCTTCCTTATACCCTGTTTTTAAATTCTAAAATAGAATTTTTGTAGATCACTATTACTGTAGCGTGCAATTAGGGGTCTATACGTTCTGGCAGACCGTCTCGCCGCAACAGACATCTTAAACATCATTCAAACCTTGTTTACCGAAGTCCAACTTAAGCTGCCCCCACTTAAAGAAAAAGAGCCACTGGTTTTATTAGGGAATTCTCGGGTTGCAGATGTTCAAAGGTTCCTCTATCCAGATCTTTCCATCCAGTAAAATAGAGCAACATTTTGATAAATTCTTATTTTAAATCTGAAACTTCATACATCATGCCCAGGACCATTGCTTAAATTCATGTAACCAGGACAATTGTTTACGGATGGGCCCAGGATAACATTCCCAGCTGTCCTTCCATGGAGAGAGAGAGAAAATAGTTCACTAAAAGGGTAGTGTATTTATTATTATTATTATTTTTTTTTTTTAGTTAGTTGTTATTTTCATTGATCACTTTATCTTACATTTTGTTTAATCTTGTTAGAATGGTATTAAATAGTAAATGCATAGTAATATCCAAATATATATCCCAATATAAAGTTTGTTTAGCTTGCACACTTTAAATACGTTATTGGTCTGATAGAGTATTAAAAACCTTATGGAAATGTACTTTTAAAAATCACAAGGCCAGTATTTTGTGAAATGGCCCAAATTAAAACGTTTCACATTCTCTATTGTTTTTATTTATTTTTTTTATTTCCCTTGAGACACAAAAATGATAAACCAACAATATTTGCTCAACAAAGTCTTTGTTAAAATTTAAATTCCAGGGTTCTTTTTTTTTTTTTTTTATTGGCATATTATTGCAAAATGATTGCTTCCCATCGGGAGAATGAGAGGAAGGCAGTGTACAGACAGTGAAAGTAGGGCATACAGTATGTGCTCTCAGGTAGCGCTGCCCCTGAGGTATCGGGATGAGCATGCGTGATGATTTCTAACGCGAAATCACCAATTCTATTTCAATACTATGGCGAAGTTTCAGTTTATGAATATTACTCACGCCGTGCTGACGTCGTGTGGCTGCCATCCAATAGCGTAGGCTCCCTTTGTGAATATTAATGACTTCACGCTGACGTTCTAGTTAACGCTCCAATCGCGAAATGCCAGTGGTGAATATTAATCAGTTGAGGTTGACGTTGTTTAGTAACCTGCCAATGGCGAAGGCTTGTGTCATGAATAATACTCCGGCATCCATCGCCATAGTAGGATTCGTAAACTTGAGTCAGGACGCGGCGCATCGCCTCACAGTCCGTGTGCGCCGTGCAACCTGCAACACAGAGTGACGCCAAGTCTGTTCAAGTTTACCGGCAAACATCGGCTGTTCAGGTAAGTGAACCTCAGGAGAATTCATATGCAAATGCGTTTTTGACAGCTTTAATATTGACAACCGCTCAGTCTACCACAACTTCATTTTAGTGAGAGAAAGACAGCAACTTGAAGCATCAAGGCAGTATTTGATAATCCATCCCCTGTGTGTGATTTATGAATGTTTTAGATTAACAGTCGCGTCTTTCTTCAACGTTTTTGGAGTATCTTTGCGTAACCAGAGCGCATATTTCATTAACAACTTTGGTAAACACTTTCACCTTAACGTTACCTGTTCGCGCCGCTTTCTAATTCAGCGTCAAAGCAGTTGTCATTCAAGGCATCATAGGCGTAGTGTATCTCAGCTGACGCGCTGGTGAGGGCAATAAAACACAAACTAAAAAGTTTACACTGGTAGCGAATAAGGTTTTGAGACAGTTTCTCCATAGAACAGTCATTTAATAAACTTAAAGGGATAATTCACTTATAAAACAAAAGACACGATTTACTCATCATCATACAGTTCAAAATGACTTCTTTTCTTTTGCTGAAGAATGTTCTGTAATGTAATCCAGCAGTCCATATGACTCTTATTCTATATTCCATGTTTTAATAAGACATGATAGTTTGCCTGACAAACAATTTAAGTTGTTATTCAGTGATAATCTTGAATTGGGTCCTTATCATTTGGGAAGTAGAATGTTCGATTGATGAATAAATGATTCGTTTGAATCGGATCTTCTCAATTAATCGCCAATTGATAAATCAGATGTAGCCTACTGTAAAAGATTCGTTCACGAATCAAACTGAACTCGTTGACTCCATGAACTGGTTTCAGCGATCCGTGAGCTTGCATGTTTTTGGCTTGCCATCTTTTATTTAGTTAACATTTAGTTAAATAATAATAACAAAATAAAAAACATATTAATTAATATTACTAAAATAAATAATATTATAAATTGACAATTAAATAAATACAAAAATAAATAAAATAAACAATTTTTAATTGTTTATTTTATTTATTTTTATAAATATATATATATATATATACACACATACAGCTGTTTTTATGTATATTGATGGAAATGTGGGCAAAATAGAACAGACAAGTAAGGATAGTGACAGTGAAAAAGAAGTGCATGTACGCCAGTAATACGGGATTGAGCGTCTTTCACAGTTTGATGTCATGTTTTTGCATTTGCCCTTGGACTAAATAATCCTCTCATATTTGTAATTCTACAGTAGGCCTCATAACATATGCAACCTAAAGGTCTTTATACTGAATTTAAGCTCTGGTCTCTGTGTGTTCAGATAACCTTTGTTCATTTATTCATTTGAATAGTTGTAAATATATTAGAAATATCCTAAATGGAAATAGAAAATGACCAGCTGAATATGATTGCATGCTGGTTCGAAAGTTTCATTCATGCATTATTTCTAAGCAAAATTTGCTTAGATTAATGCAGCCAGAGGCTTTGACCTTTTATGTCAGTTTCTGTGTGGGGTTGTTGCACGCTCTCTCTGTTTCTTTCTCTTTCTCTCTGTGTAATGTGAACATAAGGCAGAAGGTGTGGCTTCTCACATATTCTCCCTGAAGCGTGGTCTACCTGTACATAATTAATAGAGCACTTAAGTCCTTTCCTCATCAGGACTAATTTGTTCAGCAGTGTTGCGTCATGCCTTGAAAAGCAAAACACATTGTAGGCTCAAATCACCTTGGGAAATGGGTTTTTTGGAACCTCTTTTCATAAACAAATATTAGTCCACCTTTGTTCTAGGCATCCTGAAGATAAATGTACCAACAGCGACAATAAGAAAGTGTTATCAGGCATAGAATAGTATAGCGCACGTGCTTATTTTCCCCCTTCCTTCCCTGCTTCTTCCTTCTCCATTTCATTATTCACACACATCCTTTCTTCTTGGAGCAGTTTCTAGAACGTTTAATAAGTCAGAAATATTGTATTATGGAACTCTGATCTATGCATTTTTTTGAAAGTAAAGAGATCTCTCTAATTCGACTTTGAGATTGAACTTCAGCTCAGCTCAAAATTGTAACCCAGAGCACTCAAATGTTCACAGGGCTGTTATTATACCTGCTGTCTCCGTCAGAAATATAGGAGCTGGTGATGTGCACTTGCTTGCTCAATAAGTATGAAGTACCACTTGTAGAGAGAACAATCAAAGAGTTTCCTTTCTGCACGGCAGCGTTACAGCATGTCTTTGCTGCTGTTTAATATCTGTGTTAATCGCACTCATAAAATTTCAATCAACATCATGCTTCTTCTCTATCTACAGAAGACCTGAATTAAGATCCATAGAGAATATACTTGTCTGTACAGTATTTAACCCTACTCGCCTCCACTAATGGCTATACAAGGTTAACAAGAACATCTTGCCAATTTCAATATCTTCAAATGAAAGGCCGGAGCGCTTTGGGGTTATTCAAGGTCAATAAGAATATCTTGACAACGTCATAGATTTCCTTAAAGGTGAAGTGTGTCATTTCTGCGCCACTAGAAACACTATGTGGAATTGGAAAAAAATAGCGGTTTTCCTGAATGCTCCTTCCTGTCTGTCATTGGTTGTTTGAATAAATATGATGTTACTTCATACACTGTCATCTATTTGAAAAGAAGGTTGAGATTTTTAATGTGTAACTCACAGGTTTATTGCAGGAATTGAGCTTCTTGGTGAGAACTGAACAGCTTGTGTCATCTTGTAGTGTGATATGTGTCTGCAGCAGGGAAGCAAACTTGCCACCTTTTGGTGAACTTTGCTGTTTTGAATCCAAAATAGTTAATTTGTGTGATTTGCGTAGATGCGGAGGGGTATCAAACTGAAACCAAACTTGGCCCTATTAATTTTTCATGTTCTGGGTTTTATTGTGCATGATTCACATTACTTAAAATTAAAATAGTGTTTTTTTTTTTTTTTGTCATCTTTTATCATACAGTATGTAGCCTAATGAGTTTCCCTGCCTCTGAAAAAAAAAAAGAAGTGAAGTCTTTATCTGGCATCATAAATTCCTTTTTTTTTTTTTTTTTTTTACCACTCTCTTATTCTGTCATACTCTACCGATCATAAGGTTGGGCTCAGTAAGATTATTATTTATATTTTGTTTAAAGAAATGACTGCTTTTATGTAGGAAGGAATGACAATAAAGGCATTTATGTTACAAAAATTTCTGTTTCAAATAAATTCTGTTCTTGTGAACTTTCTATTCACAAAAATATTAAGCAGCACAACTGTTCTCAACATTGATAACAATTAGAAATGTTTCTTCAAAAGCGAATCCGCATATTAGAATGATCATGTGACACTGAAGACTGCTGAAAATTCAGCTTTGCATTACAGGAATAAATTATATTTTACAATATTTTTAAATAGAAAGGAGTTCTTTTAAAATGCAATACTATTTCACAGTATTACTGTTTTTACTGTGTTTTTGATCAAATAAATGCAGCCTTGGTGAGACTTCTTTCAAAAATATTTTAAAAAATCTGTTTTTACAATCGTGTTTTTTTTTTTTTTTTTTAATAATTTTTTTTTAAATTTAATATCCTGTTTTTTTTTTACTCTGAATTACATCATATTATGTCAACAGAACCAGCTGTAAATGGCAACATGTTCTCATTAAATGAATAACGTATAGTCATGATCATTGGAAACCGCGTTGCAGAACTCACCCACGTACAATTCCAGAAAAATGTTATGTTTCCTCATATTTCCGCAGTATTGGTTGCAGACCATACATTGTGCATTATTTACAGTAAACAACTCACATGGGCCATTCTCAGTAATTTGTTTCATAGTCCACATGGATGTTATTGTTTGCCTCACGTTTTATTTTATTTTTTCTCCAGACACTGACTCTGTTGTGGTTGGATATTTTTTCCGTGTGTTGCACAAAAGCCATGATGCCACCATAAAGGCTGCTTTTGTGGTATAGCTTGTCCCCCCTGCAGCTGTGAGATGCCTGTATAGGTGACTGGTAATTAGTCCCATTCTGTCTACTGTGATTTATGGAGCTCACCATCATGCGTGAAAGTAATCCACGAGCCAAAAAGGCAGACGTTCTGCACAAGCGAGCTAGTTATGATTTCATATTTTAGTAAAATTATTTAGGTTCACCTAGTACAAACTCAAAACATTCCTCAGCCCTTTACATTTTAATATCTTTATAGTGTATTTTTGTGGCCTTTTTAGTTTCCGCATTGTTAGTTACTACCATATGTCTCTGTATAAAGTCTTAGGATGACCCAATGCTCTTCCTCAAGTTTTTGGAGATGCAACTGACTATTGTTTGACGTTATTCCATGTTTTTTGATACAAATTTTTCTATCACACTAGATTCTGACACATTTCTGCTGCCACGCAGTATATGCCATCATCTCGCCGCACCCCAGTAATGTCTATTAACATATGTCTCAGTTGGTCTAATAGTCATTTGTCATTGTAGCGCGATACTACTGAGAGTCTGTTACCAGCTAAATTATATAAAAACTAATTTGCTGTTAAGGTCACGACTGCTGTGGAGTGACAAGCAATTGTGACATGATGTCTGACATGACCTGAATTAGCATGCATATTACTGTCAATATACACGCACACGCATGTACGCATACCTTCGTCATTGTGTGCGTAGCTCCTTTGACCTTACATTTATTTTTACTGACGGAAAAGCCCGGGAGGGGGCTGCTGCTCCTGGCCGGGTATGGAATGGGGCAGAAATAAATTGCCTCCACATCTCCTGCGTCTCTGCGGAGTTTAACGAATGATAACGTAGCTGGGAAACTAGGATATTGGGAAGGTCAGCTAGTTCTAGTAATTAGCAGGAGGGATGAAGATGGAAGGTGAAAGAGGGAGAGGGAAAATATTCCTCTTTGGAAGGGCGTAATGAATCACTCTTGCTGTATTTTTTTCTGACAGGACTGGGGATATTTTGAGAGACTTATCAAATAATTGGGATTGCACAATTGGGAAGACAACAACAATATGGTTCTGGAAATAAATGTCTTGTTTATTTTCTCCAGAGGGAAATTTGTTTTAACAATAACTTCTAAACCTTTCAAGACCATCTTGAAAGTTCTACCATGAACTTTGAGATTGTGAAGCAAAAGATTATGTTATATATTATATTGCTTATAATCAAACATTATTTTCTGGATTAGAAAAATATATTTATGTCCTCTGGAGAAAATGAAGAGGGAAAATATTTCCGTAAAAATAATAATAATTTGGGCATCACTGTTGTGCTGTATCAGTCCGGTCTCACGGCAATTCGTACATATTTTACGAGGTGGCTAATTCTTACGACCTCACTCGTACAAATTAATACGATTTTTGCTAAATCGTACGTATTTTACGAGTTGCCAATTCATATGAATTTGTACGAATGGCCTACCCGTCACTGGGGTTTAGACAAATCCTACAAAATCGTGCGAGTGAGGTTGTACGATTTAGCCACCTCGTAAAATACATACGATTTGGTCGTGAGATAGCGTTGGCTGTATAAATCATTTGCTCTCTGAATGTTTCATTGGCTTTCCCTGTCGCCCGGCCTTTTATTCGTTAGCCATTTTATTTTGCTCTTGCATTCAAGAGTCAAATTCTGAGCTACTGTAGGGATCCCATCGAGCTGATGCTAAATTGGCCAGTTCCTGCTTGTTAAAGCCCCAGTTTGTCACGTGCGTTTATATTTGTAATGTAGCTGTGAGAAATCACACCGCGTGCCGATTACAAGGGAGGGATGTGATGGGTGCCTTGAGAGAGAGCAGCACAGGGACTGAGATAACATTACATTTCCCAAAGAAAGACAGTTACAGTGTCTTTTTCATTATGAAATACTGTACAACACACATGTGAATTGACATAACAGATTTTAATGACTGTTTTCAGTGACAGATTTTACATGGCAGATGCATAATAGATAGTTTCTATTGTGTCTTCAAAAGTCCTATGGATGCCGCAAAATGTATGTATCTTACAGAGAATCAGGATTTTTGAGAAATGCGAGACTCGATTTTATCTGAGGACACTGATTGGATTGTGAAAAGTGTAAAAGCCAGGTATTTAGGGAGAGATTGAAAAGTACAGGTGCTGGTCATATAATTAGAATATCATCAAAAAGTTTATTTATTTCACTAATTCCATTCAAAAAGAGAAACTTGTATATTATATTCATTCATTACACACAGACTGATATATTTCAAATGTTTATTTCTTTTAATTTTGATGATTAGAGCTTACAGCTCATGAAAGTCAAAAATCAGTATCTCAAAATATTAGAATATTTACATTTGAGTTTGAATAAATGACCATCCCTACAGTATAAATTCTGGGTATCTCTTGTTCTTTGAAACCACAATAATGGGGAAGACTGCTGACTTGGCAATGATCCAGAAGACGAACATTGACACCCTCCACAAAGAGGGTAAGTCACAGAGGGTCATTACTGAAAGGTGTGGCTGTTTACAGAATGCTGTATCAAAGCATATTAAATGCAAAGTTGACTGGAAGGAAGAATTTGGATAGGAAAAGGTGCACAAGCAACAGGGATGACCGCAAGCTTGAAAATACAGTCAAGCAAAGCTGATTCAAACACTTGTGAGAGCTTCACAAGGAGTGAACTGAAGCTGGAGTCAGTGCATCAAGAGTCACCACACTCAGACGTCTTCAGGAAAAGGGCTACCAAGCCACTTCTGAACCAGAGACAACGTCAGAAGCATCTTACCTGGGCTGTGGAGAAAAAGAACTGGACTGTTGCTCAGTGGTCCAAAGTCCTCTTTTCAGATGAAAGTAAATTTTACATTTCATTTGGAAATCAAGGTCCCAGAGTCTGGAGGAAGAGTGGAGAGGCACAGAATCCATGTTGCTTGAAGTCCAGTGTGAAGTTTCCACAGTCTGTGATGATTTGGGCTGCCATGTCATCTGCTGGTGTTGGTCCACTGTGTTTTCTGATGTCCACAGTCAACGCAGCCATCTACCAGGAGATTTTAGAGCACTTCATGCTTCCTTCTGTTGACAAGCTTTATGGAGATGCTGATTTCATTTTCCAGCAGGACTTGGCACCTGCCCACACTGCCAAAGGTACCAAAAGCTGGTTCAATGACCATAGTGTTACTGTGCTTGATTGGCCAGCAAACTCGCCTGACCTGAACCCCAGAGAGAATCTATGGGATATTGTCAAGAGGAAGATGAGAGACACCAGACCCAACAATGCAGATGAGCTGAAGGCCACTATCAGAGCAACCTGGGCTCTCATAACACCTGAGCAGTGCCACAGACTGATCGACTCCATGCCACGCCGCATTGCTGCAGTAATTCAGGCAAAAGGAGCCCCAACTAAGTATTGAGTGCTGTACATGCTCATACTTTTCATTTTCATACTTTTCAGTTGGCCAAGATTTCTAAAAATCCTTTCTTTTTATTGGTCTTAAGTAATATTCTAATATTTTGAGATACTGATTTTTGACTTTCATGAGCTGTAAGCTCTAATCATCAAAATTAAAAGAAATAAACATTTGAAATATATAAGTCTGTGTGTAAGGAATGGATATAATATACAAGTTTCACTTTTTGAATGGAATTAGTGAAATAAATCAACTTTTTGATGATATTCTAATTATATGACCAGCACCTGTATTCTTGGGATTCGTGATATCAACCCCCCAAAAAAGAGTTGTTTCAGTTAAGATTTATATAAAACAGAGCAAGTTTTGTAATGAGAGAGATTTATGGTATCACATGCACCAATACATTAGTCAATTTTGACTTTGTTGACTGTATGATTTATGGTGAACTGTGGTGCTTTTTGTGGCTGACTTTTTGTTCCCATTGTTTCCTCCCTCTATCATAAAAAGAAAAAAAATTAAAATAATAGAAAGTTCAAATCTAAAGGTAAAGGAGTCAGCAATTTCAAACGATCCCTCTGTGACATCCAATTAGATTCTCTTCAGCAACAGACCTGAAACTGTTACTCTGCATCAGCAAAATGAGGTGCAGTCTTCTTACTGTGGTGTACACGGAAATCAATTAACACTCTTAGTCGTACCTCTTTGACTGACAGTAACTGAATTCATTCAAACCGTTTATACCGCACTTAAACTGTTGATGTCAGTGCTAATAACGTCAGTGCTTATGAAGTCGTCATCTTTTTTTATATTTTCCAAATATCTACGATGTAACCCTGATGTCAAAATGGCTTACATCAGTAGCTCCTACAGTCCTAGTCTGGAAGCGAGGACAGAGTGGCCAGAAACCGCTTTGAGCTTCATAACGGGTGACAAATGCTGAGTCCTACTGTTTGGCTGTGTTCTGAATCACAGGGTCCCTACACAGTATTCACTGCTCCACACATATCTGTATAAATTTACTTCTACATATTTGTACAATTTGATATCAAATTTAGATCCTTTCTTTTCTAACGTTTAAGAAAGCAGTTCAGGTAAGTGCTGAGTCTGCATCCACTAATTCAGTTCAACTCTAATCAGGTTGCTTGCAGCCTCTGCCTCTTAAAACTCTTGGCTTTCAACTGGGCTTTCTTTGGTTTCCTTTTGATTGGCTACTGGCACGATGTGTATGTCCTCACATAGACTTCTAGGTTCTTTAGATTTCCTGTCAATCAGCTGTGGTTAGTGGGATGGAACGTTCCTCCCACTGCTAAAATCCAGGTCTGAGTAATGGACCTAAGAGAGGAACTGAACTGTAACAGCTGCCCTAACTGTAGTGGTTTATTTAGCATCGCCTCAGGTTAAATGTAACCCTGCAAAAATCTGATAAAAGCCCCTCTTCTCTATTTATATTTCAACATGTGCATTAATGATTTAAATCATGAGTGTAGCTCATGTTGGAATTTCACAATGTACCTAATCCCAGATAATGGCATGCATGTAACTCAATCAGAGAGGATCCAGCACCAGACAGACTAGCCACATTGCTTCCTACACTCTTGAAAATAAAGGTTCTTTATTGGCATCTGTGGTTATATGAAGACATCCAATTGACATCCCCAATGCACAAAATATTCTTTATAGTGGAAAAAGGATAATCTAAAAATAATTTCATCTTTAGACTATGAAATTCTTTAGATAAAATGTTCTTCACATTAAGAGAAAAAGGGTTATTTTAAAGGTTCCCTATAAGGTTCTTTGCATATACAGTATATATTTTGAAAATATTCACATGTTATTTTATTTTTATATTTTATATAAATATATTTAATATATAAACATAACATTATTTGTATGTATGTATGTATGCGATTAATCATTTGATAGCACTAATATATTTATGGTCTACAATAATATAGATTATAAATTAATTCATATATTTAGAATCAACATTTTTATGTGTCTTTTTAAAATCTTATTTTAAAGCTTGTAATGCATTGTAGGGTTGCCTTGTCTGTGAAGAACACTTAGGGCCCTGCGAAATCTGTTTTATTTAATACAAATTTATTATCAGTGGCAATCAAACTTTAATGAAAGGTATAAAACATTTAACATTTAATTAAATCTTAATCTTTTAAAATGTAATTAATTAAAAACTGTAGCAGTTTTATTCTTTCAACAGAGATTTCCTGTTAAAATTAAAACAGAAGAAAATTTTGTAATATTCCTTAAATAGTAAAGATTTAATTATATTTGAGAAGTCTGCTGTACAATAGTAAAGTATTTCTGTTGCAATTTCTTTGTTAAACCAAACTTTTATTTTATCAGGTTGTTGTAAAGAGCGTTGTGTTTCTGTGTTTATACTACAACTCGAATTCACATGAGCCAATATTTTATTCACAATAGAAAATTTAAACTGAGAAATTTTACACTTTTATCCACTAAATGAGCTCATTTCAAATTTGATGCCTGCTACAGGTCCCAAAAAAGTTGGCACGGGGGCAACAAACATCTCGGGGACAACATCTAGCAACTAAGTAAGTTAATTGACATCAGTCTTTAACATGATTAGCTATAAAAGGGATGTCTTAGAGAGGCAGAGTCTCTTAGAAGTAAAGATGGGCAAAGGCTCTCCAATCTGTGAAAGAGTGTGTAAAAAGATTGTGGAATACTTTAAAAACGTTCCTCAACGTAAAATCTCATCATCTACAGTGCATAACATCATCAAAAGATTCAGAGAAACTGGAGAAATCTCTGTGCGTAAGGGACAAGGCCGAAAACCTTTGTTGGATGCCCGTGATATTCGGGCCCTCAAACGACATTGCATCACTCATCGGCATGATTCTGTCATTGACATTACTAAATGAGCCCAGGAATACTTCCAGAAACCACTGTCATGCCATCTGAAGATGCCAACTAAAGCTCTATCATGCAAAAATGAAGCCATATGTGAACATGGTCCAGTGTTTCCCACAGGATTTTGTGAGACTTGTGGCGGCAGGTGACGTCACACATTAATTTGCATATTTATGACGTCATTGCGTCAAGTTTGCATTCAGACGAGTTTTGGCACTTCAGATCTGTTCTACTCTATGAACTGTCACATACTGTGATACAACTGAATGCCCAATAAAGCATACATAAAACAAGTATAAATGGTAAACACGACCCACGTTAACCAGGAATCACTCTCACTATACTCCTTAAATTCTGATTTATAATCGCGACATCGTCTGATAAAATCAATATACTTCTAACTTGCATTAAAAAGCGACTATATGCTGTGGTTTTGGCAATATTACTGTTTTGTCTCATTCAGCGCACTGCCTGCGTCTGAGTAACAAACTATGCGTGTATTAACAGCCAAATTATGTTCATGTTTAAAAGTCCAAACAGTCAGTAAGCGACAGGTGCTTGGAAACGCCGTTTTGTAAATTATTTATTGACGATTTTCCTGCATTACGGCCAACTGAATGTGCTTTTTCTCTGCCGCTCGCTGCTCAGAACAGACACCGAGAGGGGCGACACTGCGCCACGAAAGTCAGACCTCGCGCTCATGGGGCAGTACTGGAGACATCTTCCAAGTCGCTAGGTTTGTCAGTATGTACCTTTTATGGGAAAAATAAAAGCCGCCAAAAGGGTCTGAAAGTTGCTAAATATTGTGCAAAAGCCTCGCTCGTGTGTGTGAGACGTTGGAGCTGATGGCAGCGGGAGGTGGATATTGTGGCGGCTCTGAACACTGTGGTCCAGAAGCACCGTCATGTCCTGTGGGCCAAGGCTCATTTAAAATGGACTGTTTTAAAGTGGAAAAGTGTTCTATGGTCAGAGAAGTTCAAATTTGACATTCTTGTTGGAAATCACGGACGCCGTGTCCTCTGGGCTAAAGAAGAGGGAGACCTTCCAGTATGTTATCAGCGTTCACTTCAAAAGCCAGCATCTGTGATGGCATGGGGGTGCATAAGTGCATACAGTATGGGCAGCTTGTATGTTTTGGAAGGCACTATGAATGCTGAAAGGTATATAAAGGTTTTAGAACAACATATGCTCCCCTCCAGACGACGTCTATTTCAGGGAAGGCCTTTCAGCAGGACAATGCAAAACCACATACTGCAGCTATTACAACAGCATGGCTTCATAGTAGAAGAGTCTGGGTGCTGAATTTGGCCTGCCAGCAGTCCAGATCTTTCACCTATAGAGAACATTTGGGTTATCATTAAATGAAAAATACGTCAAAGACGACTATGAACTCTTCAGGAGCTGGAAACCTATATCAGGCAAGAATGGGACCAAATTCCAACACCTAAACTCCAGAAACTCATAACCTCGATGCCCAGACGTCTTCAAACTGTTTTGAAAAGAAAAGGAGATGCTACACCATAGTAAACATGCCCCCGTCCCAACTATTTTGAGACCTGTAGCAGGCATCAAATTTGAAATGAGCTCATTGTGTGCGTAAAATTGTATAATTTCTCAGTTTAAACATTTATGTATAAAATATTGAATAAAATATTGGCTCATGTGATTTGAAATTCTTTTAGTTTTCATTTTATTCAAATTTAAAAACCGCCCCAACATTTCCAGAATTCAGGTTGTATATGACAATAGTTTTGTCAAATAAAATCATGAAATGCTTGTGAAGTGAACTTTCAGAGTAGCTCTGGAGATGAAGTTCATGTGGACTGTCCTCATATACTGAGATGCAGATGCTGAAAACACCATGAGTATGTGCAGTAGACGAAACTGTGCTGCTCATTCACACAGAGATATGCAGAAGATGCAGACTTCATATTCAATCGCAGTCTTTTTGTGCTTTAATAATTACAGACAGTAGACCATATTGGAATTTAGTTTGTTGTATAACCCTGCTTTTGATTTTCATTCAATTTCTGTGACATTCCATGTTATAGTTAAAATTCTATTTTTATAACTGGATTCTGAGATTCTGTCCACATTTTCCATTGTGGAAATCCTAGGGCCTTAGACACATGCTTTCATAGAATGAGTTCAAATGAAGATATCTTACAAGGGAGCATAATCATGTTACGTGTGTGCCCATGATGCCTTAAAATGCTGCCTACGTAGTTTTTGGAAGAGCTGTTGGGTCTTTTTATAGGTCTGCACAGGTGGAATATGCGTATGTGGCCCAGAAAGTGTGAAAAACAAAAAAAAGAAGATAACAGAACCAAAAGTTGGGTAAATATTGGCGTAGAATGTACGAGATTTATAATATATGGACTGCGGATTAAAACAGGATCTAGACTTTAATCAGAGAGCGAGGAGTCATTTGTTAAATGTGATTTTGAGGAAGGAAGCAGCTTGCGGATCAGATGAACCGAGGGACGGTTTGGCTCAGTGACAGATGGGAAACATTAGGGCTCCTCTAATCCTTTCAACATTGACACCAGAGTGTGAGAGAGGTAACTCACACCCACAGCGCCTGATACCAACGCACAAAGCAGAAGACCTTACGCAGAATATCTCTTAAAGCTACCGAAAGATCAGAACTGCTGCATGGGTCAATGACCCGCTCTGTTTGAATAGAGAGCATACAGCGCAGATTTATACCCACACTGGAGGCAGAATTAATGCAATTCTATCAAGGGGTCAATGTTTAGAGGTTAGCATGACCCAGTTAGCCCCTGCTGGTAGACGTTGTAACTGCACCATAAGGTGGCAAAAAGCATTTTATCTGCTGAATGCCATTCAAAAGTTATTATTCAATCTGATAAAATAAAAAAAAAAATTTGCAAGCAGCACATAAATCGCTGCTATAGCCTATATCACTATTTTATTATAGCAGATGATTTACCAGGGCCTGGCCCTTTTGGGGGCTGTTGAAAGCCAAGATAGGCTATATTTTTTCCTGTCTCCTGCCTGTAATGTCACTGAGCAGAATCATTACTGAAAGGTTTGTGAATGTGCGTGCTCCTCTAGTGCCATCAGCCAATCAGCACACATTGGCTACTTTCTGTCTGTCTATATACCATGTTGTCTCTCTGTCTGTCATTTTGTTTGCCTGTCTGTTTGTCATCCTGTCTGTTGTTCTCTGTCTGTCTTTCTATCATTCTGTCTGCCTGTCTATTGCTCTGTCTGTTTGTTAATTCTGTCTGTCTGTCTGTCTGTATGTCTGTTTTCTTTCATTTTGCCTGTCTGTCTGTCATTCTGTCTGCTGGTCTGTCGTTCTGCCTGCCTGTCTTTCTATCATTCTGTATTTCTGTCTATTGTTCATTTTGTCTGTCTGTTCTGTCTGCCTGTCTTTCTGTTTACTTGTCTGTCGTTCTGTCTGCCTGTCTATCGTTTCTTTTGTCTGCCTTTCTCTCTTTCAGTTTGCCTGTTTGTCTGTCTGTCTTTCTATCATTCTGTCTGTCATTCTGTCAGACTGTCTATTTTTCTGTCTTTGTCGTTTTGTCTGTCGGTCTGTCTGCCTGTCTGTCGCTCTGTATGCCTGTCTATCATTCTTTTTATTCGTCATCCTGTCTTTGTTGTTCTGTCTGTCTATCCGTCTGTCTGTTTTTTTTTATCTGTCATTCTGTCTATGAGGAAGCCCTTAATATGATCAGCCGCATTAGCTTCTGCACTGACCCTGGGCTGCACCTCAGTGGACCACTTCTCTCTCACTGTCAGGTGTTTGTGGATGTGATGTAAGAAGCTGCTGGTTAATCTTTCATGAATCGTCTCCTATAAAGGAAACCATAGCAATTGAGCCTACTTTACCACCCTTCCTGATAGTTCTTCCTGATTATATCTTAGCATGAGTTATAATTTCAATTTTAAAGTTCTGCTGAAGAGAAGGGACCATACTGATTCAGTTTTCCTCCTCAGAAATTTGCTGGTTTTGGATGTCGTTCACATGAATTAAATTTTTCATCAGGCATCATCATTCTCCTCGAGGGATTTTACTACTGTAAGATATTTTATGAATGCAAGTAAATAATGAAGTGCATTTGAATTATTATTTTATCATCGGCCGTGCTTATTTTACGTGGAGTCCCATGTTCACTCATTCTTGGAACATGAAGCTTAAAGATTATCTGTCCAGCGAGGACGCAAGTCATTTAGATTAAGAGTAATCTGATTGCATAGTAGGTACAAATTATAGCATAAAGGGCCACACAAGTAGGGTAACAGCCGGCCTTTGTAAGCCCCATCTCTCAGATGATTGGTCAGCGATGGATTACTAACTCGGAGATAATTATGCGGGTAAATCCCAAATCCTCAATACACAGCAGCTGTACGGACAAACATGGCCTTTTTTTGTGTGCTGTTATGATATTGAAAATACTCTCAGCCCCTTTCTTCCTTTCCCTCTGTGTGGTATGATTGTAAATCAGTTATGACTGCTAATCCAGTTGCTTTTTCAGTACATAAATATGAATGATATTGCACTATGCCTCATCCTATAATTAAATGCCCTATTTCTGACCCCCTAGTAAAATATTGTGAAAACAAAGTTGAGGAGATTTGGCCGTGTATTATCTGATGACAGAGAAAGCATTTATTTATTTATTTATTTATTGCTCATTTCGCAATGTTGAGTAATTGTGTAATAAAATTGAGGGTCAAATTTGCCCCCTTTTTCCATTTTGCCCCCATTTTCTCCCACATAGTTTCTCCCTTCTTTGTTTTTGTTGCAACATTTATTTGTCTTAGTTAAAAACTGTCTGCAGCCCAATCAGCATTGACTTAAATCAAGTCATTAATGTTCTTTTCTAGATAAACTTTAAATAAGAATTTTTGGTTAAATATTGTTCGACCTCCTCTGGGCTCTTTACATTGCCGCAACTTAAGTCTATTGATAAAATGTCCACCTTGTCCTGTCTTTGGACCCTTTTTAATAATTCATCTGTCATCTTGGTTTACGGCATGTATAGTCAGGCCAGGTTCATTAGGATGTCCCACAGTAAAGTGAGTCGAACCTGAAAACCTTTACTCCTTCAGAAATCCAGCCTGCTTCTCCTGATCTCTTTCTCACCCCGAAAAAAACAAAACAAACAAACTTAAAAGAAACACTAGTGCCATCTGAAAAATGTTCTGCTGCCAGAGTCATTTAGTGGTCAGTCTGACCAAGCAAATTTCCACCTCCAGCCAAAGAATCTGTCAGGCATGCTGTCTTACTGGTAGAACACTGTGTTATGAGCATTTATCTCTGTGTCAGGGTTCAAACACTTTTCAGTGACCATTCTAATTTGTTTATGGTTTCTAGAAAAGAGAAACTTTGTCTAAATCTGACTGATTCACTATGAATCATTCAGAGCAATTTGTGATTCAGTATGAATGATTAAATGAAATTGCAGACTTGAATGATTGGCTTATAAATTAGTTCAATATGGAAAAGTAGAAAGAAAGAGAGACATGCTGGTGACCAATTTAGGCTTTTTTCCCCACTTACATAGCATCTAATGAATTATTTTGAAACAAAACATGAAAGCAGAAAAATATATTTAATAATATTCATTTCCATGACTTCTACCTCCTACCTTAATTTTCACGACTTTTCTAGGCTTGAAAAACGCATGACTGTTTTGTGTGTTTTGTATTTGTGATGATGCAGGTGTGCATATGCATCTTTCCTCCTTGCTTTACCCCCCCCCAAGCTCTCCAACCCCAGTGACAGGAAGTGCCACTAATGCGACGAACCGTCTCCTTGCGTGCTTTCAAATAGGGTGGTTTTTCTTCACGCTGAAGGGCAAAAGGAGACATTTTTCTCCTCCTTTGGCTCAGTGAGAGAGCTGACAGCCTGGTTCTGTCAGGCGATGAACTGTCAGGTAGAGTCTTTTCTCGTTTTTCTTGCTCATAGAGCATGTGGCTCTTATTCATCAGTAATGGCGTCACGTTCTTCTCCTGTCTAAGCAGCCTGTGAGCTTCTGGGCTAAATACAATGACCTTGACCTCTTTGGCAGAGCAGCCACACTACTATGCTCTGATCTGTGACCAAATAAACATGCATAAGCTATTAGCATATCTGTTATTTACTTTTTGTATTACAGTACTTGCAAGGACCTCGAACATTACAATGTTTATGCTACTTTACTCCAAAAATTTTTATGACTAATTCAGTTTTTATGACTAATTTTAATTGATTGATAATTAATTCTTCAATGGGTGTTCACACTGACTAAGAGCAAAGTAACTTGGAATCATTGGATTGGATTGTTGACGAGGATATGGGTGTGTTCCAGTGACCAATGACATGGGCGTAAAATACATGTAAATTTGTCCCCCACACTTTTTTGGGCAAGCGTGTCCACATAGAGGTTTTTAAGGGCCAGTGTGAATAAATCTAGATTTAAATTCAAAGAGACAGGATAGTCTGTTCATGGTCTGTTATTTTTATTCATATCCAGAATTAGAACGTGAACATGGAGCACTCAACACTCTCATGCAATGTATGTTTCATTCATACGCGAAGCCTGAGGATGCTCTCACGCAGAAAGTCCAAAACGGACTCATAGAAGTAATAAATTATGACGTGCCTGGAAATCCCTAATATGGACAAAGGCATCCAACTATTGCTGTATAAGCTGAATAAAAAACAGAAACATTTTGACTGAAACGTGAAGACATTAAACACATGATTGCAACAATATACTGTATGTTTTATGTGTGTTTTTAAAGTCATCTTCAGGTAATAATGTATATGAATAATGCAGTGCTAATTGAAATAAAATAGCATTTATTATAGTATAGAAACTATTCTGCTACCTTCTGTGATAAAAATGGGGGAAAAAAGTGTTATACAAACAATTCATACAATTGTCATTAGGAAAATATAAGAAAGATCTTATAGAATACAAATTATTGGTTATTATCCAGCACTGTATTTGATTTCTTAGCCAATTAAAAATAAGAAATAAAACTTGTCAATAAAAAAAAGTATTAGCACATTTGACATTTCTATCCCCCTCACTTTTGATGGCGACGCCCCTGCCAGTGACCGTTTATGTTGTAGAATAAAACATGAAAATATATTGACCTTGTGTCACCACAGACCTTATTTCAGGCATTTAACCGGAAATCCATTTAAAAATCAACTGACTTCAGGATGATTTCCTAAAATGCTAACACATTTCTGGATTTTGGCCTACAAAAATGCGTCATCCTTGCAGCACTCTCTTCATCTGTCAGTCAACTGTGATATTACAAAAATCATCTTTTGACAAAGTACTGGTACTTTTGACATCTTTATTGCAGAAAACCTGTGTTAATGGCCTAATAGTTGATTCTCATGCACAGAGAAAGACACCTACTAAGTGTCATGACAATGGCCTATACGCTATTTTTTTTGCTTCTTTACATGCACAGCTGTTTTCCTCAGCAAATGCAAATCTAGCCTCTATAATATAGCACAGCTTTCAACTACAAGTGTTTCTTCTCAGCTGCCTCGTATACCGTTGCATTTTCGTCATCATCACCTTCTGCTCTAAATAGCTCAGCTATATTGACATTCATAAGCAATCGACGGATGCTGTCGTCAAGGTGATGACCTGCCTATGAAACACAACTCATCAGACACATATACCGTTACACGTTTGGCAGACGTGACCACTGTTGCAAGGGCATGCAAGCTCTCTCAGCGGCTCTCTGTAATGGTACACTCCGAGTGTTTGCATGCTGCTGCAGCGCACATGTGAATGCCGTAGGGACTTCAAGGGTGGAAATGTTTGTATCGCTCTGCTCTGGTTTCGAGGGCTGAGGTGTGGTTGTTTTGTTGCGCTGGTGCTGGATGGGGAATAGGGTTTCAAGGGATTCTAGCATCTTGATCCTCATCTAGATTGGTGATGGTCCGCAGGGCAGTTCATATATATATATATATATATATATATATATATATATATATATATATATATATATATCATTCAAAAGATTTGAGTTGGTAAGATTCTTGGTTGGATATAGGTTGCATTATTTTATAAAAATGCAGTAAAAATAGTAATATTGCTAATTGTTATTACAATGTTATAAAACTGTAGTCTATTTTAATATATTCTAAATTGCAATGTATTCCAGTGATGGAAAAGCTGAATTTTCAGCAGCCATTCCTCCAGTCTTCGGGGTAACATTATCCTTCAGAAATCATGTGTTGATTTGGTGCTCAAGACAAGATTCTTCAGTATTGAAAACAGATTTGCTGTTTTATATTTATTAAAGAATTTTTTTTTATATAGGGTTGTTGTAAGCTAGTTCACCCTGTCAGAGGTCAATGCGTTCATTCTCTGTGTACGGTCGAGCAATAACTCCTGGAACTGAACTGGGTTCTGTGTGGGTTTGTGAATGCAGCTACTGTGTGTGGAGAGCTGGCACACGGTGAGGTCTGCATAGAAAGCTGGACATGAGGTTTGGTCTGACAGAAAAAAATAAAACTGTTTATAAAACAGCTTTCAACAGATCATTTCAATTCATTTTCACTTCACTTTTTTAAAATCTGTATTCTAGCATAAGTTTTGTCTGGTACTAATATGTATTTTTAAAGCACTAATATGCATCTTTAAAGTACTTTGTACTATTTAGGATAGAAAAATAGTACAAAGATGTGTCACCGCAGTGACAGCTTTGTACTTTTTTTTTTTTTTTTTCCTGAGTGTGTAATATTATTTTATTTTTAAGCAATTAAAAAAAATCTGTGGTGATTATCTGTTGTAGTTTAATGCAACATAAACTTTATCAACAGCATATGTGGCAATTGTCAGTGCACTTTTGAATTCTTCACATACAAATTGTGTTTTTTTGTGCTGTAAAGTTTTTAAATCACCCTTTTAATGATGTCACTACTGGTTATGTGCTGTAAATTTGCTGCATATAAGCATTTATTTCATGGCACATATATTACATCTCTTTTTGGTATCCTTGCGCACATAATGTAGAAGTTACAGAGCTTGTTTAAAAAAAAAAAGAAAAAAGTTTAGCGACATTAGAGCGGCTTTTTCTGTAGACTTCGACATTTTTGTTTTTACACACTTGAGCGTTGAATCAAAATCATTTCTACGATGATCGACAGAGTTCATACTTAATCTAGAACATTCCCTTAACTTCAGAGTCCTTTAAACTGAATGTTGTTCTCGAATCAATGTCAGGAAATGGAATCATTCGAATCTCCTGTGTTTTCTTATGAATTTCATTCATACTTTCCCTTTGAACATCCTGAATGCATTTCTATCTCCTCTGGTTTGGAGAAACAGTCTGCTGGTGTTGAGTCTAACCTTGCTCTGTTGCAAATGTCGAGAATGTCACACTTTCCCATTCAGGTTGCCCACTGAGAAAGTACCCACAAATGTTGTTGTTTTTCTTAGACATGCCAGCTAAACCAAGAGAAGGGTTTACTCAAGTCTGGACTGTTTAAGAGCATTCCTCTCAGACGGTGAAACATGTGCGTGACAAATGACAGGACATCTCCAAACCAGTAGCGTCCTTTCCTTTCGTTTACTCTCTCTCTCTCCTTTAGATTTTATTGCATGATTCAGCTGCAAATGTTGTTGTTTTTCTCAAACATGCCAGCTAAAGCAGGAGAACGAAGTCCAAATTAGTCAAACGCACCAGACACATTTTCAGACAGTGCAATGCGTCCATACTTAGTCACAGAATTGAAGAAAAACACAATTACACCGCTTTACCATCAAGCAGCTTGTGCCTGAGTTCTAGCATGTGGCAGAGCCATGAAATACATAATTTGGGCCACGATGGAGTCACAGTTGAGTGAGTTTTACAGTAAGTCTGCAGTGAGAGGGTGAGATTACATGGAAATGGCATGTGTGGTGGTTTTTGTAAGCAGCCCATGAGCTGTATCACTAAGTTGGCAGCATGGTACCCAAAGGCCTTCTGTGTGCCTCAGCCACTCAACTCACATTCGGTCATAGTGTTAGGAACGGAGAACCAGTCTGTAGTTTTTCAAGAAATACAGTAACCACCTTGATTTTAATGAAGCACTTGTTCTAGTTTCGTAATTTACATTTTTATTTAATTATTTAGTAAATAGTATATATAACAGTTACTCTTTCTGCAGGTTAAATTTTTACGCAAATAGGTGCCATGCTTATGAGTGATTTAGTTAATCATTTATTCAATGATTTGTTTTAAAACAATGACTGCGTTTACATGTGCACGAATATTGCGATTATTTCCAATAATCAGAGTAAGGACTGATGTTTACATGTCAAGAGCAAAGCTCTTACTCCCGTTTACATGCAATTTCCATTATTCTTATTATTCGCTTAGAATTGTGGTTAATTTTTTTACTGCCATTATTCACATACCCCACTGGACAGCAAAAATGATGGACTCAGAAAGAGCAGTGTTACTGGTGGCTGTTTTAATTAATTTACGTCTAATGCATAATGATTTTGTATGGCTGTATTCCACGCTTTTTCGGCGCCATAGAAATGTGATGGAATTTGTTTCCCTACGCTGCCGTTGCGTTCTACTCGCCGTTTCTGGATGAGGGTAAGGAACAGAGACTGCTGGCAGCTTGTTGTGTTTTCCTCAGAATGCGATGCTTTCTTCCCCTCCATCGTTTCTAATCTCCGTATTATTACAGGTGCGTGTCACGTTATTCATATATGTCACAAGCGCATGCGCACTTTGGTCAGAGCGGCAATACTGCTATTTAGGTGTTTACATGCCTGTATATTCCGATTAAAATCGGCGTACGCCACCTATATTAATACGATTATGCTTGCTGCGATTATGAGCTTAATCGCATTATTTAGATCGAAGTATTGCGTTTACATGAGGTAAAGCATAATCGCAATATCGCCAAAATCTCATTATAATCGCATTAAGAGGGTCCATGTAAACGCACTTATTGATCCATTCTGATATTAAACTAGTTATTTGTATTTTTGAGTGTGTCATTGAATCATTCATTCAGCCGATTGACTGAAACACTGATTCATTCAGAAACTAAACTAGTGATTGTCTTTATAAGTAAGACACTGAGCCATTCATTCAGCTCATTCATTCAAATAAGTACACTGTAAAAAAAAAAAAAAAGAAGTTGAGCCAACTTAAAATTTTAAGGCAACCAGCTTCAGCAGATTTTTGAGTTTTCTCAACTTGTCATTTTAAGTTTATGCAACAAAAATTTGAGAATCTCCCACAAAAATAAGTTGAGCAAACTCCAAAATCTGCTGAAGCTGGTAAAAATGTTTTTTTTTTTTTTTTAAGTTCGCGCAACTTTTTTTTTTTTTACAGTGTAATAATTGTATTAATGTAGTTTAAAATGCAATTTATTTTCAGCAGTCATTATTCCAGTCTTCAGTGTCACGTGATCCTTCAGAAATTATTCTAATATGTGGATTTGCTGGTCAGGAAACATTTCTTATTATTATCAATGCTGAAAACAGTTGTTCTGCTAAATATTTCAGAAGCCATTTTATATATATATTATTATTATTATTATTTTTTTTTTAAATTTCTTCTGAGTTCTTTGATGAATAGAAAGTTCAAAATACAGGATTATTTTTAAAGGAGAAATTTTTGTAACATTATTTTGTAACAAGTTTAATGCATTCTTTCTGAATAAAATTAAAATTAATTTCTTTAAAAAGTAAAATAAAATCTTTCTGACCCCAAACCTTTGAATTTAATGTAGATCTGGGAACAGCTGTGGGCATGTACAGGCCTGTACCCTATTTTCTCTCTCTCTCTAATTCTGTCTTGTTTGCAATATGCATCCTCTGCTGATCTAACTCTCACAGCTCCTCTTTTTTTATTTCTGTCTCTTTCACTCTATTTTGCCATCTTTTCTTCAGTGCCCTCTTCACTCTCTCTCTGTCTGTCTCTCTTTCTTCATCAGCTTGTCTCTCCATGGATCTCTTTGATAATGAGTGGTAAATACAGTCAAGTCTCATCACCGTTATTTATAGTCTCTTTGTGTGTGTGTGTGTGTGTGCGTGACTGTCCATGCGATAGCCTATTTTATTTTCTCATTGATAATTTTGTTTTTGTTCAGTGATATGCTGTCTGTTTTATAGGTCTGAATTCCTGTCATCAAGTGAAAATCAGGCGGGCTTTACAGACTGCTGAATTTAAACGTGTTTTATGTACAGACTCTATTATTTTAATGTATTTCTTTGTTTCTGACTTTTCATTTGAAATATTCAATGACAAAATGGCGATTATTTAATTGAACAGCACAGCTGTTTTCCACATTTATGGATGTTACGTGAGCACCAAATCAGCATATTAGAATGATTTCTGAAGGATCATGTGACACTGAAGACTGAATTAATGACTGCTAAAAATTCAAGCCATCACAGGAATAAATAATAAAACTCGTATTTTAAATCGCAATAATTTTTTACAGTATTACTGTTTTTGCTGCTTCTTTTCCGGAACATTTCTTTGGTGCATTGTGGTATTAGAAATGACTACTGAAAGTTTGACAACCTTCCACCTAGGCCAATATATGAGGCAAATTATGAATTTCCCTGCTTTTATTATTGTTATGAAACATAGGTCAAAATGTTCCTTCACTGGTAGTTAGTTTGTAATTGCAAACACAACTGACATTTTGTGTAGGGAAAAAAAAAAAAAATCTAGATTCTGCAGCTCTTTCATTACACTTGTTGGAGAGGAGAAATCCAATAAGTTTGGTGGATTATAAATTTTCACACTGCTCATGCTCAGTTTCCAATTAGAGAAGTTGAAAATACCGATACCAAGTTAAATATATAAATGTACTTTCTCAGTACAACACTTTTTGGGCAGAAACATCCAATAAAAGAGGTGAATTATGAATGTTCTGCTTTGAGTTACTGCTGTGAAGCTGAGACAGATAATGTAAGAGGAAATGTTGCTTCCCTCATAGTTAGTTTCTTCGTGTGCTGAATCGGAGAGGTCACTCATCAGGAACGCAGGCTGTGTGTAACCGGCGGAGCAGGTGCAGTGATACCAGACCCCTTTGTAAGCAGATTTACCTCTTGTATTTCCACACACTTCAGCATTGTGAAAGACCCCCATCAACACAACTAATGCCGATCCGATGCTTCACTTAACTACTTCCTGTTCTTTCAGCTTTTAAGGGCCAGCGTATATGTGTTTGACAGTGCCACAAGGTCAAACGCAAGCCAACATATGTCTTCTGAGCTCACGATTTTATCAGCGCAAGAATTTTCCGTAAAAAACTGCTTATAGTGGATTGGCATAAATGGCCATATAATATCCACATGCCCTGGTCAAAGGCGCATTGAGGACATCTGTGAACAGCTTAGCAATTGAGACTCTCCAGTCCTCACCTGACACTGCTGTAAGCTGCCGACCCTCCATTAACAGACCACTTCCTGTCCAGATGTTACGCATGTGCGTGCCAAGCCCTCCCTGCGTGTGACAGACGCACACGGAGTGGAAAACTTTCACATTCATTTTCTTTTTCTGTGTTTCTGCTAAGAGCTTCCAGTGAAAGGCATTAGCACGGAATTAGGCTGCAGAAACACGTCCGCGGCCTTTCCATCTGTGAGATTTTAGCTGTGGGTTTCGTAATGGGCCGTAAGTTTGAAATGGGCACGGCTGACCGGGTGAGACACGAGTGTCTCTCCATCTTTACGATTCCTGGGAGAGCTTTGAAGTAATTACTTGCTTTTCTGATGTGCTTTCTAGCATTTGCACCATGTGATAACCAGGTGCAGTGTGAAAAGCTAAAAATTTGATGTTTAATATACAATAATTTTGATGGGGGGGGGGGGGGTTCCAGATATGCGTCCAGATACTTTTCATTTTTTGATGTATGATTGTTTATGTAATAAATTATGGAAATGCAAAATACCTTATGAATATTTTAATTATTTATAATCAGTTAAGTCTGTTGTTTCTTGGTCTTGAATATATTCTGTGTTTTAGAATTTGCAATTAGAGATGAATATCATAGCAGTGAATGCTGATGAATGCATACTATTGCTAATGCATAGGGTTAGATTTTTTTTTAAGAAGTTGTGGCATTACTTTTTTTAAAGTTTCAGTGGTGCATACTTTGCAAGGATTCAATGATTTAAATAGGATTAAATAATCAATAAAATACCCTGCAAAAACAGAGCATTTCTGATTGACTTTTTTGCTGATTATAGACATTAGTGTTGTTACAGAGACAAGTGTGATTTCCCAGGACATCTGTTTTAGATATCTGAATGATTGACTTTTTATGTGTATATTCCCAAAAAAAAAAATGCTTCCTATCCATGTTCTCTATTTTCTATCTTCTCTCTCTGTCTCTCTCTCTCACTGTCTGTGGTCTCTAGATGAACAGTGATTTTTAGTTACTGTTGCTATTTTTATTCCACTCCCACAACCTGGCATAGAACTCAATATCTGGGTAAAGCTGGTAATTAAGCCCAAACTGTTATAGAAGCTAAGGGTGCCAAAGCATTAACATTTACCTTCTGTGGCTCTTAAATATTGCCTGCAGTATATTCATCAGCACCTGCCCACAAAAAGGTCACCCATCCAAACTCTGTGCCAAGGGTCACAATCCATTATACTTCAGACATGTGTTTAGTGCTGATTCCTGATTCATTGTTGAACCACAGACATGCCTCTATTTATCATCTCTAAACAGAGTGGACATAAACTCTCACTTTTTTCATGGTTCTCTAAGATCCTTACTCTCTTTTTTTGAGATGAGTATTTCTCCCATGTACATTCTATGAGTGCATTGCAACAAAACTAGATCACCCCCATTATAATCAGCAAAGCTGTCTAGACTGGAAGCACCAATTCTGTCTTATCGTGTCACAACGTGAAGCGCCTTCACTTAATAAATGGACTCTAGCTACTCTACATAGAAAGATACTGTGGGTATACTGCTCTGTATGAGATATAATCACATGAGTGTATAGTACACTCTAAAAAATGCTGAGTTAAATACAACCCAGCGCTGGGTAAAATACGGACGAACCCAGCGATAGGGTTACTGCCCAGAAGGTTGGGTTAAACATTTAACCCAACTGTTGATTGAAAACAACCCAGCATGTGTTCTGTCCAATATGTACCAAGCACTGGGTTGTATTTAACCCAGTATTTTTTAGTGTATGAGATGTAATCACATGATTATTCGCATGACACAGCTGATTGGTTTCTTTTCACATCAGCAGGCGATGAGCTTACTGCTCAGCATTCAAATATTCATCTAGTGAATCCCTCCACCTTCCCCAGCTCCGCCTGTCTAGATCTACTACGGAGTGATTTCACGTATGTTATATATATATATATATATATATATATATATAGGGACTATTTCATATATATATGTGCAGCAGCGTGTCTGTGGATGTATTGGCAGTAGCAAATCTTGGTACTTGCTCTGCTGTGGCAGCAGCAGCGTAGCAGATCTGTTCTGCCAAGACCAAACACATTAACATTTCCATGTATATTACCATGATAAACTCTTTGACCTCTTTAGTAGCTTCAGTGTAGAACTGTGCTTTTTTTTTCCTCTTCTTTTTTCTATTTTGATGGGTGGGTGGGGGGTTGCATCAGGCATCTCCCTTTATTAACATTTGGTTGACTGGATTGACCTGTGAGCACCTGATTAACTTCCTGTTGTCTGACAGAATCTCACCATTGATTGCACATGTCATGCCTGAGTGCACAGCTCTCCATCCTAAAGCTGAGGGAGGAGAGCAGTTCGGGGTGGGAGTATGTTTCATTGACTCTAACATGAAAACAAGAGTTTCCTCAGCTGGCGGGCTCACCTTTGCCCTCAGGCATCCATCTGACATGACCACAGCTTGACACCTATCATATCGCATTTGTTTTAATTCAATAATCTCCTGACCTTTAGGAATTATATCTCTGGAGTGCAAGAGAAATAGAGACAGGTTAATAGTATGTGGATGTGTTGGGAATGATTTGAGGGTATGAAATGTTCAATAACGGATAACTACGAAGAATGTGCAATGAAATGAACACGCTAATCAGTCAAAGCTCTGCCAACATCGCATTCTGCATACTAATATAATGCATTTGCAATGAATGTTCTCACGCTATTTGAAACCTCTCAGTCTGTCATATCTTGCACTAAATTTTGCATTTGCTCTGCTACTTGGTTTAATGAGTAAGTGAAACTTTGAATTTTGATACACATTTAGACAATTTCACACAAAGGTCGACTGTTTCATAGAACAATCAAGTGTTTATCTAAGAAACAAAGCCCTTTGACCTGTTTTGAATTGTCCACTTCAGTCTGTTTTTCTCTGTACTGGAGTGCTGTAATGGAGGTTTTGTGGAAATTCAGTATCGGGATCAAAGCACTCTTTATTTTTACCCTGTGTGTTAAATGCATTTTCTAGAAAGACCTTCAGAAAATGTCTGAGAAATGTTTGCACTTGTCACACAGTCAAACTGCTTCATAAATTTCAAAAGGCCACTTTCATGAAGTCACTGTGTTCCACTGATCAGTCACATTGATAACATTTTATAGTTCTTGTGCTGCTGCTTTGATCTATGATCTGATTCAAGATTGCTGCATTTATGACCTTCCTAATATATATAGAAAGGACATGGCATTTAATAAGCAATTCATTATTTTCTAGTACTAAATTATGTATTGTCTTGATTAAATTATAAATCTGGTTCAGTTCAATTTTGTCTGTTGTGCGATTCAGACCAGGTGATTCAAATAAGAGATTCACATCACAAATGTTATTTTGTACAGGCTTGTGACAAACCATTTGACAGCAAATTTCATATATTTTTTCTTTGGTGTAAACATGAGCAGTCATTTTCCTACTTTTTAAAAATGTTTGTGGAATAACACATAAATATTATGCCCCATAATATTTTTAAAAAGCAGTATGAAGTGCAAATTGTGCAGTAAGTTTGCATTCCAAGTGTTTGCACATTGATGTGACAGTGTTTGAGATGACACTGGAGGAAAGTAGAAGACCCTGGCTGGTTGATTAGTTGACCGCTAAATGAACAGATGTGTCTGTGATGTGAACTGAGCATCACAGGCGGCTTACTTCCTCCAAACCCCAGGACACAAATCATGCAACATATCTGGAAACCCTGCCTGCGAATACAGGTCACCAAAACCACTGCAGCTTCTCTCTCTTTTTTTCTCACTGGCCTCATTTCCACCGCAAAGTAGAGCAAAGCTCAAGCTTAAGTAATAGCAGGAGTTAGAGAAATAGATTCACAATATTGAAAGAAAGTGATTAACATCAGGGATTTCCACTTACAGTTTTTCTTTCTCTGAATACAATAGATTCTTGAGAAAGTGCTAAGGAATGGAGAAGCGCCGAATGGTCTGAGAGGCAGAGGAAGTTAGAGGAAGTTTATCTGCTGGGATTAGAGTGTGCAGCTGCCCGCAGAGATTACTGAGACAGTGTCAGGAGGATTACTGGACAGAGACCCAAACATGGACTCCATGTGTGCAGCCTTTATACTTTCATCCATGTCTGGGTCATTTCACCCTAAAATCAAAAGGAAGAAACAAGAAATTGTATTTTGCTTAAATAAAATGAATTTGCATTGTGAAATTGCCATGGTAATTAAGTATATTTGCCATGCAATCCTGCAATACTGTAATGTAATATGAAGAAAAAAATGTCAAAAAATACATTTATAATACCAAATGTTTATATAGAGTATATTCAAGAAACTACAGAAAGAATTAGATATATTAAATACCATTTAAATTGCAAAACCACTGCATAAATTTGGCAGAAATAGATACATTTAGTATTATTTAATATATAACATGCATAAAGTCATGACCAAAAATATCGACACCCTTGCAATTCTGTTAGAAAATGCAACACTTCTCTCAGAAAATTGTTCCAATTGCAAATGTTTTGGTATTCACATGCTTATTGTTTTTGTTTGCACTGCAACAACACACACACACACAAAAAAAAAAAACATAAGAAAAGTCAAACTTGATAAAATTTCACTCAGAACTCAAAAGTGGACTGGACAAATAATTGCTTTTCAAGCATGTGATGCTCCTGTAATTTATATTTAGACACACCTGTGGCAAGTAACAGGTGTGGGCAATACAGTAATCACACTTGCAACCAGTTAAAATGGAGAAAAGTTGACAACCTTTGTGTTGTGTCACACTGAGCATGGAGAAAAGAAAGAAGTGTAAAGAGTTGTCTGTGGATTTGAGAGAAAAAAACATGGACAATCTCAAGGCTGCAAGTCTATCTCCAGAGATCTTAATGTTCCTGTGTCCACTGTGCGCAATATCATCAAGAGTTTTACAGCCCATGGCACTGTAGCTAACCTCCCTGGACGTGGACAGAAGAGCAAAATTAATGAAAAATTACAACAAAGTATTGTTCGAATGGTGGATAAAGAACCCCAATTAACTTCCAAACAAATTCAAGCTGATCTGCAGACACAGGGTACAACAGTGTCAGCTCGCACTATCCGTCGTCATCTGAATGAAAAGGGACGCTATGGTATGAGACCCAGGAGGACACCACTGCTGACACAAAGGCATAAAAAAGCAAGACTGGAGTTTGCTAAAACTTATGTGACAAAACCACAATCCTTCTGGGAGAACGTACTGTGGGCAGATGAGACAAAAGTAGAGCTTTTTGGTAAAGGACATCATGGCACTGTTTAGAGAAAAAGAAATGAGGCCTTCAAAGAAAAGAACACAGTCCCTACAGTCAAACATGGAGGTTCAAAGATGTTTTGGGGTTGCTCTGCTGCTTCTGGCACTGGATGCCTTGACTGGTAATCATCAGATTTCATGATACCATTCACACAAAGAATTTTGGGGCGCAACGTAGTGGCCAGTGTCAGAAAGCTGTGTCTCCACCAGAGGTCATGGGTCTTCCAGCAGGACAATGACCTGAAACACACTTCAAAAAGCACTCAGAAACGGTTACAAACAAAGCGCTGGAGAGTTCTGAAATGGCCAGCAATGAGTCCAGATCTGAATCCCATAGAACACCTCTGGAGAGATCTCAAAACTGCAGTTGGGAGAAGGCATCCTTCAAATCTGAATGACCTGGAGCAGTTTGCAAAAGAGTGGTCCAAAATTCCAGCAGATAGCTGTAAGAAACTCATTCATGGTTACAGGAAGCGATTGATATCAGTTATTTTTTCCAAAGGGGGTGCTACCAAATAATTTAGTTAAGGGTGCCAATAATTTTGTCCAGTGCATTTTTGCAACACTGAAGAAATGACACTTTGCTACAATGTAAATAGTAAGTGTACAGCTTGTATAACAGTGTAAATTTGCAGTCCCCTCAAAATAACTCAGCACACAGCCATTATTGTCTAAACCGCTGGCCACAAAAGTGAGTACACCCCTAAGTGAAAATGTCCAAATTGGGCCCAAAGTGTCAATATTTTGTGTGGCCACAATTATTTTCCAGCACTGCCTTAACCCTCTTGGGCATGGAGTTCTCCAGAGCTTCACAGGTTGCCACTGGAGTCCTCTTCCACTCCTCCATGACAACATCCTTGTGGTCTGAGCACTGACAGGCTGACCCCTGAAAAAATTTCTTATGTCTATTTGGGAAAAAACCTGTAAATTACATTTGTACTGAAATTACAAAAGACCCAATAATATGCAAGACTCAGTCCAGACACAATATAATAATATAATAATGTCATGAAAATAATACCCAAATGCAATCTCTCTTTATTTAGAGGTGAAATATAGACATGTTTTCATGAGATTCACCTGGCAGAGCTTAGCAGTAATCCATCTCTTCTCACACTCATGTACACATGCATACGTGCGCACAGCGATGGATATTTCATCCCCAGCATGCTCTCAAAAGTGCAGCTGACTCAATTGGTATCTTTATGCTCCTTTATCCTCTATCATCCACCCCAGGAAGCCTCCAGCCATGGCATTAGTGCAGACTGGGTAGATATTCAGTTTTTGCAATTTTCAGATTAAAGAGATCACCGTTTCCAAGAGCGCAACACTCCCCTTTTGCAGCTATCCATTACGCCAGCCATTCAATTGTAGTGCTTGAGAGGTCGAGGCTCGGGAGGGAGGTTTTATGTAATTTATTCAGTCTTACAGACCCCCAAGACACACAATAGAGGTTTTTAGCGTCTGCTGCCACTGACAGGAATAAGCCCTTCGTAGCTCCTTGTGCCCCACTGGGCCAACTGTCTTGACGATGGTTGTGTAAGAACCGTGGGCATGAGGTATGCGAGTCGGGTCTCTTACCAAAGGCAACAGATGGGCACAGGAGGTCAGTCCGTAGCTCTGTGCCGGTTCCACAAGTGGGGAAGCTTGGCTTGAGCGTGCGGAGGGGAGGAGTCAGAGCTCAGGGAGATGAGAACATTCAGCCACCCGTGTAGCCCACACAAGCGCTCCAGACATCCGCACTCACACACGTTTTCGGTTCTCTACCTTGGTGGTTTTAGGATGTAAACTCTCCCCGCCTGGTTTTCCAAAAAACTCTGTGTGGGGTGATGCAGAATTCAGAAGGTGAGTCATCACCAATCCTGGTTTGCATTAAACACTTTCTGCATTTCAACCCCTCGTCTCTTTGTTGTTCCACAGGTATGAAGACCCCCTTGAGCCCCACCCAGCTGATAGAAAATGGACAACTGTGCTTCGCCGTCGCAGGTTGCATGGAAGTAAAGGATCCCAGTGACTCCAACGTAGACATGCAGCTCCAGCAGGAGAAGAAGAAGCTGCTCTACTCGCTCTGTGAAGTCTGCAACATCCAGCTGCACTCCGCTGCGCAGGCCCAGGTCCACTACAACGGAAAGTCTCACCTCAAGAGGGTCAAACAGTTGAATAATGGAGAGCTGCCCACGGCAAGCATCAGCTCGGCTCCTGCTCCTCTGCACTCTCTCAGCAGCAGCAGCAGTCAAGGTAAGACCTCTGTAACCCAGAGGAGAGAATCCTCTGATGCTTTGAGATGACATGCTTTTTTGTGCAGGCGTAAACAGCTCTGATGGTAATGCGCCCTGAGTTAGCGTTTGACTCAGAGGGCCCGACTTGTCATTTCATGTGGCATTTTTAAAAAGTTGTTCTTATTAAAGCCATAGTTCACCCAGAAATGAATATTCTGTCATCATTTCCTTACCCTCATGTCATTTCCAAATCTGTTTGACTTTCTTTTGTGAAATGCAAATGCATATCCTGGCAAGTTCTGGGGATGTCAAACTCCAAAAATGACAAAAGGCCATCATAAAAAGGATAATGAACATAGTCTACTTCTACATATTCACTCTTATTTCCAGTCTTCTTAAAGCCATATGATTAGTTTGTGTAAGGAACAGACCGACATTTAAGTCGTTATTCACTGAAAATTAGATTTAATGATTTTTGTGAACTAATTACTTATTTTGAGTCGATTTTTTTTTTTTTTTTTTTTTTTTTTTTTTAAAGATTTATTTTTGTCATTTTTGTTTTTGTTAAGATAGGACATTGTAGAGGAGAGAGAGGGAAGTGGGATTAGGAAAGATCCTCAAACCAGGGTTCGAAACTCGGGACGCCCATAACACAACGCCGTCACATTTCGGCGCACTGCCCACTAGGCTATCAGCGCTGATGAGTCAAATCTTTTTAATGAATCTGTTGATCCAGTTAACAGACTGGGGTGCATTTTCCATTCAACGGTGTGGCGTAACATTATGATATATTATATCAAAGAGCTAGTCAAAAATGTTTCTTGAAACAGCAATATCTTAGTCGCACTTGCCACGTTGGTTCAACAACATAGAACCGTCAGTAATGTCTTGCAGGTGGTGAATTAAAAACTTCAGATTAAATTAATGTCAGATTATTGCTGTAAATAATCAAATTACATCTGAGGGCTATTTTGTTGATAAAAAATGATTGATTTATGTCTTAATAACAATGTAAAAAAAAAAAAAGTTGAGCCAACTTAAAATTTTTGAGTTTTCTCAACTTGTCGTTTTAAGTTTATACAACAAAAATTTGAGAATCTCCCACAAAAATAAGTTGAAGCTGGTAAAACAAATTTTTTAAAGTTTGCTCAACTTTTTTTTTTCTTTTTTTTTTTTTTTTACATTGAAGAAACTATGCTTGTAAACACAGGTGAGAGCTGAGTTCCAACAAAACAAGTTTATGATGCTGTTTGCAAATGTTTGTTGGAACTATGGCTTCAGGATACACTGAATTGTTATACTATGTTGGTAACAACAGAACTTCCAACTGTAGTTCGCTAACAATGCTTTCACAATATAATGCACAAGTTCTGATTTCAGTGGAACTTTTATGATGGATTTTTTTTTAATTTCGCAGCCTCACTCCTCATTACTTTCTTGGCCAGGGTACCGTTTAAATTTCACGGAAGAAAAAGTCCATACAAGTTTGGAACAACAAAAAATTATGTTGACAACCTTTCATTTCTGAGTAAACTTTCTTTAATTATTTTTAAATGCAAGCAACTGTTTTAGGTGCCTTCCCCCATATTAGGGGTCTTGTTTTGTGGGGCTCAACCCACCTTTCTGTAGCATTTTTGTTGTAAGCCCTGGTTAGTTTCTGCCCCTGGAAACAGCAGAACCGAGGCATGTGCATCATCTTTGTAACCTCTTGGGTGTCTCTGACAAGTTCCTGAAGTATGCTTCTCACATGGGCCTTCGAGGATAACGTGTCTCTTTAACAGGCCTGTGGTGGTGCTGGCATGTGTTACTGGTGCGAATGGCAGCACCCGCACTTGACCAGTAAGTGACAATTTATCAGTGTGTTCACAGTCTGGTTGGTGGGTGGAACAAAGCTATTTGCACTGTTGAGACTAAAGATGAACCTGCATTAACAGCTCATTCAGTTTATGAGTAGGAACCACATGCATGCCAGGTTACCTTTATATTTAAACACACACGCTCTTGTTTTGCAAGTTACCTGGGAAACTGTTTGGGTTGCACTGGTGGAAGATGGGCAGAGGAAGCGTGAGAAGTTGGTACTGGATTGGCAGGCAAGACTCTGGCTGTCAGCGCAGTGTCAGGGCGGTGGTGACCAAACTTTCATTAGATTGGTGGAAAAGTAGCATATAGCTTACAGACATTAGACAGACTGTGTTAGAGTCCATGGGAAAATTGTTGCCTCTTTTGAAGGGGCGGCCAGGGCAAAATGGAAATTTTTATTCAGTTTTGAAGAGCTTATTGCACTATTAGAAGGTCTACTATGTCATAGTGTATTTCATGACTTTATGAATGCTGCTAAAATAATTTGTGTGCTTTCCCTCATGAAGAATCCCAGATATGATTTTTCCCACCATGACGTAACTCTACTATTAAATAATAAAAAAATTGTGGCCGCATATTACACACAGACAGTTTGGGGAATGAAAAAATCTTTAAAAATGGCCTAAATTATCATTCTGTTTGTGTACAGAAGTGTTCATTCTTGTACTTGTGATGGTTGCAGCTGTAAACTAGAAACAAGAATGTTAGTTTGACATTTGTCACAAGAAATCAGAGATCCGGTGGATTGTTTATGTCTTTATTAAATCTTATATTATAAACTATTATGTACCATATAAACTATCAAAAGTTTGAAAAAATAATTATTTTATTGAGCAAGGATGCATTAAATTGATCGAAAGTGACAGTAAAGAAATGTATAATGTTACTAAAGAATTCTATTTTAAATAAATGGTGTTCTTATGAACTTTCTATTCATCAAAAAAAAAATGTATCATGGTTTCTACAAAAATAGTAAGCTGCACAATTTCTATGATCTGTTTTCAGAAAAATAAGGACTCTATTAACTGTAACATATGATTTGCAGTTAAAGCTAGTGGTAGAACTTACTGGTGAAAAGTCTGATATTAAAAACTATTAATGTCAAGACATCTCTGTGAATTTTTTTTAAATATTTTTTTTTCTTTGGATAGCTCTTTAATCCATAGATCTTCTGTCCAAAATAGTGACGTCATTGCATTTGCAAGTAGTTGCTCAGTTCAGTTTTGTACAGACAGTGTAGATTTAATATGCAGTTGTCACAATCTGAACTTTTCCATAGTGAATTTGGTTATGAAATGCAGGTTCCACTCTGGTAAATAACCAAACTCAATGTGAACAGAACAGGATTAAGCACTCAGTAGAAGTATGACAAACATATTCACTTTTCATCTATAACGTGATGTAAGTGCATAGTTTGTAAGTGTGTCATCAAGTTTTCCACGTGTTTGTCAGATTATGTTTGGCTGGTGTTATGCACGTCAGCCCACATGCGCATGTCGATGTGAGAATCTGAAAGTGATATATATATATTTTTTTTTGGTCTTTAACTATATGAGTGTGTGAAAAGCAGAGGTGATGTTTGATCTTCCCCGCACAGCTGCTGCTCCTGCAGGGATGTCTGGGAGTGAAAGCTCACGTGTTTTCATCTTTCTCTCTCTGTGGGAGCGTCTCTGGTGCTCCATGGAGCTTCAATAAACAGCAATAAGAGCTGCAGGGACTGGTGCATTTGGGCAGTCATCTGTAAACGCCTCAACTGCCATTTTAAAAGAATAGGTTAGCTAGGGCTAGGCCAAAGATTTATGCAATATTTTTTTGCAGTTTTATGAGATTTGCTATGCATTTCGATAGGATTTTTTTTTTCTGCCTGGAAAACCATTATTTTGTACCAAACAATCATTGTCATTATATATAGTGCTATATTTTACAGCACAAAATATTTCATTTTTATATCACACGTGAAATCATATTGAATTTATTGTGAATATTCTAAATTCTAAATTTGTAATAGAAATATATGCATACTGTATATTAAATAATAATTATTAAATGGTATGTTTTTCATAATAACTAGTGCTGTCAAGCGATTAATTGCGATTAATCGCATACAAAATAAGTTTTTGTTTGCATAATATATGTGTGTGTTCTGTGTATATTTATTATGTGTGTGTATGTGTATGTATATACACATAATACACACATACAGTATATATTTTGAAAATATTTAGATGTCTATTTATATTCATATAATTTATATTATAAATAAATATAATATATAAACATATTTTTTCTGAAATATATATATATGTATATATGTATATGTATATATGTATATGTGTGTGTGTGTGTGTGTATTTATATATATACATAATAAATATACACAGCACACATAAATATATTATGTAAGCAAAAACTTTTATTTTGGATGCGATTAATCGCGATTAATCGTTTGACAGCACTAAATAACATTAACATAATCGCTTTTGCTGTGTTTGTAAAATGAATTACTATTCAAATGAATTCATTGAGCGTTTGTGTTTGTGATTGAGGCCATTTGAGTTGGACAGTGCCTCGTGCTGCAGGCGGTGTCAGTGGCTCTGAATCTTTAAGCAGGCTTCTCATTATTTGCTGTAGTCTGAGCCGGACATATGTAATTACAGCAGGGATGTGCTGCGCTTTACCGCGGTGTCCTGTTGACTGACAGTAGATCAGTTCTGCTCAAAGCGCTCAGACCATTGAGGTGAAAAACTGTGCTCGCTCCTCACATCTGTGCGCTGACTTTGATGGATTATTGAGAGTGTTTCTGCCAACGTGGCACTTCATTTGCTTACTATATACTGAGTACATTTCTGTAGTCTATGTGTGTGAACGTACATGAGTGAGTGTGTGTGTGTGTGTGTGTGTGTGTGAGACTGTAGGCCTACATATGTATGACATTGTTGTGGTCAGAGCAGTAGTATCCACTAGATGGCAGTGCTATCATCTTAAAATGAGACATTTTCATCATTATGGCTTGTTCATTGCAGGTGAAGATGGTAGTATTTTTTTTTTTTTAACTAAGATTAATAATGTTTGTAAACATATAATAAAAAAAAAGCCAGACTTTGAGTTCATGTCTGGCAGACTCATATTTCCAAGTCCTTTTCCTTTTCACCTTTTATTTCCTTTCCACTTCTATTGATAAGGTGGCCAAAGGATGACTAATGACATGAATAAGCCAGACAAATTCACACTTCCTGTATTTTGAGTCATCATAGCTTACGCATGTCTGCTCTGATTCTGTCTGAAGTACCTCAGATTAAAATAAACATATGCCACATTCACAGCTGAGTGTGGCTCGAATGTAATTTTTTCCCCCGTCATATGCGTCACAGATCTCTTTTTTTTTGGGGGGGGGGGATTATATTGTTACCAGCAAAAATACTTAACACTGCCTGATATAAAATGTGTAAAAATGATACCGTTAGGGGTACAGCGGCTTGTCACTGGGGCATTACGTTATGTGCAGTTATTACATTATGAGTTGCTACAGGGACAAGTTTGTACCCCTTTAGTACCTAAAGTTCTATGAACCTTTTAGGGGTAACTAAGATGTAAAGATGCCCCTTTAAGTGCACTGCCCCAGTGACAAGCTGTTTTACCCCTAAAGATACGATTTGTGCTTTTTTTTTTTTCTGAGATTGAATTTGACCTTTTCATTTCTGATCTGGGTCACTGTCATATCTGGAAATAAATTGGAAATGCATCCTTCTTTTTTTAACTTGACATTCATCATAAATATATGTTTGATTTACCCTTGGCAGAAATCATAAAATATTGTACCGACTTGTTTAACACTGTATGTACAGAGTTGTGCAAAATATATATATAGTTTTTGTTTAAAATATATTATATGTTAAGATATTTGCACAGTAGCAATAGAAGCTAAAATGGTATTGCTGATGTATAGATTTAAGATAAAGTTATTCTAATTGCATATAATAACAAAATATAGCCTATTGTCATATTAAATGATATTATGAAATTTGTTGAGAACTTTATGATAAACATGTAATGGTTTTACATGTACATATTATCTTTATGTTTATTATGTTCACCAAGGCTGTATTAATTTGACCAGCAAAAAAAAAAAAAGAAAAAAAAAGATAGAAATCTTTTTGTAACATTGTACTTGATTTTATTTTATTTTATTTACAACGTGAACAGTCAGATTGAAATTGAGTGCATTTATGTCAGTTTTAACTCAAAATTCTTTTGCAGAAGGGTGCTGACATATAAAGTCAAAGGATGGCCCATTTTGAAATTATTTGTGAATTTATGTGTGAATGTGTTTGCAGTGTCCCATATTTCCTGGTTCTGATCATTCTTCCATCCAGTCTGCTCTATTGAGGTCGTGTATGACTCCATAGAATGCATTATTCAAATTTTACCCTTTTTTACCTTCCGCCCTCATAATTAATCAACATGCAATTTGGTGCCAGCCTTCACTGCACATCAGCTTCACTGGCATTGCCTCCTTTTATTTGTTCACTTCTGATGAAAGAGCCAGTGTGAGGTCTTTAATGCATGCGGGTCAGTTTAGGAACCAAACCGGTGTCTGGTTTGGGCCACATTTAAAAGGTAGCGTGAACAACCTAACAAAAAAACACCGGATTTGAGACTAAAATTGAAATGCGCTCACAAATATTTTTAGCTCAGGAGAGGTTTTTTTGTAAATGAACTCATTAGTGAAACTGCTTGAATTATGCAGCATGTTGTTGAATAAATGTCATAAATCATTTGGCGAGTCGTCTGCCGTCTGGTGAAATGTGGTCGCCTCACGGAGATGTAGTCTCAGTTGATGAGTCATGACGTGTGCGCGAGGTACAGCCATCGCTGGAATGAAACTTTAATGGTCTCGGTTGAAAGATTTATACTGTTTAGAGCAGCAGGGGTGTGAGGCGGCGTTCTCACATGATGTCCTGAACGCAACCCTCATCTCAACCTGGGAAATTAGGCTCTCAGAGTGGAGCAGTGAGAGCATGTTGCCCTGTGGGCTTCCCTCATGAGTGTATATTTCAAACACAGAGGCCGCCTTTACAACCTGCCATTAACATGCATCTCATATCTGGATCGTATGTGGATATTCTTTAGCTGGATTACATCTATACCTCAGAACCAATGCATCTCCAGTGTGATCAGACAGAGTTCCTCCTTCACCTTTTTCTTTATCTTCTTTTTTCTACTTTTTTTAACCTTCTTCTTCTTCTTTACCACCTTCTTCTTCTTCACCTTTTTCTTCACATTCTTCACACTCTTCTTTTTCTTCTTCTTCACCTTCTTTTTCTTCACATTCTTCACACTCTTTTTCTTCTTCTTTACCACCTTCTTCTTCACCTTCTTTTTATTCCTTCTTCACACTCTTCTTCTTCTTCACCTTCTTTTTCTTCACATTCTTCACACTCTTCTTCTTCTTGTTCACACTCTTCTTCTTCACCACCTTCTTCTTCTTTACCACCTTCTTCTTCTTCTTCTTCTTTACCACCTTCTTCTTCTTCTTCTTCTTCACCACCACCTTCTTCTTCTTCAAATGTGGAATCCATCACTGACCACTTTTGAATTCATTGATCTGATTGCAATACATCTTAGGTGCATTTTCACCTGGCTTTTAATGTGGTCAAGCACATCTGATTGTGAAGTATATCATGTGTAGAGTAATGTCTGCAAAAAACCATGTCCTGTTTAAGCAAAAAAAATTATGCAAATGTTCAGATCCAATTTTCCATGTGAGTGCAACGCTGCACGAACGATTTGCTATTCAAACGCCATCAAACGTGTTTCTGTCGAATAGACAGAGGGAGAGACAACCCACCCAACAGGCGTTTGATGAGTCTAGGACGGCCAGCGCACGCCTCCCAGCAGATGGCCTGTCCTTCCCGTCGGCCTGTTTTCCATGTGGGTTTACATTTGTCCGTGTGTCCGTGAACGAACTTGTCCCCCCCCCGTCCAGCTCCTTTAGATTAACCTTCAAAATATATCCTGGAGAGAAATTGCTTGGGTCACACACACAGTATGACAAGTTATTCATGGCTGTGATGTTGTTGGGAGCATGTATGCGGCATGAATTTCTTGCTTTGTTTGTTTATATGCAGCGGGCACCTTATCTTCATTTGCCTCCCTGACCTGCTGCTCTGCATTGTAAAATAAGTAGCCTGGGATTAGTTTGGTGTGGGTTTTTCTTTGTATATGCCGTGCCTTGTTCTTGAAAACAGCCTTTACTCGCCGTTTGAAGTTGAAAAATGGGCCCATATGTTTGGAGGTAAACAAGTGATATTTGAATTATTTTTCACTGTTGTTTATGTTCCCCTTTTCTCTTTCTTCCGATGCGTGAGCTCATCATTATGCTAAAAACATGTTTTGGAGAGAGATGCTGCTTTGTGTGACCACAAAGCTTCTAAACATTTAAAAGCACCATTTCACAAAATGGAGCAAGAGAATGAGAGACAACTTTATGTCTATAACTAAGTTATGCAGGTTTCTACCAAAAACCAAGGGCTGGAAAAAATGCTGACAAAAGTCTGGAAATCTGGAACAATTAATAGCACTGGATAATGTTTTCAACACTTAAAGCATTCAAAACAATAGCTCAATCTGCCTAGACTGACATGATGGAACTAGATCACTTCCATTATAATCAACCAAACTGTCTGCCGTGGCCAGTGGGGACACATCAATAGACAGACACCTGGTTCCTGTTTTTTGTTATGCTGCACAGCTACTCCAGATGCTTCACATTCATGGTTCCACTAAAATAAGAAAATATCATTATCGCAAAATAAACCCAGACGGGGTGATCAGGTCTTCCTGAAGGTGTTTATGTTGTGATAATGACCAGCTGACTGGACATTTCCTTGCTTATTATACAGCTCTTTGCCAAATACATACAGGAATGCACATGAAATATTGATTTGAAAGATTTCAGAGAGCAGAGCAGTGACATTATAATTATTTAATTAATGTGTGAATTGATTCTGTGAAATATAAATATACACATACATTATTTATGGAAGCCATTTTATTAGGAAATTATATCTTATTTAAAATTAATTAATTTATTTATTTATGCAATTTCTAGAAAATTAATTTCTATTTTATATAACAGAAAAAAATCACACATGATGTATCCAATTATTCTTTGCTTGAGTTAAGTGAATCATTGTTTCTTGTGGGGAGTCTATCGCGTGGTTAGCAACACGACTGGCTGTTTCAGTATTCCTGTCTGACTCCCGTCTCACAGAAAGCTCAAAGCTAGTGATCTGGCCTGACCAGAGCACGGATACAGATGAGATGGAGAGGAACGTAAATGAGGAACACAGCAGGACTCTACTCCAGAGGTGTGACATTTCATTAACAATGGATTTAAGCCTAATGGCTTTACCCTCGGCATTTCACCGGATGATTGCATGAATAATTTCCTCTCATGCTCCGGCAGATTTTTCTATGAGCAGTTGTTAGGTTGTTAGGCAGTTCATTGTTTAGATTATGTGGAGCTCTTGAGCTGGAGTGTGTGCAGTTCCGGTCTAAGGCCAGAAATATGCTTTATGGATGTCTTTTGGCACAAATTCTAAGGCAACGTTGCATGTATCTTCCACTAATAAAGGAGTCCCATAATACACTGCATTGCAACAAGCGCAATGCTATATATATATATATATATATCACATCACCGTGTATTTTATATAATTACTGAAATATGGGAAAGGTTCAATAAAAATAGCTTTATGAAAATATTAGTCAAGGCAAGTTTATTTATGTAGCACATTTCATACACAATGGTAATTCAAAGTGCTTCACATAAAAGGAAGTAAAATAATCATAAAAAAATAATCACAACTATAAAATCAGAAATTTAAAAACATTTAAAATTATTTAAAAATTGATTTAAAATGAATTTAGAACAGTTAGAAATACAAATGATTATACATAAAATACAGTGCAATCAGTTCGGACGTAGCACAGTGCTCATTCAACAAATGCTCAGCTAAACAGATGAGTTTTGAGTCTGGATTTAAATGTGGCTGATGTTTTAGCACATCTGATCTCTTCTGGAAACTCAGGTGATTGTCCGTCTTTAGCATAATAGCTAAAGACGGACTCCCCTTGTTTTGTGTGAACCCTGGTATTTCTGACTCGATCCTAAATAGCTTTATATTCAGTGAGCATATCTGCAATGTATTTAGGTCCTAGGCTATTGAGTGATTTTTATAAATGAGTAAAAGCACTTTAAAATCAATCCTAAATGTAACTGGAAGCCAGAGTAAGGACCTGAGGACTGGACTGGTGGGATATGCTCAGATTTTCTGGTTCTAGTCAGAATCCTGGCAGCAGACCGGTGAATCAGGAGAACCGGGACAATTCCCAGTGGCCTGGTGGCTGATTTGGCCCACTGCCCTGTTTTTAATTTTTTTATTATTATTATTATTATTACATAATTGCCTGGTAAATGTTCTAAAGTGATTATTTCCGAATTCACCATTCGGTAATAAACCTCTAATAAATTCTGAATTGGTTAGTTGTGACTGCAATGCTAAGCTTTGGCTCGCGTGCTCTCCGCGCCTCCGCCAAACAGTTTCAATCAGAGTAATCAATGTAAGAGATTTCAGAATAGAGTGGAAGCGCCCAGATGGAGCAGTGAAGCAGGTCGGTTTTATCTGTAAATAGGCTATTGTATTTGTTTTTGTTTACTTAGTTAAGCTGTAGCAGCCCATTACTCAAAATTCACTCAAAATACTGTATACTAAAGAACATCATAATTATCTATTGTAAAGTTACAGTAGTAATTTAACAGACAAATAGGCCTGATTGTATAGTTTTTTAAAATTGGTTTAGAGGGAGCTAGGGCCGACAACAACACAACTCTTATGAAAATTATTGATGGTTTTACTACGGATCCAAAGACAATGTTTACTATTGTTAAACAATGGTAACCACAAATTAACCATGGTTTTGCTACAGTAACCATAGTTTAACCATGGAATTTGTTGGAAGAAAAAATGCAATTTAGAAAGTATATAGTTTTGTTAAATCTTAAGTATTAAAGTCATGTGAGAGACAGAGAGATATCAGAGCAAAATAAAAAGACTGAAAAGTAAAATAGAAGTGAAGGTGCAGTTCAGGAGAGAACTTTTAATTATTTTGCTTGTCCCAAGCCTAAGGATTTAAAGCTTTTTTTAATGTGAAGGCCATACACACGCACTGTGATTAGATTAGATTAATTATTATTTATTTAACTAATTAATCATTCATCATTTATTTAATTATAGCCTATCACAAGTGATGAAATGTCAAGGAGGAACTGCAAGTTTGTAGTTGTAAGTTGAGTCATCCCTGGTGCTTTAACTTAGGAGCACTATTTGTGTGATCAACAGAGGTGTTTCCATTTCAGTTACAGTATCATGCTGTCTTAGATGCCAGTGTTCATCAGTGCAGTGCAATAGGTTTTGGAACAGAGCTTGTGTTTCATGTTCACTTAATATGTTTTGCATCACATGTTGAACTACTGTGCTGTGTAGCTTAAATAAAGATTATTTTTACATCCATCTCATTCAGCCAGTGGTCATCAGTGGAACATTGTCACTGTTCTGTAATTAACACACACACACACACACACACTCACAAACAGGTGATGCTAGCCTTTGGAAACGATGACTAGATGTAACCGTGATAGCTCAGTGTGACATTACTGGTGGCTTGTGTAGTCCAACCAGGGCTGAAATATTCAGTTACCCGCAGTGTTAGTATGTCGTTTGGCAGCTGCTTGAAGCTTTCTGAGCCGTGGGGTAACGGGGATCATCCGGTGACATATACTCACACATTTATCTAAGCCAGCATGGCCGTTTACTCATGAGTGTCAGGTTGTGCAAGCCACTTCTCCATTCATTTTGTCACCTCCGATGGCGGGACCCGTCCATCTGATTCTCTCTCTCTCTCAGCGTCCCGGGTCCTTTCAGATCGCCAATCATTCTGATTTGTGACGAGCTCTTTCTGAGCGACAGGGTGTCGTGAATGTGTCATTTGGTTTAGTACAGTCATCAGCGGAGCCCTGCCATTGCTCCTTAGATACTTTCAGTGCTGTGAAACTATTTCAGTGATGTGTTTTTTTTTGGAGGGGGGGGGGGGGGGGCTTGGATCTATTAAGTGTATATAGCACAGTGTTTTACTATAATTTAATTTTATTATTTGTTATTTTGTCTTTAATATTTTTTTTTTTTTAATTTAATTTACATTTTTAATTCAACATTTCATATTTAAAAAATTTAGTCAAATAACAGTTATTGCTGAATATTTTGGAAAGTTTTTTTTTTTTTTTTTTTTAAATAAAGTAACCAAGAATAATGATATTTGTGTAAAAAAAAAAAAAAAAAAAAAAAATATATATATATATATACATACATACATACATACATACATACATACATACATACATACATACATACATACATACATACATACATACATACATACATACATTGATTGATTGAAATACTTTTATTATGATGTTTCAACTTGTGTGCTTTTAATGTGCAATTAAAAATTATTTTATTACATTTTACCTGATGGCTATTTTTTATGATCTCATTAAGTTTTTTTTATTTTTATTTTTTTCTTTTGCTAAAAGCATATGCAAACGACATAAATATAAAGCTTACATTTCTGAGAACATGCCATTTACCTTTTAAACTAGATATTACAAATATTCTTATTTGTCATTGCATTTACAAATAAGCGGTCATTAAGCATCATTCGTACTGCTGCTTCTGCTAGTCTATAAGAAGAGAGATGGAAAATGATGTTTTTGTCACTGAGTTACGCCTTATGGTGCAAATGTGGTCTGTGCATTACAACGAATGAGCATCAGTGACCTGAGGTAATTAGCCGGCTGACACAGTTTTCTCTTTCTCCCTCCTCCTCATGCAGATGGGTGTATGAATCTATGTGTGTGTGTGTGTTTGTGTGCCAGAGACTCAGGGATTCCACAGAGAGGGGAAATGAAGCAGTGTCTGAGGAGGTGCATTGATCTTAAAGACTATTGTCACACAGATGATAAGACACAAGGCTGAGCCGCTGTAGCGCTGCTCACAGCACCGTGCAATCTGTGGGATTCTAGCTTATGGTTTTGATTTTTTTGACTCGTCATTCGAATACATTACTGTTTGTGAAAATGTGGACTAGCTTTCTCAACAGAGGTGAGCAGTCTTGTTTGCATTACAAATTTGCTGCGTTTTTTTGTGTATTAATGTTCCTGTCACTTTCAGAATAAATAAATTCCCTGTTCCGTCACTAAAAATGACATTGTGGTCACATTTGCATTGCTGTTTTTTGACAAAAAGTGCTTTGAGAATAATCTTAATGATTTCTAGCAGCAATGCACGTAGCAAAGACTAATTGCAAATGAGATCTTTCAAATATCTTTATATTTTCAAATATCTATAAACTGTTTCTCCTAGACATAAGAGAAATTAAATGGAGAGCAAACAGAGTTTTTGCTGTTATTTTTGGAGTGTTTTCTTTTTCTCCTGAGAAAAAGACCACAGTAATCTCACTTGGAGTTTCAGAAAACATTTCAAAAATGTCTGTGCTCACATTTGTCATCAAAGACATCAAATTCTCCAATCTAACTTAAGAGATCTTAATATCAAGTCAAACATATATTTTTTAAATCTTCCAAGACAGTTGTCTGAGCTTTGGTATCTTTTCAGTTAATGTATATCAACAGTTGTCTTTTATTTTTTCTTGAATTTAGGAGAAACATCTGAAACAATATTGATACCTAAATGAAACCTAATCATAATTGAAGCATTACACTGAATTTTTTTTTTTAAGGTCAGTGGTCGCAAACAATTTATTTTAGCTACATTTAATTAAAAAAATATATGTTGAAAGTTAGTAAACTAAATTTGTTTATTTAAATGTAGCTAAAATAAATTGATTGCAACCACTTACCTTAAAAAAATTGAGTAAATTCAATGAATCATTTTTTTTCAGTGTTCCTTTTATTATTATTTTTGTTGTTGTTGTTGTTGTCATTTTGTATGTGTTATATATTAATGTTGTATTTTAAATTATTGAATTTATTTATTTTTATTATTAATTTAATTTTAATTAATTTTAATTTATAATTTTTTAATTTATATTATTGATATTGAATCATATAATAAGAAATGGAATCATCTTAAGAGTACTGCACGATAATCATGATTCAAAAATATTAAAAAAAATAAAATAAATTGAACTGATCAGTTGTTCAATCTGAAGTGAGAGAACTCCGTAAATTCTTCTTTCATTATTATTTGAAAGGTGAGAGATCTCAATATGAACTCAAATATTTCTCAAATTATTTGAGCTGTGGTATCCATGTTAATATAGTTTACTGTACATCTACATTTGTCTTTTTCTGAGGAGAAACATCTGAGAAAAAGTTCAACCTAAATTAAACCTAAACAAGGGTAGCTGACGGTGTTGCATGTGCATTCTGCTGTTGATTATTGTTTGTGGCAGTTTTAATGTAGTAAATAATTATTAAGGTGAGTCGATTTTATCCGAAGCTCTGTTTTTAACCCTGCGTCGTGACACGAGTTGCAGATGCTTTCATCCGTAAGTCATCTGCAGCCTTCAGGTCAGCGGCAGGGCAGTGTGAGGAATATATGAGGGGAGGAGGCAGGAGTTTTCCATGTCTGTGTCTGCATCCGCAGGGCATAACACACACTCTCCTGTGTGTGTGTGTGTGTGTGTGTGTGTGTGAGAGAGGCAATGGAGTGTGACACGCAGAGGAGTGGAGGATGCTGGGATCAGGTGAAATGGGAGAGGGGGAGAGAATTCAGCTTGTTTTGCTCAATATGGAGCAAAGCGTGGATTTGAGGCAGATTACAGTACGATTCGCCGCATGCAGATGAGGAGGTAATCTACAAGGAAAGGTGGATAATACCTGGAGGAAGATTTCAGTTAGCATTGCCTTCTCGGTGGCGTCTTTGAGACAATCACCTGAGCTGTGACTGTGACTAATCGTGTTGGAGCCACAGTATAATGCTAATTGGCAGTTGGCACTGCGTAAAAGACAGATAGATGTCAAAGACAGATATTAATAGTAATAGCTGTTCATGGTTTGTTTAAATGGCACTGCATAAAATACATAGTTCGAAACTCTTTGCTATCAACTATCCTGAACTTGGACATCAAAGACAGATGATGATGATGATGATGATGATGATGATGATTTATTATTATTATTATTATCATGTGTAGTATTCATTCATTCATTCATTCATTCATTCATTCATTCATTCATTCAACACTTTTAAGAAAGAAAACAGTCTATAACATACTGGGAATTATTTGTGGTTTGCGTCAAAGGTTATATTCCCAGGCAATGCATAATAAAATGAATACCCTGAAGTCACTTTAAAAAAAAAAAACATCTTTAAAATGCATAAATGTAAATTCCTTCATTCTGAATAATATGAAATAACAGAAAAAAGTAAAAAAAAAATTCATTTAAATATATGAGCATTGTAATATAATGTAAATTCAGTGTTGAAACATTAAACATTCAAACTGCCGTGCCAAGCAAGGACGGCCTTTTTGAACATTTTTGTATTTTCCACAAATTAATGAACCCCTGGTATACATCTGTGCTTTTTTTTTTTTTTTTTTTTTTTTTAAAGTCTCACGTCATTAGCATTGCGTTTTTAGTGTTTCAGGTGTCTAGTTAAATCAAGTTCAACTTTTAAAAACATTCAGTTGTGCTTTGCCTTCTTTTGATAGGATGAGTGCTACTGGCAAATAAGACCACAGATACCACCAAAAAATGGCTTCTTCCCACTTTGATTTGAGCGAAAAAGGTTATATATCTGGTATATAAAGGCTGTATATCTGGTTCTATTGAAGAACCTGCTTCTGAATGTAAGGTGTAGGTTACACTTGTAGTAGTCAATCAGATTGTAGGCTGATTATGTTGACATGCCGATGGCTGAAGCAAAATCAGGATATTTTTCTAAAGGTTAGTTTATTGATATCACATTGAGCATCAAAGAAATAAATAAGTTTTCCCTATCAGACTTTTGAACTCCACACTGCTCTTCTTGGGGTTTTGCAGTAGGCTTTGAAGGCTTGAAATTGCATTTGATCCATGCTCTCTTTCCCCTGTTTACAGGCTCTTTTATTGCAATGGTCAGTTTATGGTTCACTGCCAGGATTGGTCGTTTTCTGTTTCTAGCCCCGATGCGGTATCGAGACAGCCAAGGTGTCCGTGTGAGATAAAACACCACAATGACACACCGGAGAGCAGGCTAACCATCCGACCGAGACGCCAAGGGCACTGTTGCATTAATTCAGTGGGATCACTGTCAGTGCTGGGAAATGCACGATTCATTACTGCTATCTAATTTCATATAATGGCTTTTGTGCACTTTTTTGTGTTTATATGCATGGATGTGTGTGCGCTTGTCTCTGGGAATCATTGTTGTGATGTGTGAGAGTGTTTTACAACCATCACGTGAGTGTGTGTGTGTGGCTGACAATGCACATGAAGTTTAACTTCTTTGGCAGATCAATAAGCACTCGGCGTAAAGGAGCTGTATGTCAGCAGAGCCGTGGTGAGTCGGCCAGCTTTTAGAGCATGATTTTATTAGCTCCACTAATCGATTTCTCCCTTCAGACCACACAGCCGCCGCAAACCGATCTGTGCCTCTTTTCCTCCGTAATCGCTTGGCACGCTGAGTCCTTTTGTTTTTCCCCTTCACAGGAACTCTGATCCCTGGCTGATTGAAGTGAGGACACTTTCTAGAGATGAAAATCCTGTCATTAATTACTTTTACCCTCATGTTGTTCCAATCCTCTATTAAGAACATAAAAGAAGAGTCATCTAAGGACATTTTGTTGTCATTACAGCTGTCGAATAGATCTTGTCCGATTATCATTTTTACTGATGTTCACACTTTTGTACTAAATCAAATGACACGGTCACGGCACTGTGCATTCAACAACTTAGTTACAAGTTATTTTACCTTTTGAAAGTGTTCATGTGTAAAGTAATTTACTCATTAAATATACTATTAGTATAAATTACCTTTCAGCCTTTTTACAGCCATTCATTCTAAAGTGAGAGACATCATGATACTACTGTTTAAGATTTTTGCTTGGAAAGTTGTTTTGTTTTAGGAAGAAGCTCACCAAGCATTTATTTAATTAAAAATGTTTCCTTTTTGAATATATTTTAAAAATGAAGTCTTTCACAAAGCTGAATTTTCAGTATCAGTTCTCAAGCCTTCAGTGTCATTAACTTTCAGAAAATATTTTAATATGCTATTTGGTGCTTATGAAATATTTCTTAATATTATCAATGTTGAAAACAGTTGTGCTGCTTAATATCTTTTGTGGAAATAATTACACATTTTATTCAGGATCCTTTGAATATAAAGTACCACCATTATTCTATTCTATTCTATTCTATTCTATTCTATTCTATTCTATTCTATTCTATTCTATTCTATTCTATTCTATTCTATTCTATTCTATTCTATTCTATTCTATTCTATTCTATTCTGTTCTGTTCAAGCAGGGCTGAATTATAAATGTCTTTTAATGTTAACACCAGTTGATCACCAGTTAATGCATTTAATCACTGAATAAAATAAATTTCCAACAAATTACTGACCCCAAACTTTTGACCGGTAATGTAGCTCAAAACAAAACCATTTAGATTTAATGTAGTGGCATTAATAATTATATGAATATAATGAAAGTGTTTAAACGTGAAATTATCAGTCAGTTTCTGCTGTCAAAGTTCTTGGAAGTCTATAAAAGCAGGAATATTAATAAATGTAGTCTGCATGACTTGTGTGCTATATTTCTAGTCTTATGAAATACAAACAAAATGTGTGTGGTTCACCCAGGACAAGTTTGGGAGAGAATTGCTCTTTTTAAAGGTTCAGAGAGAGAGATTGGTTTTGAAAGGACAGTGGCAGGTGTTTTTATCGCTTTTTGCTCTTCCTTAACTTGTTTGGTGTCTGGCTCGTGAATCTTCACAGAGAAAAGTCCTCATTACCAGTAGATATGGAGGACTGTTTACTTGACTTGATCTGGGAGGGGGAAAAGAATATAAAGCCAGTTGATAAAGATGACTTTCAGCTGCTTCTTGTGAAGCAAATTCAAATGTTTCAGCTCTAAGCTTGGCAGTTTGTTCCCCATGACCTTTTCGCAGACTCATTCATATAATTTATTCCCCTATAATTGCTTCTTTTCATCTAATCAGCAGTCGTAAGAAGAAATATCATAAAAAGCACATTGGTCATGAGATAAACTGTGAGTCAATAGCCATTAATTCTGCTATAGAAATAAGTAAATATGCAGTAGTTAAGAAGCACCATGAAGGCTGCGTTCATTTAACGCTTCAATCCAATATCTGCTCACGTTAGAATGTTCCTTTGATTTTTCAATTCAAGTTTCTGTTTTCATTTATTTTCCCAGCAGCCTTCATCCACCTTTTCAGTTTCATTCAATTGGATTAGCCTCATCAGTTGAAGTCAATTCATTTCACATGTCCTCAATTTAAAAAAATAATGCCTAGGTAAGGTTTCTCCAGCGTATTGAATTGGTACAAGGCTCTTCTGTTTTCGCTGGTTTTTGTTTGCTACACAGTCCTGCGAGGCCCCTGTCAGCGTGTATCTCTGTCTTTTCATCTGCAGCGTCTCTGGAGAAAGCCATCTCTAATGTTGTTACTTCATCACCTTCAAGTAGTGCTGCAGCAATTAAGATTTCAGCGTTGATAATGTGCAAACACAGATGCTGCACCAGTGTTACCGCTGCATTACTCTGAGCCGCTCTGCACGCTATCTCCGTCGTCTCAGATCACAGCTGATGTTAATTGATTTGGACATTCACATACATGCACATTACCAGTGGAGTATCTTAGAGGCTGTTCCACCATTCATTATGAATGTGAACAAATGTATTAGCGGTCAATTGATTATTAAGAATTTAAAAATGTGTATTTGCTGACCAAATCCATTTCTGGTTGTGTGTATGAAGCAGTAAATCACAAATACACCTAAAATCCATGCATTTGTGGTAAAATCATTGTAATTTATATAGCTTTAAGTAAGACATTGCATAAAATGTGATAAAATACACTTTTGTTCAATAAAAGGTTTTCAACAAAATGTATTCACCACCCTGGATCATATTTGCTGAATGAAATCCAATACTTGTTTTTTTTTTTTTTTTTTTTCTAGTTCTGATTTAAAAAAAAGTGTCTTTTTTTGCTCTAGCACACTTTCTCACAAAATATTTCGTAATCATTTTGCTTTCTACAACTATTTGTAAGGTCGTCTTGCAAGTATTATCCCTGAATTAAAAAAGAAAAATGCAAAGACATGATTTCTCTCTTCCTCTGAGCTGGGTTACAACTATTTGTTCAATTTTCACCCCATTTTTCACACGTATGAATGATTCTGAAGACATTATTTTTTTTATGCGAAATCTTGATTTCAATGTTAAAATTATGGCCAGTGACAGAAGAAAATGCAAACATCACCCAGATGTTTTCTGCACACCTGTGGTGATCATTTTACTACATCCAAACAGCGACAGAAAATTGCAGTTTAAAAAAAAAAAAAGACAAATTTACACAAGTGTTTGAACACATTTAAGTTAAATCTTTAATGCGTATTTTTGTCATTGTCAAAACTGAAACATTTGACAATTGTCTCTTCTTGTTATTTTGTTGTGGTGTGTTCAGAACAATAAATAACAAATAAACATTATTAATAAATCTTAAACATTAATTAATTTTATATGTATACCTCATATAACTGAGATGCGTGCAAACCTGGTGGCCAACTACAAGAAACATCTGACCTCTGTGATTGCCAACAAGGGTTTTGCCACCAAGTCATGTTTTGCGAAGGGGTCAAATACTTATTTGACTCATTAAAATGCAAATCAATTTATAACGGTTTTGAAATGCGTTTTTGTTGTTGTTGTTGTTGTTATTCTGTCTCTCACTGTTCAAATAAACCTACCATTAAAATTATAGACTGATCATTTCTTTGTCAGTGGGCAAATGTACAAAATCAGCAGGGGATCAAATAATTATTTAATTATTTTCCCCACTGTATATTCCTTCTTACCTAATATATAAATGAATAATTAAATAAATATATTTATTAATTAATTTATTATTATTATTATTATTATTTTTAATAGGTAATAGGTAATAGTAGTTCTTTTTTGCAAATCTTCAAAAGCGTCTTTTTTGATGCAGATCTGTGCTATTAATAATCACAATAAGCTATTTTTTATATTTATTATAGTCTATTTTCATGATAGTTTTGTAGTCAGTGGTTTTATTTTTTTTATTTATTTTTTTTTTAATAAGATTGTAGAACCAGAACTATATAGTTCTGTGTTTTTGAGGAGCAGCAAATGTCTGTATTTAGTTTTGAAGACTGACGTAAATGGCTAAATGTGAGGATTTACCCAGAGTTCAATGAGCTGTGTCGGTGTGTATTAAAGCGCTTAGAGCCACAGTGACACTGGTTTCGTGCTATTAGAAGACTTCACAAACTGACATGACTCTTTCCACCGCAGCATGGAGGTCGAGACCTGTGCATGATGAACATCCTCTCTGCATTTTATTATAGGCATTATGGCTTCATCCTCACCACAAATGTCTTTTCTTGATCCCTGATAGTGGAATTATGGTGAGAAACAGCTGGTGGCTCATTCACATGCACTTTGCCAGGCTTTTGTGTGGTTTGTCCTCAGTCTAAAGAGACCTCCGCCATATGCGGGCCATTACTGTCAGTTTTTACTCTGCAAGATGCCTGAAAGAGCTCGATGCCCTTGGATTAGAGAATCGCATTTGATTCATGTCATTTCAAAGCCTGTGTTAACATGGCGTTCAGCTTGTGTCCTTTGTGAAGAGGCCACCATGACAGTGGGGTGATGAATGAAATCCTTGGCGTTGTCTGAAAGCTCCTCGCCGTAGTGGAGTTTTGTGATGCCAGTGTTCTTGAAACAATGCTTTAAAGAAACTAAAAAAACCTGGTGTGTCAGATAAACCTGCTTTGTAAAATCATCTCTCCTTGAGTGCTATACTGATGTTAGCATGCATGAGGCAAGTTCAAATCAGCAGCAAGGCCGGCGAATGCACTTTCTTATTATTTCCAAACATTATTTCAGTAGCTTTGAACGGGTGGTTAGATCAGCTCATTCTGGCTGTACCACATTTCAGGCAGTTTCTGCAGTGTCCTGCGGTGTGACATGCTGTAACTTCAGTTCTTTTATGACTAATATTTATGCATTTTTTATGATTTCATATTGAGACGGTACATGGAATATTTGTACTTTTAAAAATTCATGTCACACCACAGGACGATTAAAATGAACAAATGAAGGTCAAAATACATACAAAGTTTTTTATTTATTTATTTTTTAGTTTAATATTTTTTGGAATCTGATTTGGAATCTGAATCCGATATTTTTTTTGAATAATGAATCTGCCTACCATCTATCCATTTATCCATCTGTTATTCTTTCAATCAATCTATCTATCTATCTATTGTTATATATAATCTGATCTATCTATCTATCTATCTATCTATCTATCTATCTATCTATCTATCTATCTATCTATCTATCTATCTATCTATCTATCTATCTATCTATCTATCTATCTATCTATCTATCTATCCTCATGTCTATTTTTCTATCGTTATATATAATCTGTTTTATCTATGTCTGTCTGTCTGTCTATTTATCCTCATGTCTATTTTTCTATCATTATATCTATCTATCTATCTATCTATCTATCTATCTATCTATCTATCTATCTATCTATCTATCTATCTATCTATCTATCTATCTATCTATCTATCTATCTATCGTTATATATAATCTGATCTATCTATCTATCTATCTATCTATCTATCTATCTATCTATCTATCTATCTATCTATCTATCTATCCTCATGTCTATTTTTCTATCGTTATATATAATCTGTTTTATCTATCTGTCTGTCTATCTATCCTCATGTCTATTTTTCTGTCATTATATATAGTCTATCTATCTATCTATCTATCTATCTATCTATCTATCTATCTATCTATCCTCATGTCTATTTTTCTATCGTTATATATAATCTGTTTTATCTATCTGTCTGTCTGTCTGTCTATCTATCCTCATGTGTATTTTTCTATCATTATATATAATATATCTATCTATCTATCTATCTATCTATCTATCTATCTATCTATCTATCTATCTATCTATCTATCTATCTATCTATCTATCTATCTATCTATCTAACCTCATGTCTATTTTTCTATCGTTATATATAATCTGTTTTATCTATCTATCTATCTATCTATCTATCTATCTATCTATCTATCTATCTATCTATCTATCTATCTATCTATCTATCTATCTATCTATCTATATGTCTATTTTTCTATGGTTATATATAATCTGTTTTATCTATCTGTCTGTCTGTCTGTCTATCTATCCTCATGTCTATTTTTCTATCATTATATATTATCTATCTATCTATCTATCTATCTATCTATCTATCTATCATTATATATAATCTGTTTTATCTATCTATCTATCTATCTATCTATCTATCTATCTATCTATCTATCTATCTATCTATCTATCTATCTATCTATCTATCTATCTATCTATCTATCTATCTATCTATCTATCTATCTATCATTTGTTCGTTCTATCGATTGTTCTATCAATCTAGTAAAAGTTAGAATTACATAGAATTAATCAATTAAATTACATCTGAGACTTTTTCCAAATATTAGAAGATATCTCTAACTTGTGGGGATTTTCAGTATTGTGCTGGTTTGCTGAACTAATTGAGCTCCCAGCGATTGTCTGCGTCTCATTCACGAGTCAAAATGTGTGTTATGGTTTAGAAGAGCTCATTCTCTTTCATTTAGTGCACTGTTATGTAAGTCTTGGCTCACGTAACTCATTTTTCCCTCTAAAGCATTGTTCAAGTGTGTTTCGGTGATTCTCTGCTTACCCCTGCAATCCTATGCTTAAAACCTTTGTTTAGACTTGAAACTTAGAACTGAGATCTCAGTTAAATACAGTTTGCACTATTGGACTATAGTTAATCTTATAAACGTCACACTTTAGTCATAATCCTCCAACTAAAGTTTTGTTAAGATGAATATTTCATTGGTGCCACAGCAGTGACTGTTCCTCTTGAAATCACTGTGAGAAATGAACCTCGTTTGTTAATGAGTTTCCTTCACTTTCATCCTCAAGAGACGGCGATAAAACTCAGATGCAAAGAAAGGATATTCATGTTCTTAAATTGGATGCATTCAATTTAAAAGGCTTAATTTCAGAAATAGACTTGAACAGCTGATAATGTCTTCATTGTGGTGAGTTAATAAAGGATTTTGCTACCTGGCCAGCTGCTTTGAATAATGGGCAGCTCAGCTGTTAAGGATTGACAGCTTTTATCTTCAGCTGATCACAGACACAATAGAGCGAGTCTATTCATAAAACTTAATGTCACCTTTTATAACCTCTATATATGGATGGATTTAGTCAATCAGAACATCATCAGCTAATCAGAAGCCAAGGTAACAACTATGTACATGTGTATGTATTAATGGACTGCCATTAAAATTTACAATTTACAATACAATTTTTGACAACATATTTGCAAACTGCTCTATCATTAAGATTTTTTTGATTTTTACAATGCTTCTCGCAGCCATATTGCAAAAATGTATATAACTATTCCTTTCTTTTCTCACATAATTATGTACATGCATGCATGATATTTTTATACACTGGTATTGAGAGCACTGCAGCTGGACTGTTTTATCATTTTCATAAAGTGAACGTTTTAAGTGCCTCTGTTGTAGTGCGTTCTGAATGCATGAGGACTGGAGGAAGGAAGAGAGGATAATGTGCGTGTAACCTGCAAAATTACTGTATGAAGGTCTGTTGAGAGCGTCTCAATTCATATGAGAACTTGCGTATTCTGCTCTCTTTGTTATTGCTTAGCAGGAGTGGCCATCCAAAATGAGTTAAGCGCCATCTGAGCATCTAGAGGCTCTGGCTGTCAGGCGGTGTCGACTTCGGGTTCCCTACGGTGCATTTGAATGTAGCCCGAAGTTGGAGTTCACTGAACCAGAGCTTGAGTTTTTCCAGAGTAATACCATTTTGCATGAGCTTTCTGCATGACTGCCGGTCTTGCAAATGTAGATGCATGACTTGTGAATAGTTTTCTTTGGAAGTCATATAAAACCTCATCAACCTATACAGAAGTGTTACGCCCATTCAAATTTAAGGCTATGACTAGACTAACGGTACTCTTAAAGGGATAGTTCACCTGAAAAGAAAACATTTTGAAAGTCAGTTTTGGACCCCATTGACTGTCATTGCTATTTTTCAAAATATAGTCTTTTGTGTTCCACAGAAGAAAGAAAATCTCAGGTTTGGAATTACACAAAGGTTAGTAAATGTTGACTGAATTTAAATTTTGGGAAAACTCTCTTTTAGGGAAGAAAATGAACAAAATTCTAATTTTAAGCTAGTACATTACTGTTCTTTCGTTTTATTGCTTCACTACTTCTAATTTTGTATATAGCTGGAAAGTTTGATTTTATGCCACTCGGTTGAGGGGGAAAAAAAACAAACGTATCAACCACAAATAGCAATAGAGGCCAGAGTTCCTAAATCATGAACTGCAAGGTTATTAAAAACTGTTGGTAAAATCTTTATATAGTTGAATCTATAGTGTAGGAATTAAATGAGCTAGGATTGCCATTGGTACCCCCTCAAATATAGGTGCCTGTCCCCAAATCCTCTTTTAAATATTCTAGAAATGCTGAGTGTTTCTGAGAATAAGTGGTTGAGTCTCTGGAATGCTGGAGAGGTGTATAATAAATCCTTGAATGTAAATTCCAATCAAAGTCCACAAGAGAAAGACAATAGTTGTGGTTCCCCTTGGAAACTCACTCCAAGGGTTATCTGGAATCAATTTTCCTAAAACGATGTTATTCGGAGATGATGTCATGGTGAAAACCTGCAGCTGTACTCTGGAGTTCAGAGAATTGTACCTTTTGGCTCTGGATCACATTTCCAAGCCTCCCGTCAAACCTCATTTTCATCCTTCCAATAAGTGTTACACATGGATCAGGTTAGCTGAAGAATTGGGAGATGCTGATAGAAAATGAAGACAAAAGCTCACCAAATTGGCACCTGTTTTCCATCCCGTGCTGTTTGGTCTCCAGGCTTTCTTCTGCAACTTGCTAGATTCAAGTGGGAAGTAATTATTGTGTCATTAGTCTAATGCAGGGGTCGGGAACCTTTTTTTTATTTATTTAATTTTTTGGTTAATGCATTTTTCCAAAAGAGCCATATATATATATATATATATATATACATATATATACTTGTGTGTGTGTGTGTGTGTGTGTGTGTGTGTGTGTGTGTGTTTTTTTAATAACGTTTTAATAATAGTAACTTTATTAGGACCATGGAAACTAAAATACACAAATAAGCAACAAATCGTCAAAAATTGTGCAGGGCTTTTACTGTGAGGTTGATTTACAACATGAGTGAGTGAAAAATAATGCACGGTGCTTATGTCGACCGTATTTATGTGAATACACACCAGTGCAGGCATTTTGACACTCCGTGTTTTTAGGCACGCCACCGAAGAAAAAGTCTACTATGCTTGTTTGTGTTCCACTGGGACCTTGTGCGCAGAAAACATCCAGTCAGAAGAGGACTGAGTTCTGTTTCGCGGCTTTGAGTTTTTAATACTGTCTGTCTTTTTAATATCAAGAATGTTCCACTCTTTACTGTCTCACTCATTCACGTTCCTTTATTAATAACGCTGAAAGTCCCACCCGCTGAAAGCTGCGTGGAAAAAGTGAAAGTAACCAACGAAATGTTTCAAAGTATAAAATATATAAAACAAATTATATGTTTCAGCCCTGTCACTTTTTTACATACTTTTACACTTTTTCTGCTGTTCAAAAATCTTTTCACTATTACCACAAAGCTACGAATCTGAGCGCAGGAGCTGTACGTTACCATAGAAACGTCAATGGTTTGCTCTGGCAAACAGCTCTGAACGTGCACTGAACACGCACTTTAGCCGGTACAGAAAATGTATTATTATTTTATATGTATATGTAGAGCTTATGTAGGCTCTACAACAAAGCAATTAGGGGTGGCTCGATACCACTTTTTCAGAACCAATCCGATACCAAAAATTCTGATTATCTGCTGATACCGATATCGATCCGATACCTGGGCAGTTTTTTTTTTAAATCAGTGTTGATTTTTTTTTATACCTCAATGTGTGTTGACCTGATCATGACTTTTTTTTTGTGACATATGATAGATAAGACGAACAAGAAAGGCTATTAATAATCCTCCATTGTGCAAAAGTATTATGATACGAAAGGCTCCAAATACAGAGCGGCACAAAACGCTTACGCGCATCCCGTGCGCAGAATGATGTGCTTGAAGCAACACGGAGTCACAGCGCGCAACGCTCCGCAAGTCCGCATAGAAAGGTTCAAAGCACAAAGTGAAGAAATATTAATGCATAGTGTATTAAATCTGTATGATAGTTTACTGAGCCTTTTCTTTTAACAGTTTTAAATTTCAGTTACTGTGCTCGTTAAGAACATAGTGCTCTCTAGGCCAGTGTTGTGATCTAACAGACACCAACACGATTTTGAAAACAGCACGAAGATAAAGTCCTGCAAGATAAAGTCCTTTTATGCAAACCCATTTATCTTTATTTACAGATCAAGTGTAATATTAGGAACATTTAATAACCTTGCAGAGAGTTTCATCATCTTGACTCGTTACCGAACGTGACACGCTGTTTGAACGCTGAATGGAGGATGACAGACAGCCACAGTGGAGAGAAGAGTTTACGTGAACTTGACTTAAATATTCATCTGTACCTCACATTAAATTATGCAACGGCTTCAGAACACTTGAAATATAGTGCACAAAAACTTTATGGTGTTTTATAATGTGTTTGTGGCGTTTGTGGGACTTAACAATAACACAATACTATATGCACAGTATCGGATTTGGATCGGTCTCGTCCGACCGATACCCCGATCCGGCAGAAAATCCCAGTATCGGAACGATACCGATACTGAATATCGGATCAGTGCACCCCTATTCTCTAGTGATGTCTAATTTTTGTAATAGATTATTTGTTGGTAAAGTGTGAGAGACCTGGTGAGCCATAGGTTCCCGACCTCTGGTCTAATGAAACGTCTGACTCTCCGGGGAACGTATCTGTCCACCGCGATTGATTCCCTTTGTAGCAACATAAACATGAATTCACTTAGCGTATGGTTATGCTTTTATGATGTACCATTAAATATCTTTCCATGGTTTGCTGATGTAGGAACAATCCTAAACAATAGAGTTGAGTCTAAAAGGGACAATTTAGCCAAAAATGAAAGTATTTTCATCATTTCAAAGTTAAAATAGACGTTTATAATACATTTAAGAAGACCTTTTTGAATATGCATGTACAAAATATCTCCCTTTTGTGTTTCACTGAATAAAGAAAATTCATACAGGTTTGGAACGATATGAGGGAGAGTAAACGATGACAAAATGTTCATTTTTAGCTGAACTGTTCCTGTAATGAGTGTTACATTACTGCTGTTAAAAACTGCATACTGCATATTTCCTGCAGCCCCCAGACTGTCATTTCTATTGCTCTTATAAATAACAGATACGCTCCATATGCAAGTGCTCTCTCAGAGCCACGTAGCAAGTCGGAGTTTGTCTGTGCACATATTTTCTTTCTCAGCACAGAGCATCAAAAGTAATTGCCTCTGAACTGCATCACAGTTTGTCTGCTTTTGTGTCATTTTGATTTGACATGTCTTTAATGTTTAGGATTGTGTCTATGCGCATATCTCACTGAGACATGAGTTTTCCAACTGTGGCAGGTTAGAGACATTTTATGTTTTTTTTGATGCAGACTACAGGGTGAAGATGCTCTGGAGCTGGTGTGAAAGAGTTTCAGGCCATTTGGCTTGGCCTATCATGCCAGTATGTATGTTCTTACATTTCAACAACCTTACATTTGTTGATCATGTGCATGTATTGTATGACTTGCTTAGTTTAAACATTTTTTGTCAGAATTACAGGAGTGATTTTCTTGGAAGCAAATGTTGTATTCTTTGTTTTTTAGTCAACATATACACACAGAGTTAAAGCCAGAGCCACCTAAAGTTGAGGAAAAGTAGAGTACACAACATGTTTACAATGGGGAAAAAACTCTAAAAGATCCAGGTAGAAAAGAGGTAACAAAAGGAGCCCACAAGATCATCTTACAATAATGACAACATGATTTCCCTAATTATTTAAAAAAAAAAAGAAAAAAAAAGACAACTGAGTACATTAAGCTTGAAAATAAAAGTGCTTTTTATTTGAAAGGTAAAGAGTTCCCCATGTTTTATACATTGTGTATATTTATTGGCAAGAAATTGGGAAAATGTTTTAATCTAATCTTTATTCATATTGATATGTATTTGATTTTATTACATACAGTGAAATTTATATATTAGTACAGTTAGGGTTGGGTCTGAAATGTCATAAAAACAAACCGAAAATGTGTTGAGCTCTAAGCTAGTTTTACCATTGAAACATGAAAGTCATGATTGCGTTGGTAGAGACTCTGGGAAATCACGTTGTCGTCATTATTGTAAATTGATCTTGGGAGCTCCTTTTATTAGCTCTTTTCATGGGCTCCCTGTTCATTACAGGTTGCAATTTAGCCTTTATTGCTCTTCAGTCCTTAAAACTGGAAATTGCATGTAGTTTTATAAGAGGTCAGTGGAAGTCCTTTGTAGGCTGACACAGTGATTGTACTTCTAACTTCTAAAGGGGCCGACTCTAGTCTTCATTGCCAGACTAATTCATTCTGACGCAGAGCTCATCTAACTGAGAATATTTCACTAAGTGTCCCTTTAAGGATGTGATTTAGCCGTTGGAACTTAGGAACAAAGCGGACACAAATCAAGAAACCAAGAGACATCAGGGCTTCTTCCTCTATAAAAAAAAAATAAAAAAATAAAAAATCAGCAAACATGAACTTTTGTGAACCTGGCAGTGGTGGCCATTACTGCACTCCAGCAGGGGTCCGGCATAAGGGGTGTAATACAGTGGTTGAGTTGAGAAGAGTTTGGAAGGAAAGAGAATCAGCATGAAGGACATCTCACTGGAAGCTTCAGCAGAAGGAAAGTCCAGATGGAAAACGACAGCTTGTCCTGTCCATTGTGCAGTGAAGTACACCCTGTTCTTCACAAGCAGAAGGTAAATGCTTGACTTTGACTGGCCTCGTTTGCTCCTCCAGACTATGACTGGCCACATACGCCGCTCATTACCCGTTCCTCGTGCTCATGAGTGAAGATAAGTGTATGCAAATTCCCTTGAGAGTTGCAACCTAATTTCTGAAACTGGCATGGCGGAATAAGACATGCTTCTGCACTAAGGGAATCACCGTGCCAGACTCTTCAAGGCGTATTTGAGCCTTTATTTGGAAAAGACTTGATATGAAGCCCCTCTAATCTATTTTTGATGAGCTTCCTCTGATGGTGTGAAGCCATCGCCCTTCCAACACTAGACGGAACTCTCCCTGAGAAGCCTCTGGGTAGCAGCTGGGTAGACTGTCATTTTTGAGAGCCAATTATTGAATAAGATAACTCCACAAGCATAATTAAAAGCAGTTAGATGGGTAAATTGCGGTGAGTTGAGCACCATTTACTCTTGAGGCAGTTTAGTGGTGTAACAATAGGAGCCTATACCTACTGTTCTTCAGAGAATTTCCCAGAAGGCCTCTGTTGCATGGCTGCTCTGATGTAGTGAGGCGTTTAAATGTATTTGATATTCTTACTTCAAAAGCTTCAAATGTGTACACTATTAGAGCAGTATGATTCAGTTTTCCGCTATTGAAGGAACGTCCTGGATGTAATACACACATAATTTCTCATTCTTCAGTTTGTAAAAACAAACTTGTGTTTGCCATAATCCAAAGTTCTGTCATGAAACTCTAGATGGTGCTGTCTGATCTGACATAATGACTTCATTATTCACATGATGCTGCTAATTGGTTTCTTTTCACAAGTACTTGACTGGTGCTTGCTGTAGCAGTCCGCTTCAGAAACCCTCCACCTCCCCCAGCTCCACCTGTATAGATCTGCTATGGGGGGATTTCATGTGTTATGTATGTGGGTTATTTCCTATATATTTTGTGCAGCAGAAATCTTTCCTACATGCTCACAGCAGCATGTCTGTGGATGTATTTTTAGTAGCAGTAGTCGGTACTTTCTCTGCCACAGCAGCAGCATAGCAGATCTATTCTTCCCAGACCAAAAACATTAATATTGACATATATATTACTGTGTTAAACTGTCGGAGAACTGTCACGACAGAAATGCACTTACAATTGAGGCCCATGGAGCACCAGAGTGAATATTAAAACAAATCTATAATATATCTTAAAATATATATTTTCTGAGCACCAAATAAGCATATTAGAATGATTCCTGAAGAATCATGTGATACTAAATTCTTGAGGAATAGATATTGAAAATTTAGCTTTGCATCACAGGAATAAATTACATTTTAAAATATTTTAGCATAGAAAACAATTATTTTAAATGGCACAGTGTTACTGCTTCTTCTGTATTTTATTTAAATAAATGCAGTCTTGGTGAACAAAAAAGACAAAGAAAACTCACTGACTCCAGACTGTTGATTGGCAATGTATGCCACAGATGCTGTCAATAAAGCTTAACTTGTATTGAACTCGAGGAATTCCCTTAACCTCATTCAGATATTGACATGACTGGTGGTATTCAATATGAATACAAATATACTTGGAATGAAGCAAGTCATTATTTTCAAAACATCACTAATAATTTAATGTGAAGCTCAGCAATGAGAGGGGAATCTATTAAAGGGGTCATTTCACGAGGGATCAAATTTCCCTTGATCTTTTAAGATAAAAGAGTTCATTGTACTACCAAAACATACGGAAACTTTCAGACCTCAAAACTCTCTCCACAGTGAAAAAAAATAATAATATGTGTACAGCTGTTATTTCATTATCAGATATTTTACTTGATCACACATGTTGATGTAATATATAGGAAGTGTATATGTATATATGTATATATGTATGTATGTATGTATGTATGTATATGTGTGTATAGATAGATAGATAGATAGATAGATAGATCATAGCATAAACGTACCTGGGAGGACTTTTTAGCGAGACGTACCTTGCTGCACGTTTTGCCGCAATTTCAAAGAGAAATGTCCACTGAGTGGCGCTAAAACACGGGTTCAATACGTAAACCCTGGCACATTTTTATTAAGTTGATATAGGTACGTATTGCTGTGTTTTTATTACGTTGCTTCAGTTACGTATTGTGGCGGTTCAGAATTCAAATATCCGAGGACCGTCGCTAAAAATTAACGCTCGATCGTGTTGGAAATATGCCCTACTACACCAAATCCAACCCTAAACCTACCCGATAGTGTTGACACATGCAAAACTGATATAAAAACGCATTTGTTGACATCCTTATATGCAGATTTGAACTGTTTTGTCAAACCGTAGTTACACAGGATTCGAAACGGAGCTCCTAACCTCTCAAGTGCATTTCCGTACTCCGGGAGCTACGGAACAAACCTACCATCTATGAAAACCCATAGATATGAAGCTGGATATGTGTGATGCTAACGTTCAAAAGCATCAGTTTTCAAATCTTCCAGCAAATTAATATTGTTTTGAAGTCATAACCTGATGTGCGAAAATTATGCTTTATTAATCGAAACTGTAAATTTGTGTGAAAAGGAATAAAAGGCGTCTGAGTTTTACTGCCTCTAGTGTTCATTTCTTTTAGAAACTGCAGTGATGTGTACTTATTGGTACGTATTTTGTGTCTTGCTAAAAAGTGCCCCCAGGTACGTTATGCCATGAGACCAGGTAGGTTTTTCATATATTTTGCAACTGAAGTTTAACAGGATGCCTGATCATTTCATGTTTGACCTTAACAGTTTGAGTGTCATCAACATTCCATCACAAATTTTAGTGTAGATCTTTTTCTGTGTAATTCAGGCTTTGAAGAGGTTGTTATTGAAGGATCAGGCTGTTGGAACGAACCTGCTCTTTTGTGAGTGAACTTAACATAGCAGTTCTCAATTCACATGCAAAGAGAGTGTTTATATAAAAATCTGAAAGGCACAGCATCTTGTTTAGTGCTAAGGTTCAGAAAGTGGATGAGAAAAAATCCACTTTCTGAAGGGGGCGGAATTTTATTTATTTATTTACGAGGCAGATAATTTATCAAGACTTACAATATAACTGTAAGAGCAAGACATTAATTAATTAATTTTATTTATTTATTCATGCATGCATGCCTTTTTTGCATCACTTGCTATTCAATGTAATTCATCTTTTGCTTGTAGACTTTTGAACTCGCCAATCAGAGCACAGTTTGAGACATTGTTGAGATGTCTTCTAAGATGCTTGAGAGATTATTGTAAGTTTACCTCAAGGGGAAAAATCTAATGATTAAAATGCATGATACGACCCCTGAGATTATTGTAAATTTACATCACAAGAAAAAAATTAATGATTAAAAAATGCATGACCCCTTTACATGTCAGTGAACAGCCAAATTTTGCACAATATATATTATATTTTATATATATATATATATATATATATATATATATATATATATATATATATATATATATATATATATATATTAACTTAGAAGAGAGATTTTACAGTATCAGACAGCAACAGCGATTCTGCAAATGGCCTTTTCTATTCTCATGCCCCATGTTTCCACAGCCTGAGGGGCACGATTGGGATTGTATTTCGCCCCGGCCCCGGCCTGAAGAAATCACAGCAGGATTAAGCAGTTGTGCCGCACCTGACACGAGTGATCATTCCAGTCACCGTGGGGCTGCAGCTCGAATGGCGATGACAAACAACCAGTACCCAGGCGGTAATTCAATCAGCACTCTACTGGCATGAGGAGGAGCTCTCAAAGCGAGATTGGCCCCGGCTTTGATAAGGTCCTCCTCGGAAGTCCTAAAATAAAGACGTTTAAGGAGAAACAAAGGGAGGTGAAGGACTCTGGAAGATTCAGGAGGGGGTCAAGAGAACAGGATCGTGAGAGATAAAGATAGCTAGGGAGCCGGGCCCGAGGGGAGGGCTGAAAGAAATTAAAGAGGACCGGGTTTGAGACAGAACAGGCAGTCCACATTCCAACGTGTTTTGATGTCTAATGTGCAGAAGAATCCCCTTAGAGCCAGCGACAGCACCGAGTGATCCTGGGATTGGGCTCTCCCGTTGAGGTACGCAATCCACACCGGAGTTCATTAGTGCAATGAGTCTAACATCTTTCATTTGGACACTCTTATGCAGATTTAATATTGTCTCGTGAGCTTATTTGATTTACGATCTGGTAGAGGCGGCCAGCCATGTTGAGTGAAATATTTGTGTCCCGGCTGCAGAGATTCCCAGCGTGCAACGTGTCCAAAAGCATGAAGACGGCAGGGAATAAATCTTCAAATTGGGAAAATGTGAGCTTCCAGGAGTGGAATCTTTGTAGTGGTTGTCATCCTGATCTAATGCCCGGAGAGAAAACGATAAAATATTGTTTAATTCTGAACCGTGTGAAATCGGAAGGCCCAAAGGGTTTCCCCTGTTTGTTCCAGACACCAGATCGCCTCTAAATTTTGTTAGTTTGCGTGATTTTTACCTTTGCTCTCTTCAGCTCTTCTTTTAATGAGAACCACCTCAGACTCGTTGACATAACACCATCATTGCATATATTTACTTTGCTTGGTTTTAATGTGCATCATTATTCAGCATGATATTCATATTTTTATTTAAGCATTTAAATTCAAATAATAATAATAATGTTATATATTTATTACTTTCGTCTCATGTTAAATAATAATAAATTAGAATAAATAATAATAACACTGATGTATTAGTATTCATAATTTATTATTATTATATAAACATTTCAAAGACAACTAGTACTACTGCTATTATTAATAATAATGTGTTTTATTACTTTGTTATCCTGTTTAATAGTAATAAATTAAAATGAATAAAATTAATATTAATTTCTTAGTATTTATTATTATTATTATTATTATTATTACTACTACTACTATCATTTTATTATTATCTTATTATTATCATTAGTAGTAGTAGTAGTAGTAGTAGTAGTAGTAATAATAATAATAACAGGCACTGAAGAATTATGCTCTCCACCTCTACAGAAGTTAAGCAATGGATTTTCCCTGCAGAGTTAAAATCACTGAACACTAGAGGAAAATGTTGTTGTTTAGAATTCCTTGTTTGTCTCGGATATTCCTTCTAAATTGCTTTAGGGGAACTAAACAAATAAATCGAAACAAATTAAACAGTTGTCTGTGTACAGTAAGCCATGAAATCAGTTTGAATTCTAAAGCTCAGAACATTTGCTCTTGGATGAATTTGGTGAGAAATATATGACTTGACTTGACTTTTGATTGTAGACTTTTTCTCTTCGGAGAACATTTTGAGACATTGCTGAGATGCACTTGAGATTACAAAGCTCATTTCTCAAAAGAAAAAGAGAAGCAAGAGACAAAATTGCTCTCCATTTAATCTGATTGCTGTGTAGGAGAAACGCATCATTTCTGTCATTATTTCTGTGGAATAAAAAATCTTCATACAGCTGTTTTCCATAAAATCCTTAGTATTGTAAATAATGACAGAATTGTAATTTTTGGGTGAACTGACCTTTTAATTTTCACGTCAGCTCATAAAATGCTCCAAAAAACTACATGCATTCGTCATCACACACAGTTTCTGGGTTTGTCCTTGTCTGCTTGTCTGGCGTCTCCTGGCTGTAACCCACCTTTTAGTCTATTAGCTTGCGCAGTGTGCCATCCTCTCAAGGCTCAATGCACTCTGTACCTGATTTAACACTAATGTTCCTGTGACTCACTCAATCCCACCTCTTATCTTTGCTCTGCCCTTTACAGCATTAGCAAATTGGAGATCTCTCCTACACATCTTCATCCAGCTCATTAGCAAACCGTTGCCACAGGCTCTCTTTGTTTGTGTTGTACACCACCCACACTTTAAACATAGTCATGTAAAGGTCTGGCACTCTCAAGTCTAATGATATCTTAATGAAATACAGACACACTGCATGGCTCTTAGAGCTGGACACTATATTTGATTAAGTATTCACTGGAGTTTTGTGGGTAAATATGCCTTAAATATTGAATGCTATGTAAATTAGCTAAGCAGTAATATTTTATTTTATTTAATTTGTAAATGTTTATTTTATTCGAATTGTTTATACCTGAACGGTCTATGTTCCTAATTAGCTTTTAATAATTTAATGTTATTTAAATTGTTATATAATAAATGTTTGACAACAAACAGTATGGGTATGAAAATGCAAAAATAAAAAAATTCACTCTTTGTTTGTAAATTTCACAAACACTTAAAAAAGTGTCTTAAGTCCTAAACAGTCTGCAGTTTACTTAAAGTGACTATTCAAGTAAGTCAATAAGATTCAATTAATTAGGTCAATTAATAAGACGTCTAACAAGATGCAGTAAGAAAGCACACTTTTCTTTTGTTTAATGGTGTTATATAAATCAATTTGACATTGACACCCCAGCACCATGATGATTTTGCACAAGAAAAAACTAAATGTAACAATTTAGTTTTATGGCTGCTGTTTCCCTTCATCGCATTAAAAAATATTCTGCATTAAAAAATATTCATGAGCGAGGAAATTTCTAGACACTTCTGAGAGAGATGCTATTATTTTGCCTGGCTAGCCTTTTTCCATTTCATTTCTAAGATATACGTTATTTTAAAAAAAAAGCGTATTGATCCGTCTCCTGGGAAATGGCAGTTGAAATCTGGATATTATAAAACAGATTATGGCCATCTGAAGCAATTGACTCCCTGTAAGAAAACACAAACCGCCTGGTACCCTGTGCCTTTTTCTTCTGCACTCGCTATTGTCCAGAAGAAAGATTATTTACAACTCTGAGGCCTGACAGTGTCCTTATAGAGGAAGCCATTATTTACTGCGATTCCTGACTGTTCACACATGCTATATTATCCTAGACAATGACGACAGGCCAAACAAGCGCTTAGGGCAGCAGTTCTCAAATGAATGTCTTTGACAGCACCAAGGTGAAATGGAGCAGTTTACGAAATGTCCCAAATGACACCCTCAGCGCTCACAATCCTATACTTTGCCGCATGGGCTTTTGGGTAATAGTCCCCCGTACAGTCCCCAACAGTGTGGGCTTGACAAAAGCAACACTATATGAATTATTTTTTGGAACACAAAGGTAGATTGTTTTTTACCAGAATAAAATAGGGTCCATAACTGACCATTTTCAAAACTTTTGATGTAGCTGCATGTAAAACTACTAAAACTAAAACATTAAAAATCATTTTGTTCACTGAAATAAAGCTGAAATAAAATATACAATATAAATATTAGATCTGTTTGTTTTGTTCTAAATTAATTAGTACTAAATTACTAAAACTGAAATAAAAATAAGTAATAATGATAAAGTAAAAACTTATAAAAAATAACAAAAGCACATAAAAAAGTAAAACTTAAAATGGAAAAAATATACTAATTCAAATAGTATTATTTTGTATTATTTATATACTATCTTCTTTCATCCCTAATGGTTGTGTGTGTGTGTGTGTGTGTGTGTGTGTGTGTGTGTGTGTGTGTGTGTGTGTGTGTGTGTGTGTGTGTGTTTAACCAATGGTATGAGTTTGGGGTGACCAGTGGAAGACTGAAGGACTTCCTAAAAGTGATGAACCAAAATATTTACTCAACCTCATGTCGTTCCAAACCCATAAACCTTTGGTTAATCTTTGAAACCCAGATTAAGGTATTTTAATGGAACCTAAAAGAGGTTTCAGTCCCACCATTGAAAGTCCAGGTTACCAAATTTTAGAAGATCCAAAAAGATCAAAAAGGCGTAAAATGAATTCACATGAATCAAGACCCCTCGATTCAAATGGATTTTTTTTTTTTTTTACAAAAAGTCTTTATGAACTTTTTGGATCTTCTAAGTTTTGGTTACCTGGATTTTCAATAGAGCGACAAAGACCAGAAGGTTTCATTAAAAGTATCTCAATTTGTGTTTCAAAGATTAACCAACATCTTGTGGCTTTGGAATGACACGGGGCATAAAAATTATGAACGAACTTTCATTTTTGAGTAAACTGCCCCTTTAAGTAATTTATTTTCAAACTTCACACTCTGCAACACTCCGATTTCAAGACTGCATTGTATTGTCAATGGAAAGAATCCTTGATATGCTTCATATATTTATAGTTCCCCCTTAGCTTTGCATGTTGTTGTAAACAGAGAAAGGTTAGAGTAGTTTTCGGCACGTAATGGAGGCAGTCTGCTAAGTGATCAGCGCTTGTAAGTCCTCTCTATCCAGCACTGTAACCAGAGAAGGAGACCAACTTTCAGTTGCTGAAATGCTGCAAACAGATGCCGCTGTCCCTGTCCCTGTAAATCACATCAGCACCTCCAGGGAGGGGGGGAGAGGGTGTGGTAACCCTCATAACCTCCTAGGCTCCGCAGGCACCGGCTGGATGCTGGAATATATGTCGTGATGATCAGGACAGCGGTGTTGGGAGAAGTGCGAACCGTTGTTCTCCGAAACGGATTTCTGCTGAAAAGGAGATGGAAATTGCTGCTGTGACAGGTCTGTCAGCTCATTGTAACTCTTATGGACTCTGCAACCTAATCCAAGACACTGAAATAATACTTCTGGCATGTCCGAGTGGACAGCGATTACGAGTTTCCATTCAGGGCGAATGTGTAGGTCGGAAACCAGATCAAAAACAAGGTTGTGTGAAAGTAGGAGTGGCTGAATGTAATCTCATTTTGCCATTTTGTTCTCCGCCCTTCCTCAGCTGCAACCCTTGCCTGTCTCTCCTTTGTAAGCCCTGGGATTTACATGCCGTGAACCGTTGTATTCATGAATGTGAGGTCTCGCACTCATTGCGAGCCAGAAGAGTAACTTGATCCCAAGAGAATTCTGTTTAATTTCTTTCAAAATGTTCCCTAGGAAACTCGATATCAGATGAAGGGCTTCGAGACCTGAAAAAAAAAATCCACTCACAGATGTTTCACTCCCAGATTTGCACCTCCTCTCCACCTGTGTAGATATATATACACGTTCAGAGCGCTTCCTTCGTGAAGTCACTGTGTGGTCGGTTGTTTTCTCTGAGAGCGGATCTGGTTTCGTTAGCGCTCCTGGCATATTTGCACATGCAGGGTCTGCTGTGACAGAATCATATTAGGATTTCTCAGCAAATGCGGCACATTGCTGCAGCTCAGTCACGATTTTGTTTTGTTTTCATTGTAGGTGCTGTCGCTTATCTCTGTGGCTGACGTGCGATTCTGTTCTGAGGTTTCTGTTGTTTGGTTGTATTTACTGGGTCTGTACTTTGTCAAGGTTGCTGGTTTTCTTTTGGACACAGGACAGGTGGTCTGCCACAATATGTCTTTTAAAGAATCTGATAACACATTTATTTATAAGCAACCAGCTGATTTGAGATTTCAGTAAGTACTGATCTGAGATTTTAAAAAACGCAGAATTTATATTTTTAGCAGTGTTTCTTGCGAAGTATCATACATTTATATATTACTGATTAAAGGCTTAGGTACAGTAATCGTGTACACAATAAAGGTACAAAAGCTGTCACTGGGGCGGTACCTTTTCAAAAGGTACACTTTTGTACCTATTAAGTTCAAATATGTACACTTTAAGTACTAATGTGTATCTTTAAGGTACCAAAATGGACCTTTTAGGTACAAACATGTACCTTTTGAAAAGGTCCCGCCCCAGTGACAACTTTTGTACCTTTATTTCTGAGAGTGTACTTATGGACTATTCTATTACATTTTGTAGTATAAACAGTGCAAATAGTGCGTTCACACTGAAAATTCCAAAAAGAAAAAAGTACACTTTAAATATCCGGGTGATACACTTAAATAACCGAGAGCCTTAATTATATCACGAAGGGGGAGGGGCTCTCAGATTCATACATTTATAAAATTCATACACTACATTGTTGAGTACATAATGTATAAGTGTATAGTGTTTCATTTGGGACGCAATTAGTGTTTCTTAATTATAAATTAATAAATTAATTCAAAAGTGACAGAGAAAACTTGCTTATTGTAGAGTACAATTATATTTCTTTCTTTAAAGATTCTTGAAAAAAAGAAAAATAGTAAGCCACACAATTGTTTTCAGCTTTAATGATAATAATAATCAGAAATGTTTCTTGAGCACCAAATCGGCATATTAGAACGATTTCTGAAGGATCATGTGACACTGATGTTTGGAGTAATGATGCTGAAATTTCATCTTTGTCTCACAGGAATAAATTTTAAAATATATTCAAATAAAGAACTGTTATTTTGAATTGTAATAATATTTCATAGTATTACTGTTTTTATTATATTTTTGATTTTAAAAATGCAGCCTTGGTGAGCATAAAATATGCAATATAATGTATCCAGCTTTTAAATATAGATTGTTTATATATGGCGTGCGTTTTTTTTAGAACAAAACTTTAACTATGCATTATCCCGTGAACAGGAATAATTAGTTATAACGAAAATTTTCAATTCAGTGAATAAGTCAGATGTTGATTCAGTGACTGCTCTGATTCAGTGAGTTCATTCAGTGGAGTTTTTTATTTTATTTTTATGAATCATTACAAGAACAGACTCATAACAGTCATTTGTTCATGAATCTGCTTACATTGGTCACGCTGTATGTTTGTTTTGATTTTCAACCCACGAGGACCTCTCAATAGACAGGTGTGTTTATTTTAAGCCTTTTAATATCATCACATTCCATTTAGCCTGAAAAAAAAAAAAAAAAACTCATTCATACTCACATTTTAGATGATACAATAGAAACATGATGGTGAAACAGGATTCCTTTTGCCATACACATTGGATATTTTTGGATTTATTAGTGCACCCCACACCTTACTTTCATAAGTGACATTTTACTTAATATTTCATCCAAATCTTAACATCAGCCTTTATAGCACTCACTCTCAAACGCAGACTCTTTCTATAAGGTTTGAGTCACCAGTCTGTGTTCCAGCATTCACAAAGTGAGCCTGGGGTTGCCCCTGATTTACGAGAACCAGATTCCTACGAGCTGAATCACAGCCAGGTGCGCGATTTCCAAAGCAGATCGGCCAAAGCCCCGTCTGATCAGCTGCTCTGCTGATTTTACACAGCTTCTCATGCCACATCCACAGCGCAGCGACCCAGATTTTCCCTTTTTCTCCACGCTCAGAGGGACTGTGGGAGCCGCATCTGCCGACTCCATCTCTGGGTAGACTCTCTCTCCTCTCTCTCTCGCTCTCTCTCTCTCTCTCTCTCTCCGTTTCGTCTCGGCTGAGAGCAGCACGCTTTCAGAGTGTATTCTCTCTCTGTCAGCGCTGTACTGCACGGACTGCTCTTGCACGAGTGCTTCATCACTGAGCTTGACCGGCACAGAAACCCTGACCAGCTGCACCTAAACGCAACCATGCTCTTAGGTGAGTACTGTTTACGGCATCGATTCATCTGCATGCTTCTTTTCTTGTGCATCACAGTGGTAAACATCTGAAAGAATGTGTCAGAATGGACCTGCCTTCAATCCAGATATGTAGTTGAAAGCGGCTTGTGATTTATTCCGTTTCGCTTTGCTATTTGGAACTGAGATTTGAAATACAACTGTGCTCTGGATTTATGGAAGAGATCCTGTCAACACCACTGTTTTGTTTATGTGGGTTAAGTTTGTACTATCACTAATACAGCGTGACACCTCAAGCTGACATTAACTTCTCTAAAAAGACCCACTGTTTCCTTAATGTAATAAAGACAATCAATAGTTTGTTTAAAGATCAGACATTTGATATTATAATACCTGGCTTACAGTAAGACCAGATGTGTCTATTAATAGTTTTGTCTTTCACTAAGGGCACTGAATTATCTCTTTTTTTTTTTATTTGTTATTTTAGATTTTAAAGTCTTAATTTGTCTCAGTTGGTTTTCTGACACACTTGGAGTTCTCCTCAGTTGCTTTTACTGCTGAACATATTTTATCCAGAATTTGCTCACGTCATATTCACTCCTACCTGATCTGAACGCATTCTGATCGCCCTCGTAGCACGACATTGCGGCTTACACGCTTTCGACCGTTGACGTGTGGGTGTTCGTGAGCAATCGGTCTCCTTCAAAAGCTCATTGATACCAGCGCGATGGAAAGCCTCTCTCAGGAGCGTCTTATTCGATGAAGTACTAATGCAGTGTCACATTCCAGAGGAGTGCGACTTGGAATAATCAGGCATGTCTGTGGGGAGCATAGGCTTGAAATTGCTGTTGATGGTCGCTGTGCGGCTGTCTGCCAGTCTCCCGAAGCTCCCCGTGGAGAAGACCTGGGGGCTCAGTCTTTTGCCAGAACTTCAGCAGCTTCGTTAAGCTTGCAGCTCCATTGCACCAATTGAGTGACTAAAAGAAACTAGTTCAGTGCAAGCTCTTTTTTTATATATGTTTATCCAAATACTTTTTTTATGCCCCATTTTAATGTGCAGAGACTGTAAGTAAGCCATTTATGGGGTGATTTGACCGAAAAGAGTAAACACTGTGGCTCTGTGGCTATATCAAAACATTGTGCTGTTTGTTTAAGTATCCCGGCATAGCATGGCATGAGTTTTGGGCGAGACGATCTGTTGGATTGGGGAATACTCTATGTGCTCAGGGAAACAAAATCAGTTTTACTGGGTGACATTAGTGGCACAAAAATCACATATTTTATTGACAGCATTTGTGGTTTAATGTCACTTACCACACAAAATCATATCTCAACAAGCTGTTTTTTTCTCCTCTAAAACAACTTTATTTTATTTTATTATTATTATTTTTTTTTTTTGTGATCAACTTTTTATTTAACCAAAACTTAGTTCTTGAAGTGAGCAGAGTCCCTGGTTATCATATAAGTCACCGCATGTGTTTCTGCCCAATTTAGACCAAGAGGGCTGGACAAATGGCCGATTTCAATATAAAAAATTAAAGTTGTGCCATAAGGATGTGTTGTTTCAAAATTTGAAAGGTCCTCCCATCAGACGTTCCACACTTTTTAGGGGGAAAAAAAAGAAGTGAAGTCCTTAGATGTAGTATTCTGGATTTTCCAAAGATTGATAACTTAGAGGATGGGTTAGCTGTAGTATCAGGGTGAGATTTATCCAGTGCAGGATTTAAAACAGCACTAAATTCACCACCCATCACTAAAGGACAATCAATCTGCTCAAGTAATATATTGGAAATATTTGTGAAAAATGCACTGGCTGCCTCATTCGTGCAGTAAATGGAGACCAGTGCTAACCTGTCATTATGTATTTAACAGCGTATAAAAACAAATCTACCTTCATCATCATTCCCGGTATGTTCAATAGTTAAATGTAACTTAACGACTAAGATAAGCACCCCCTTAGTTTTATTAGGGGCACAAGAAAAGGCTGCCAGTTTGTAATACTTGTTTTGAAAACGTGCCACATCACATTGTTTTAAATGAGACTCTTGTATTAGGGCACATGAAATCAATTTACGGTGCAAATATTCTAATATCCGAGTACGCTTAATAGGAAAATTTAGGCCATTCACATTCAGTGATAAGATATTCAGAACATGCATTGTGTGCTCGCAATGCCAAGATTCTGTCTAAGTGAAGAGAAACAAAAGCAATGCCATACTGCCAGTGACATGTAAACATTAGTATGTATCCTAGATACCAATCCACCTAGATGCATAGTCCTTTTAAAAGAAAAGCAGAATAAATAAAAGTATTGATGTCTGTTGAAGGGCATAGAAAAAAGATAAGAACAAGGAACGACAAACAACTGTGTATAAAAACCAAAGCAGACCGCACATTACCGAGAGTGTAGGTCTGCATAAACAACAGAAACAAATGTTGATGCGTCACCAGTCCACTTCAACAAAGAGACATGTCCCCAAAAGGCCCACTGAGCCAAAAGCGTAGTGATTGAACCTGCTTTCCATCAGCCCGAAGATAATAATTATAATAAAGAAAATAAATCATTATTATTTACCAATCAGCGGATGAACGTACAGGGCAGGGGCAAGATTCCAAAAAAGAATTAACAACTGTCCGTGGCCACCTTGTTATTGTCCTCTTCAGGGCAGTTAGTATCACCACAGACCTGGAGACGAGAGGATGGAGACGGTAGCCGACACCTTCCCACTGCTGTGTAGCGCTGCAGAATACGTATTCAGTGACAGTGAAGTAACAAAATCCAACAAAAACATTTTTGGTCGTTTGTGTATCCAAATGTAGATCACGGAGTGCTTGGGTCAGTACAGAGTCTATCGCTTCTCTTACAGTCGAAGCCACTGACGAATCGAGAGTACTTTGTCGCTCTTTAAGCACTAGCTTGATACCGTTAGCTACAGCAGTGTCGAGGTCCTCTCTGGAGGTGGTGGAATCTTTGAATTTTTTTCTTCATTGGTGATTGTTCACTCTCTCTTTTCCGGCTGTCCTTGACTGCTGGGGTAGTCATAGTGAGCTAAATAAAGAGTGGTTTAAAATTTACTGACAGGATATATACAATTTCTGACAAAGCGAGCAGAGCGAAGGACTATGCGTGCATTGCTGGCGAAGGGTCACGTTAATCTCCTCAAAAAATCTATTTATTTTTTATAAAAAAAAAAAAAAAAAAAAAAAAAAAAAAAAAAAAATATATATATATATATATATATATATATATATATATATATATATATATATATATATATATATATATATATATATATATATATATATAATGCGTTTAATAAATATTTAATAATATAATAATATTTATTTATTTATTTGTGTTTTCTCTCTTTCACGCAAGTGCGTCATGTTTTTTTTCACAGTGTGGAGGTGTAGTGCATGACTTCTGATCTCATCAGTTGCTCAATACAGAATACTAATCGAAAACTGGTTTAGTTTTTCAACACGGAATGTTCTTCATCACCCACTATTACCATTTTTAGAAGTATTTATGCCTACACAGATATATTCAAACATTGAGGACATTCTACACGCCCAAAATAACATTTCAAAGCTGATTCTACATCATTTGATTTCAGGAAATAATGTTTCTTATTGAGGAGGAATTTGCATAATCAGGTTTCTTAAATTGTTATATATGTGATTAAATATTTAAGCACTGTATTTGAGCATCATCCTCTGTGAACAAAGGAGGTTTTGTTGATCTAGGGTAAAGCAAGAAGTGTGTGCTCTCTCTCTCTCTCTCTCTCTCTCTCTCTCTCTCTCTCTCTCTCTCTCTCTCTCTCTCTCTCTCTCTCTCACCGTTTCCTCTTTCTGTCAGAGGAATCTGATAGTTGAGTGTTGAAAGAAGGAATGCTCTTTGGCTGGCTGTACTAGCCTTCATGAGACAGAATAGACCATCTTAATTATGATTCATACTCTCCAGTCCTGTTGTGCTGCCCTGTTGAGCAGTTGTGCAATTGTTAAAACTTAAATACAGCTTGAAATTAAAATGGTCATAAAATGCTGACTCACATATGTGTTACATAAAGAAGCAGATGCATTGGTTTCTCAATTGCTTATCAAAAGTTTGCAGTTTGTAGGATTTTTACTTTACTAAGTCTCTTATTCTTACCAAGGATGCATTTATTTAATTACATTTCCAGTAAAAACAGTAATATTGTGACATATTATTGCAATTTAAAATAACTATTTTCTGTTTTAATATATTTTAAAATTTCATTTATTCCTGTGATGGCAAAGCTGAATTTTCAGCATCATTACTCCAGTCTTCAGTATTGCTTGATCCTTCAGAAATCATTCTAATATGCTGGTTTGGTGCTCAAAAAAAAAAAAATCATATTGTTATTAATTTTGAAATTGATTTGTGCTGTTATTAATTATTTTGTAATAATTGTTGTGTAATACATGTTTTTCAAGATTATTTGATGAATAGAAATTTCTAAAAAAACACATTTATTTAAAATAGATATTTTTGCACCAAATGTGAAAGTCTTTGCTGTTTGACCAGTTTAATGCATCCTTGCTGAATAAAAGTATTAAGGTTTAAATATTAAATGTATTTTTTTGCTTCACCTCTGAAATGACTTTTCTTTTTCTTTGATGTCACCAAACTCATTTACATCAAACCTCTGGCTACGTTCTGTTTTATATCACCAGCTTTTAAAAATACAATCAATTTGTGAGTCCCACTGTATGTTGAATTTAAATGACCTGTGTGCAAAAAAAAAAAAAAAAAAATTTAATATTTTTTTTCTTGCAGTAAATGACCAAAGACTGTTCAATCATTGAACCTTAAATAAAGGCTCATGACAAGTTTTTAGTTCAAGTACATCCCACGCTGTGAGCATAACATTGTTGAAACAGCTCTCTGGAATACTTGATTCTGACTGGCCAGTCACTATATTCTTTGGCCAGATATATTTGTATAATGACTGCTGCTAAACCATGACTGTAAAACTTAATTAAGACACGTTTACTAAACTATCTTTTTTTTTTTTTTTCTCCATAAAATGAAAGCCAGTGGGGTACAATGTTATTTGGACCTTGAAAATACAATAATTTTGTTTCACATAAGAAGTCATACAGGTTCAGAATGATATAAGGATGAGTAAATGATAGTAAGTAAATAAGCAAGGACAGAATCTTTGTTTCTGGGTGGACTGTCTCTTTAAGCTCAGATCTATCAGTATGCAAAACCAACTAGACTCTGAGGTCCATTGTTTTAAAGTATTTCCAAATCATTAAGGGAAATAAGTTTGCAGGTACCAAGTGTCTTGTGTTGCCATGGTAGACTGCACTGATATGCATGACAATTACCCTGGTCACCAATTCTGGACCTGATCTCTCGTCTCTTATCTGTAATTAGAGTCGAAGCGCTCTTCCACGCTTCACTGCGAAGTAATCGTAATTGCAAACATTTGTTATAGCAAACAACTCTGTCAGCAGTAACAGTGATAAATCTACAGGCCTCTCTCATTGACCCTAGGTTAATACAGCCGCCGTTTTGGTTTTAATTGACGCAAAAGCGTAACTCCTGCCCAGGAGGAACGGTGCGGCATGGCACGGTATGGCACGGCAGGCGTTCATAGCGAATATGTCAGCCGTAGCTTTGAGCAGTGCAATAATCCCCTTGACAGGATTTGATTTGCATGCACTTCTATGCTTCTCACTGCACTGAATATTAATGCCCAATATTGTTTGATAAAGTAAAATCAGAGAATACATTGAGGAGAGAGAGAGAAGTCACTTGGAGCATCGGCCCACGCGGCGCGGGAGCAAACCTACCGGGGCCGACACAAGGTACATTTCCAACCAGCCCTGGGGGTTTTGGACCAACGTGCCAAGTTGATAACGCTCAGAGCTGGCTTTTAGCAGGCATTTGAGATTCTTTGACAAAAAAAAAACGCCCAAAGCACATTAACACGGGTGGCTGGAGGGGGCGTTCAGTCTGTCTGTCTGTCTGTCTGTCTATGTGTCTGTCTGTTCAAGGGATGTTGTTACCACAGGGAGCCAGGCTTGGAAACAAGCATTAGGGATGGAGTTTGGGCTCGAGCGTGACAAGAGGTTCTCCTGTTCCTGCTGTTCCTTAGTCTCCATGGAAACCACAGAGCTGAAACAACAAGTACTGCCGCTGGTAAAATCACTTTATGAAAGTAATTTGCACAGCAAGAGTGTTGCGTTCGGATACGAGCTCGAGCAAACCCACATGTACTCTTAATAGAGTGATATTTACGTTTCTGTTTTTGACCGTCCTTGTGTTAAATACAAAAACAGCCCACTCAGATTCCGTTTTATCTTACTCCGAGCCACATGAAAAGCATAAATGTGTCATTTGATCCTGGCCCGGCTGATGCTTTTGTACGACAATCAGGTGAACACGCGCAGCCCTAATTGTATCGCTCGCACTTTACGGGAGGTTTGCTAATGCAGATCTGTTTCCGACAGGGGGTCTTGTGTCGCTCCGCTCGCTGAATGTGACAGGGTTTGTTCTTAGTGTGAATAATGAAACATGCTCCCAGAGTCGTGTGCGAGAGATCCCGTGACAGCCCGCTTTAATGATCTTGTTATTGTTCTTTGCAGAACAGATGTTGGTGACTTAACGATTGTTTGCGTTTTGTGATCTCCCACTTTTCCCAACATTACCATCCCGTAAATCTCTGTGTTTGATTTGCGCTGCATCTATTTGCATTTTTGTAAGCTTTTAATTATCAGTGCTTCTTGCTAAACCAGACATTACCGTCAATGTTGTTCATACTTGGAGGTAGGTTTTTTTGTGTTTCAGTGAGTAACTCGTTCAGTATGGGATGGTTCGATACATTTTTGCTGCAGTCAAGTTAGATCCTCTTTTGGTGAAATAAATGCCTTTGAGAATTTACATGTCATCTTTGGTACCCAGCAGAAGGTGTTGCTTCCTGCATTGGTGTACCACATATCCACCTTATTCCTGACGAGCCTACTGCATTTTGAATTATGGGTGGCATTTCCGGTTTGGGGAACTTCCATTCAAAAAGACTGAAACAAATCATTTCAAATCATAAGGCTGGCCTACAAATAAAGCTTATCCGTCTGTTTGACTGAATGAGCTGTCGATATTCCTTCATTTTTTTATTTTCAGACATCATGAGAATAACCTAACACTTGGTATTGGTATAACGTGACGTTATAACTAGAATATCTATGGCAAGAGCCCTTTTAATTCTTTTCCTTATGATTATTTTCTTTTTTCTCTTTGCATTCCGCTGTAATAGTATGAAAAAGGACACCATATACTACGGTCTGGTGGTCTTTTCTCCCGATTTAATTTACGATATAAACCGTAAATAATTCACTGGAATGCATGAAGAATCTCTTGTTTTTCTCCTCAAGTCCTCACATCTCTTTCCAGGTTTGTTTGTTTTCATAAACATCATGAGCGTTTTTGATTAAGGCAGTGAATGTTACATAATACAAATATACTGTATATTACTACACCCGTCCGTTATTGCTGTGGAAAGAATCACGCTTTTGGGGTTATTCATGGTCTGTTTACACTTTCACACTATTAAATGACATTTTCATGTTCGATGGTTGAAAGGTGCAGTACAATAATGTCATCTCATTGTACCCAGTTAATAATTTAATAATTTAAATGGATAGTTCTGGTCCTTGATTCTAAATGGTTGAGCCGCATTCAAAGCCATTGTAAATTACTCTACAAACATACTCTTTTGACCTCATTACATCAGTATTCCTCCGCCACTTCATCTATGTGTTGCTGCAGTTCCTTTATGATGTATTTCAGCGAAATTAACTATTTTGTTATTCTTATGCATTATGTTTGCACCTTTCACATTTAATTTTGAGACCACAACCTTCCCCCATCAAAGAAACTCTTCCCATGAGGGAGAAATGTTGAAGTGCACGATTGTGTGCGTGGAAGCCCAGAGTTTCCGAAGAAGAGAGCAGTCCTACCTGCATGTCAGTGTATGTATTTGCATACCTCCACACACCCTGTTTGCACAGACATGATACATCATTAGAATGGAAGGCGTTATTATTGTAATATTATGCGCTTTGTACTGTAAAGTTTCCTTACTGTTGAATGAGACATGAGGTAATCTGACAGCTCTTATCGTGTCGTTGGTTAGCCTCTGGTCTGGCTGTGCGCATTCTGCATGTGTTTTGGAGGAGGCGTGGTTTGGAAAGGGAGGGTGGGATCTTATGATTTTAAAGCTAGCTTACTATTGCTAGCCTCTCTGAAATCGCCTACCCTACATTTAATATATGTATTGGGTGGTAACCATTTTTTATAAGCAGTAAGCTCCAAGAAGCTGTGGTTTACAGTGAATTTAGAACTGCTAAGGGGCATTGTTTGGCATGATGTGAAGCGGTGCTAAAGTCCTAAAATAACTTTTGGTTTTTATAGTGCACTTAGACCATTTTGAACACTTCAACAACACCTTCACAAACACTCAGAACACCCTACTGACTACCTGTCAACCACCTGTAGAACACCACGTAGCATGGCGTTAAAACATTCAGAACTCATTAGCAACCACACAGAACACCCTGGTAACCATTTAGAACTCCTTAGCAACTGTGTTAAACCCCATTCAGAGCATCTTAGCAATCACATAGCAACAAACCACTCATATTCTCTTTTGGAAGTGTAAATATTTAGTTTGACTTTACTCTTCCCTTTTCTTCATCAGAGCTTTTAACAGTTTTGTGTGATATTGGGAGGACTGAATGCTTTTTTTTATTTTATTTTTTGTCTAGATGCAGTCTTCAGAAAATGCCTAGGGAAACTAGTAATCATATTATTGACAAGCTGCCAACATGTCAGACATTCTCGGCTGAAGTGTTGTAGCTGAATAACTGTACACAGTTTATTTTATCTTCTTTCTTTCTTTCTTTCTTCTGATGGTTTTGATTTGGTATGCCATGTTTTATTGTTCAGTGAAGTGCAGACCTTGGGACATTGGTGGTATTTCTTTCATGCTGTTTTTCACCAGCGTTACGTATCTGATGCATGTCTCTCAGCAGGCCAAATGTTTCCTTTCCCATCCTCCCCAGAGTGGACACGGATTTAGCTGCAGTCCCATTGCTGGCACGTCTCAGTGCGGTGAATTCACAGGTGCCCAGAAAGCAGGTGATGGATCTCTTGAATGTTCCCAGAGTATTGTCTCCCAGTCAGTATCCTCCCTAGAACCTCTAATCCTTCTGTCAACACGAGAGTATATCTCACCAAACGATCCATCCGCGGACACGCACATCCCCTGCACTTCATTCTGATGGTGAGGGTCTGACAGCTGTGGATTTTGGCGGTGGGATGCATTGCATCTTCTGAGCATCCAAGCACAAGAAGTTGGCTCCAGTTTTTGCCCTTTGATTCCACCCTCATCCTCCTCCACCTCCTCCATCTTCTTCCAGCCTTTATCTCTCTTTCCATCCATCATCTCTTGCAGGTGGATTGAGTCAATCTCAGTGAGTCACTCCGGGCTACATATATAGAGTAAAGTAAGAGTAAAAGATTCACCACCCACTATTCCACAGGGTGATTGAGAGAGCGAGAGTAACCTTTCTCGGTATAGCTGAAATGCATCTGCTCATTTGCACTTTCACTCGAGGACCTCGCTTCCATTTGCACGCTCACTTTTAGTAGGTATGTCCGCCTCCTCTCAGGAGAACAAACACCACACTACTTCTCACACGCAAATGCACGCTAACTCCTGAGGGTGGGGGCGAAACTTTCCCATTGTCTCCCACAAAATGTGTTACGAAACAATCTGTAGCGGTCTGGTTCTTGTATATGTATTACTCAAAAGCCAGTTTTTGAGATAAGTGAACCCATTTTATTGTGAAGTACACTTTGAGTGCACTAAGCAGATGGTAGACGGCAGTGACACTTTGAGAATGAGATGTGTTTTGTAACACTATCTTTGTGTTCATTCAGCTAAAGCCAGAAACATTTCTGTTCCAAGTATGCAAAGACAGATGTGACTGAGCCGGCAAGTCATTGCAGGCAAGGTTCTGTTGTACAGAACTGTTGGTGGTAGTAACCTCAGAACTCAAGGGGGCGATAGAGTCACCTTCAAATGTGTGTGTTAAAAATCCAAGGAATTCTTATATATTTGAATTTTAATGAGACGTATTTGAAAGTGACTCTTACTTGTCAATAACAGTTGTGATTTTCAATAATTTTGTGAAAACGGTGATACATTTTTCAGGATTCTTTGAAAATTATCATTTAAAAATAAGCATTTAAAAATAAAAAATACTTTATTTCTCACAAACCTGAAAAAAAAACTTACAATTTTGTGATATAAACTCACAATCGCAAGATGTAAACTTGGAATTCAGAGAAAAAAAGTTAGAATTTTTAGATTAAAAAATTGCAATTACCTTTTATATTTAATTCTGTGGCGGGAAAAAAAAATGCAACATGTAAAGTCAGAATTCTGAGAAAAAAAGTCTCCTAATTCTGACTTTTTTCTTTAAATTCAGACTTTTTGCCACAGAATTAAATATAAAAGGTAATTGCGACTTTTTATCTTAAACTTTTTTTTCTTACAATTTCAAGTTTACAGCTCACAATTCTGACTTGCGAGTTTATATCTTGCAATTCTGAGTATATTTCACAATTCTGATTTCATGTCTCACAAATCTGAATTGCAGGTAGAAGGAACATTTATCCATTTCAGATTAATAGAAGGAATGATTAACAAATTAATCAAAATAAGGATCAAAATAATCAGTGTTTACAGCCTAAAAGGTTAATTGGAAAAAGTTATTGGCCATTAATCAAGTTAACGCAGTTGAGTTGTAATCTTGTAACTACCTTTACATTTTTAGACATCTGCCCACAAACACTATTCTATTTCTATTTCAGTCTATTTCTAAACCCGTCCATAGTGTATCTCTATGGGAAGATGGCAAGAAAAACAGCGCAGCGTTTGTCAACAGAACTCTCTGTTGTGACCTGTAGATGCTCTCGTAATTCCAAGCTGTTCATTGCATCACCTGGCAATTTTTGGCAATCTAATCATTCCCTGTAGCACAAGGACACACGCTCATTGCGAGGCATGATTTCATTTACCCCGTTGTCAGGAGATTTTTATTAGAAGCCACACCAACTTCGTTTTCACAAATTGTGTTTAAAGGCACAGACTGAGCCCACTCTGTCTCGCTCTGATGTGGACCTGAAGCACTGGCTTGTAAATCTGCATTTAAATTGAATTTAGGACATTATTAGATTTGCTTGAAATAGTGATGGCTTTGCATGCGTCGTCTACATGTGAATGTCTCCACTGAAAAACAAATTTGAGCAGCTGCGTCGTATTAAGTAGTTTCATCCGACCGCGGTCACTATGCCATCTCATTATATGTGCATCTAGCTGCGATGGACAGCGTATATCACCCTTTGTGTCATCTAGTCTGACAGAGAATGTGCCAGAATTATGCCTTCTGTTTTCTTTTCAGCACCACTCATGATCTATGACTGACTTCATAAAGCCATGTAAGCTGGCTAATAGTTGGTCTATTTCAGTATCGTATCCATTTACACTAGACAGTCAGTCAATACTAAGCCCAGACTTATTAAATCCAAAAATATGTTTTGAAGTCAACATGAAATCAAAATTGATCACATCTACTTTTTTCTTTGTCACAATGTGACGTTATGTCAAATACTTGCAACTTTATATCACACAATGTGACTTTATATCTCGAAATTGTTTCTTTGTGCTACAATGTGACTAAATGCTGTATTGCAAAGTGCTTGTATTTCTTAATTCTAACTTTGTATGCCGCGATATTACTAGTTTTCAGGGTCACATGATCCTTCAGGAATCATTCTAATTTGCTGATTTGGTGCTCAAGAAACATTTTTTATTCTTGTTGAAAACAGTTGTGCTGCTTAGATGTTGTTGTGGAAATCATCATATGTTTTTACTTTGATAAATTTTAACATTATTTCTGTTACTTTTGATCAGTTTTAATGCGTCCTTGCGGAATAAAAAGTATTAATTTCTTATCTTAAAACTTTTGACCCCAAACATTTGAATGGTTGTGTATATCTTAAAATTGACTTTAAATGTCACACTGTGCCTTTTCTCAAATACCAAATCCCATCATCCCATGTGTGTGTGTGTGACCTACCCTGTAACAGTTAGTGCACATGCTCTGACACATTGAGCTCTGGAGTACATGCAGACAATGCAGGCTTGAATCTGACACCGTTTCCAGATCTATCCACTCTCCATAAAAGTGGACAATGTTAGTGTGTGTGATTTCCGAGCCTCTCAATGATTCAAACCTGATAATTACAATATCCAATTATAAAAAAGAAGTCGTTTTGCATCAGTGAGCAGTTTTGCATTAAGTAAATAATTTATTTAAGCCGCTTTTTTTAGTGCAGTGCTCTAACACATAATTATCTTTTAATCTAATTACTATGAAAGAGCGTTTTTAGAGACTGAGAGTACTCAGTGCACCAGCTAGTTTGTAAACATGTAAACTCGGTGTGTGGGCAGTGGATCGAGAGCTGAATGCTGCTGTGTTTATATGCTCTTATGGTTTTGTGCAGTATACATTTCACATCATGATTTTTTTCTGTTGCTCTTTTAGACTCTCCTCTGCGTGGCTTCACATCAGATGAAGCTAATAACACTGACCTGCTGTTGTCTTATTAATGGATACCTTTGTGATGGAAGGAAGTTACTTGCCCTTAGCAGACATTTCCCACTAATTACATGGACAGTCCCTCTGGAGGAACCGAGGGTTAAGTGCTGTCCTCAAAAGCCTCATGGATGAATAAAAAGGATGGTGTGTTCAGTATTTCTTCAGTTCCTGAACCTGAAACTTTGATGTTAGCAACCCTGATCCAGATTTAATGCTAATTTAAATTATTTAATGTGTAAAGTCACATTTATTTACGGTATATAGCACTTTATACAATGCAAAGCAGCTTTATAGGAATGAAAAAGAAATAATAGTATTACGTTTCCAAAGTTCAGTTATGAAATGAATACAATTTCAGCTGTAAAGCAGCTCTAAAAAAAAGATAAGTGTTATTCAGCTCACTTTAGTTCAGTGTTGATTCAGTAACAGTGTAAATCTTCACATTATTAGTATAGTATAGTAAAGAATTCATTATTCAGCTCAGGTCAGTTCAGTGTCGATTAAGTTTAAAAATAGCGCAAAGTTCTTCAAATTATGAAGCAACATTAATTCATTAATTTATTCAATCAATAACAGTGTCAATACAGCAGACTTCATCAGTTATGAAACAAATTCAGTTCAGCTCTCAGGGGGTGTTTACGCAACACAATTTTCAACTAAAATTAGAAAACCTTTTATACATTTTTATATGATTTTACATGACAACAGCTTTTTGGGGACCTGAAAATGCAAACTTTCAAAAGCGAAATTATGAAAATGTGAATTTGTGAAAACTATGATGTCTATGCGGATATGTATTATGCATGTGACATCGCCAACTACTGGCCTGGTATGCATAACACAGTCCCTGAAGACATTTTCATGGATCCTTGCGAAAATCATTTTGACAACATCGTTAAGTGTACCCGAAAAATGTAAAGGAAAAAAGTTTCCATTTTTAGCGCATTGTTGTCGTGCAAAATGTACCCTTAATCCACTTTACAGAAGACAACTGTTATCATCCAGCTCAATTTGGTTCAAGTTTTGTTATCATCCAATGGCGTTAATGCAGTTAAATTGATAATATTATTAAATATGAAGTGTTTTTAAACCCTATCTAAACAAGTCAAAGGCGACAGTGGCAAGGAACGCAAAGTCTGTCAAGCTAGATTAAAAGTCAGAAACCAGGCTACTTTGGTACCAGTACATGTCCATTACAAAATATTATAAAGGAAGAGTTCTACCAAAAATGAAAACATCATTATTTTATGTTGTTCCAAACCCATAGGGGTTTATTTTCCTCTGTGGAACGCAACAAAAAAAAAAAAGGTGCTAGGCTGATCTTTTCCATACAATGAAAGTGAACGGAGACTGTCAAGCTCCAAAATGGACAAAAAAAGCACTATAAAAGTATACCATAAAAGTGTGGCTTGTGCACTAGATTCCAAGGCTTCTGAAGTTATACAACAGATTTTTTGGTGAGAAACAGACAGAAATTTTAGCTGTAACTCCGTATTTTTGCGTTCAATGAAAAACACCCAATTGCATAGAACCAGTAGTGTTTGTAATATAGTGCACGCGCCGTATGAACCACTTGTGTATCTATGCTCTTTTACTGTATGAAAAAGAACAGCTTTGAAATTCTGATGGTTGAAATAAAGTCATACATGAGGGTGGATAAATGATGACAGGATTTTCATTTGTGTCTGAACTACTCCTTAAACAGCCGAAGCAAACCACCATTGAGTTTAATCGTGCACCTGCTCGTGGATATTCTAAACACTGTAGATCACAGAGACAGTCTGCTGTTGGGCTGAATTATTTTCTCTCCTTGGAGATCTCCTTTATACGAGTAGAATCAAATTCAGATGTGTGGGTTCGGCTGCACTCTCAGAGAATGGCAGCAGCAATGAATGTTCATCGTTTATGGCAAAGATGAATAAGCCCCTCTACACCGGGCCTGATGTGTGCTCATTTAATCCCAAACATTTTCCTTTGTTGGTGTAGGAAATTGTCCTCAAACTGTCAGCATTGAGTGTTTCTGTGATTCAGAGTGTTCTCCTGTTGTTTAATTCTGCAAGCTGCATCTCACCGCAGCCTTTTTTTCAGTTTCCCGTTCAGTGGGTTTCTACGCTTCCAATAGTAACAGCCAGAAAAAATATGAAGTCATAACCACAGTATCTGTTTTCCCCTGTACAAAAGCTTAAGAAACATTATCCCAGTCTAATAACGTACACCCTTTGGAAAGGCCTTTTTTAGGAATTAGCGATGAAATCATTCTCCGAGGGCCATTTAATAGGAAAAGTCACTCTCAGTTGGGTTTGGAACGCCATCAAGATTTGGGAGGGCTTAATTTGCTCAAAGTACTGGTCTTGCTTGTTTTTCCAGCTAGATCTGAAAAGCTTCACCTCCACCCTCATTTACTGTACTCTACTATAATTGCATAAATTCAGCTGTTATTTTGTCTTGTGGATGTAAATGTCAGGACAGTGCTATGTAAAAATACAAATGCAATGTTTATGATCTCTGAAAATGCCCCTGCTGTAGTGTTTACTGAAGTGCAAAGATGTGGTTTTTCATTGCAGCTTGGTTTAGATTAGGTTTCAAATGACATCTGAGCCGGTGCAGGTCCAATATGATTTTTCTTTGCCGTTCATTTGTTGCACCAGGTGGCAAGAGACCTGCAGGGTGCGATCGAGTGACCACATCTCAAGATCTCCCTCGCTCTCTCTATCTCTCTTTCTCAGCTTGGTTTCTTGCTTCCAGTACAAGGATTAAACTGATTAAATCCCACCTGCCACAGATTCACCCTCCCTCCCCCGAGGAGACCCCCTTCCCCGAAACCTACCTCACCTTTTCCATTCCCGCATGGGAGAGATGGAGCGAAAACCTAGACCTGACAAACAGCCTGGACTCGGAGACCACACAGTGTAGTGAATGAATAATTTCTTCTGAGTTGGATCTTTTCTGTGAATCAGTTTGAAAAAACATTCGGAATCATTCAGTCATGAATCATTCACATGTAACATTACTTTAACAGATGAAATTTTTGAAATAAAATGTACTGGAAATATGACCACAGAAATGAATTATATCTTAATTAATTTCATGAAATGCGTAATTGAATTAGCTTGGAAAATCGTTTTTAGTTTTAGATTTATAATAATATTTAGCAATATTGCTGTTTTTGTAGCATTTTCGAGATCTTCAAGACGTCTTTCAAAAACATAAAAAATGGCCCCAAACTTTGAACTGTAATGCACACTAAACAATAAATTATTAAAACTGAAGTAAATATACATCTCTTGGCTGTTTTTGCATATTGATAAATAAATAAATAAATACAAAAAGTAAGTAATAAAAATCATTTATAAAAACCATCTTTGTTCCATAAGATTTTTACGTAAAATACATTCTTGTTACATTGTTTGATCATTTTTATTTATTTATATGCAAAGCATAATGTTTACTTTTAATAATTTATTGTTTAATAATATACACTAACTTTTATGCATCTTGTTCAAAATACAGTAAAAACTGTACTATTGTGAAATATTATAATTTAAAAAAGTTTTCTTTTGTAATATATTTTAAAATGTAATTAATTCCTGTGATGGCAAAGGTTCTTTCATTTCTAGAATGTTCAGCATTTATTTAAAACAGAAAATATGTTGTCACTGTCACTTTTAAACCAATTTAATGTAATCTTGCTGGATAAAATGATTAATTCCTTTCAAAAAAATCATGCTGATCCCAAACTTTTCAACAAAAATATACTTTCAAGTTATGTTTGGGTTCTAAATTACTTTAAATTGAATCAACAAATTGAACTAAGGAATATGAAATTACTTTATTGGCTTTATTAGAATATTTTACACCATGCTAGAATGTCGGGGACCACTTGATGATGCAAACGAATCATTGAATCATTTTTTTTATTTTATTTTTTTATAACAAATTGAGTCAGAATTCCCATCACTCAGGATGTTCATGTGTAGCTCTGACATTTTTCACAAAGCTGTCCAGTAGTGGGAGAATAAGGCACACAGAAAGTTACCCAAACTTAGACTTTTGACTCCAAAAGCTCTGCTTGATTCCATGCGTTGTTCCAAACGCTACAATTCAGTCACTGCGATTAATGGAGAGTGAATTTTTGGCAGTTGTTGTTCTGTATGCACTGAATTAATGTTAGGACTCTATTCAAGGACACGTATCCTCTGTTTTGTGCTGCAGGCTTCTTTATGCTGTCACATTTCTCCGATTCATCAGAAGGCATTCGTATAGTATTTCTTGCATCGTGTGCTTTGGAGAATACTTTGGATTTGGTTCACCAGTCAGTTAAAGGTGAAATATTCAAGATTTGTGTGTGGAAAACTTTTGGTAATCTTTTCATGCATTCTTCATGAGTAAAGCCTTTCTCTGTGAATACATTTCTCCACGCTTTTCATGAATTTGTGACTTCACATGTTTTATAGATAGCTTGCAACTCTCTTAAAAAAAAAAATATGTAGAAAATCCCTGTCAAACTATTAAGAGGGCTAAATTTGGAATGAAAAGTCTCTATTCGTGTGATTTCCTTCACTTATTTTTATCTCCCAGAGTGCCCCTGTGAGATAAGGTGCATGTTGGCTAACCTTTGGGAAAAGAGCAGCCTCACACAGCACACCATTTGATTTGCTGTTGTCAAATACAATCAGACGGAGAGACTCAGAATTGCGAAAGGGTGAAGGTGAGCCAAGGGGCTCTCACCAGCTCTCGTTCCTGCTCCGCAGGAGGGTCCAACCTCTCACTAAATCAACACTGCAAATGTCACGGCGTCCCATCCGACCAGACAAAGTACAGATAAGCACTTCGGTCCTGACCTACCATGGCCCAAAAGGATTTTAGACACTTAAGTCACACTTAAAACTGTACAAATGTCACCGCTTTAGATAACAAAATAGGAAAGAATGTATCTGCAGCTTTAGCTGAAAACTAACTTTTTTGGCTGTTTTAAACTTTTTTTTTTTTCTGAAAGAAGACGCTGAAAGAAAGAGCTTCTGAAAGAACAATGATAAAAACAGTAATATTGTGAGATGATATTACAATTTAAAATAAGTCTTGTTTATTTTTAATATATTTTAAATGTAATGCATTCCTGTGATGGCAAAGCTCATTCTAATATTCTGATTTGCTGCTCAAGAAGCATTTTTTTATTTATATTTTTTGTCACTGACAATGTTAAAAACAGGTGTGCCACTTAATATTTTTGTGAAAACCATGATACACTATTATTTAATACTACAATAAATAAATAAATAAGCTTATTCAACAAGGATGTGTTAAATTAAGCAAAAGTGACAGTAAAGACATTTGTAATGTTAAAAGATGCTGTTCATTGATTAAAGAATTCTGAAAAAATTACTTGTTTTCCACAAAGGCAGTTTTCAGCATTGATCAAGAAGCATTGAATAATTGAATAATAATTGATAATAACTGTGCACCAAATCAGCATATTTGAATGATTTCTGAAGAATTATGCGGCACTGAAAACAGGAGTAATGGCTGCTAAAAATTCAGCTTTTCCATCAGAAATAAATTGCATTTTAAAATATATTCAAATTAATTGTAATAATATTTCACAGTATTACTGTTTTTGCTGTATTTTTTTAATAAAAAAAATGCAGCTATGGTGCACATAAGATACTTCATTCAACAACATTTAAAGTCCTAATTATTCCACACATTTGATCAGTTGTGTATATTAAATTGAAAGTGTGTCCAATGTAGGTTTAGCTTGAAAAGTGTGTTTGAGCTATCTTTTGATATTTTACTACAGTGCATTGACATTCAAACATTTTTCTGTGTTGCTGAAGTGTCCAAATATTTTTTGGCCGCTGTAATGTTGCAGTTGTATTAATGGCGCTGAAGTCTGCTGGCCGTTTGCTCAAAGAGCAAATCTCTGAGAGACAAGTGCCGCTGCCAGCTGCTGCTCAGGCTTCTCGTTTCTCGAAACGGACTTGGAAGCACGTGGCTAGATGATGAAACCGAGTTGAAAGAGAAACTTGGGTCAAGTCTGATTTAAATATAATTTTTTATCTTTTAAATTTCAGACCTCATTCTCTGTAAAAAAGCAGATGACTTTGAGTGCAAAAATTCTTGTCCACAGAAGATCTTTTGGCTGCTTCTGTGAGCTTTGATTACAGACTCTTCAGTCACTCTCAGTTGAATGGTAGTTATCCACCTAGACTGAACCTTTGAACTCGGTTTCATGGCTGTACACCTTGTACACCTTCACTGTAAAAAAATAAAAAAGTTGCACCAACTTAAAATTTTAAGGCAACCAGCTTCAGCAGATTTTTGAGTTTGCTCAACTTATTTTTGTGGGAGATTCTCACATTTTTGTTGTATAAACTTAAAACAACAAGTTGAGAAAACTCAAAAATCTGCTGAAGCTGGTTGCCTGAATTTCAAGTTGGCTCAACTTTTTCTTTTTTTTTTTACAGTGTTGAACTTGCTTTTTTCCACCATCAGAAGTGGTCTGCGATTGTTTCTTTCTTTGTGATTCTGCAACTCAAGGTCTGTCAAGCCAGATATAGTCTCACGCCCCCACGGGCCACTCACAGTCTGTTCACTGACCGTCTGATGCAAATTGCAAACACAAAATGGAAAGAGCTACATGAAATCTTAAGAAAATCTGATCAGGAATCAGGAGTCCGCCAATCCACCTGGAAACAAAAATACAGTGATACAGTAAGCAGTTTTAGGGAAGAAAAGTGGATATAAATCAACAGAAAGTGTCTTTACATAAATTTGTTTAGTGTTTTCCAATTATTTTTTCCAGTACATTTTTTTTCCCATGATGATTTAAGATTGGTATATAAATGGCACATAAAACAAAATAACAAAAATAAAAGTCTTGTCACTTTTCATATAGGTAAGACTTTTCTATTTGGGCAATTCCTTGTCAGAATACATAATTGTTGCATATCTTCTCTTTGCACATGCAACAGATTTCCTTTTTAAATCTAGTTTGACAACAAGTTCAAAGTTTGGGGTTGGTAATATTTTTAAAATATTTTGGGGGAAAAGTCTGTTAGAAGGCATTTTGAAATAAGTACAAATATACAGTAAAAACAGTAATATTCTGAAATATAATTATGATTAAAAAAATATATTGTTTACTATTTTTATATTTTATGAAATGTAATTAATTCCTGTGATGGCAAAGCTGAATTTTCAGCAGCTATTATTGCACTCTTCAGGGTCACATGATCCATTTACTGCTAAAGAAACTTAGTGTTATTATCAGTGTTGAAAACAGGTCAAAAGACCAAAATTTCAATGAAATGGAAATCTTTTGCAACTTTATAATGAATGCATCCTTGCTGAAACAAAAAGTATAAAAAATCTTACTGACCTCGAGCTTTTAGAACAATACTGTAGATAATCACAATTTTCTGAACTTCGTAACTGGATCAACCTCAAGCGTCAAAATCTTCTCAAACCATTAATCATACAGCTTTGTTTGCATATAACATAAATACAGACGTTTTCCAGCCAGCAAGTTGCAGCTAAATGACAAATTAGCATTTTAGAAGGAAAGTATATATTGCAAAACACAATGCAATAACATGTTTTGAAAATGAAGAAAGAAGTGTTTTCTAAGGAACCTGAAGACTGCCTGCGGACACGTTTTCAGCTTTCCTAACAAGCTATCAGGCAGGAGGCTAAAAATCCTAGCGGGTCTTTGTGAGGTTGTTAAAAAACCCCTGTTGTTTACCTGGCCGAGGTAGTTCAGCTTTAGATTATGCTGCAATTGATTCTAACCTTTCAGTTACCTTTACTAATGACATGCAGCTCGTAAGCTTCTGGTGGTGCAGCTGATTTTTTTTTTTAGCGTTGTTAGGAGAAGCTAACCTTAGAAACAGCAAAATGGTATGATCATTACAGTACCTGCTTCAACAACCGAATGCGGTATGTTGGAGTGCTTTGAGTGTAAGGCTCTTTAGCCTGTTGGAGGCTGATTGGAGATTGTTTGGTGCCGTTTTTCCCTTTTAAGAGGTTAATTACTATATCAACAGAACCAGATGCATAATAAACATACATTTTTAAATAGCATTTACCCATTTTTGTCTGTTTTTTTAACCTCCAAATAAAAACATAACCTATGTTCAGATTGAATTACTATCAGCATACGCAAACAACAAATAGGTTTAAAAAGGTAAGAGTTCATTTTTACCCTCTCCGTTATCAGGGTCATTGCAAATCCTGATACGACCCGTTCAAATCACATCCCCAAAAACCACGTAAATTACGCAGAACTCCACCTCTCCTCACAACATGTTCTCTGGCTGTCACCAGCGTTTCCCAGGTAACAGTCATTACTTTCATGGATTTCATTCTCTGGATGCTGATGTGGTTTAAGAGATGGTGCTTTTGAATCCATCTGAATGACACATACATTCAGGGCTCTGATAGACCTGATGACTGCTGCTGTAAGAGAAACAAATTGAATATCACACCAGAAGCTCACTGTCGATTCATGTTCGGAGTCTATAATCTTCTTGAACAGAATAAACAGAATGTATGTTTTCGTCTTTTAGCCTCCAAAGAGTTTTTGGACCGTGCTATGGCAATAGCATTGTGGTAGTTATTCATTTCCATAGCTACATGGTATGATTCATATGTCTGTTTATTGTGCCATCTCATTTTTCCTCTGTTTGCTTAGTCATAATGTCGGTCTGTGCAAGGCTGGAATACACTACTTTTGCCCTGATTTATTCTCAATTTTCAGTCTGGAGAAGTTGACGCAACTTGCCAAAAGTCAAAGTCCATCTGCATATTTGAGTTGACATTTCATAGAAAATTTTGAAGTGTATGATGGTCACAGACTTTGATTCTTTTTTTTTTTAGCTTCAGACTGCGATTCCATTAATTCAAACAAGTTTGCTATTATAAGACAATTTTAGAACACTTATTGTTTTCATTTGTTACACATCTAGTGTGAGTTTGTTGAGATGCAAACAACTTTAAAATCTGTTAGTGTACGATCCTCAATCGTTTAGTGTATGATGCCCAGATTTTCCTTGACTGTTTACAAAGTCAGTAAGCGTATGATGTCTGACGTTTTAAAATCTGTTCAGATTTTAAATGTCGGCTATTGTATTCGAGGCTTTAGTGGTGCTGATTTTTAGGATTGAGGATTGTTGACTTGGTTGTTTCTGCTAGTTGCATAGTTATGCCAGTAGGTGGCAACAAATGACTGTTTATGAGTGACTGACTGATTAATTCATTGTCAACTGATTCGTTCAAACGCACTGATTCCTTTGGGGACTTTTCATTTTCCGCCGATCTTAGTACACGATATAACTACAGAAGAGTCGAGTTTTAAATAGGACAAATATCGAAACTCTTTGGTCATTTTTGAACGCGATGCTACTGGTCTAATCGGATTCAATGATCTATGCTAAGCTATGCTAAAAGTGCTATCGCCAGACCCGGAGATCGGCTGAATGGATTCAAAAACGGTAAAACTCTACTTATTAACTCTGGGGGAGTTGGAGAATGAGCCTATTTCCAAAAAAAGTGGAGTGTTCCTTTAACAGGTTTTTACTGTAACATTTTTTTTACAGCGCATATCATAAATCACTGACTTTCATGCTGCTGTTTTCTCCCAGTGCTCTGTATGCTCTGATCTGCTTCATAACACCTGCTCTGGCCAAACACAGCTCTTTGGCTACAGAGTGCACAATGAAGAACAGTAATTACTGCAGCCTCTTTCACACACACTTTATCCTGTCATCAGTTTTAGTGATTGGCCTTGACCACAGTCTTCAAACCACTGGCATGTCTGCCCTGCAACAGAGCACCATGTCTCTCTGTAATGGTCTTCTAGTATTGTTCCCAGCAATTTAGGCTGGCGCTTGAAGTAGAGTATAAGAGTGGTAATAGGGAGAAACAAAAGAAACTGTTAGGGAAATACATTGACTTTGTTTTTAACTGTTTGATGCATGGTATCCATCATTTACTCCAGGGTTTAATGTTACATCCTAACCAGCATGGCTGATGACCCCTTTTCCATAATTCTGTGACTGTTGTCTTCATATGTCACAGTGACAGCATCCAAAATCGCATACTCTCTGAGTAGGTACTTCTTTTGAATAAGTCACTACTTTGAGACCATTAAATATATATAAGGGAAGTATGCGATTTTAGATGCAGCCTGTGAGTTTGTATCTACTACTCTTCTCGCCTACTGTATACTAGGGAAGAATGCAATTTCGGATGCATCCTGTGAGTTCCGATATACTATTCGCATACTGTTTTTCACCTGCTAGAACCTACTATGTGATTTTTACATGCAGCCTGTGAATTTGTACATACTACTCTTCACATACCGTATTTACCTACTGTATAGTAAAGAAGTGTGATTTTAGATGCAGCCTGTGAATTTGGAGATACTTCTCTTTTCACATACACTCTGAGCTCGGAGCCCTCTCCCCAGACAGGGGGAGTACCCCAGGCTCAGGAGTTATTCACGAAGTGTTTTTCACATACTGTGTAGTATGGAAGTTGATTTTGGATGTAACCTGTGAATGTGCACATACAACTCTTCACATACTTTTATTGCCTACTGTATAGTAGGGAAGTTTACGATTTCAGATGCAGTTTGTGTTTTTATTGTATGAAAAAGAATTGGCTGACAAACGTGATAATGCACAAAGTACCTCTGAAACACTATCTTTTATTGCAGCGGCCAGATGTGTAACTCTCTTAAAATGAATCATTTTGGCAGAGAAAAATATCGGTAATGATTATAGTCTTTTTTTGAAGTAAAAAGGAATCGCTAAGAATATTTTCCTTTGCGATTTAAGCAATTCATGCATCAAAGCGGTTCAACTAATACAGTGAGTCAAAACCTAAATGATGAGGACAATCATTACCCATCTGAGTCTTTGCATCTCTGATGGTTTCATTAAGCTTTGAAATATGCAGCGTTTCGCCTCATCTGAACCATGAAAATGCAGTTGTTTTATTGAAACTGAATGTTCTGGTCGGGCCACAGAGCTTCAAATCACGGCTATGAATTTTGATGCCAGTCAGAGGGCCAAGTTCAGTTATTGCATGTGGTTCTCATTAAACTCAGCAAATGGGAATAAAATAAGTCTGTTTCAGCGCTCGGATGTACAGGTGGTGAGGGAGACATCTGTCTAGTGATGGAGTGTGTGCATTTGTATTATACCGAAGTGGACTTGTTCTGGCTTGTGCATTGCAATCAGTGATGTTTTGAAAAAAATAACATGCATTTACACATAAATTAGAAGCGATTTTCTTGAAATGTTGACTCTGACAGTCTGAACACAGCGTAACCATAACAGTTTTTCTTCATCTCCATAATTTGATTTTGTTTTACAGCCACGAATGCAGTTTTATATAACCAAATAATACTTGTAAGGCAGCCACAAAACATACTACAAGATGCCTCATTGAGGGCGTCTAGTCAGCCTTGACTTGTTGGACGACATCTGAAAAGAAAGCCAGAAAGCATTCCTCAGACTCTGCCTTACTCCTTTTGCTGTTTAGCTCACTCTGACAGCCATTGATTCCTTGTTTATTTTTTCGTACTTTACTTCAGACAGACCAAATGACAAGAAAAAAGCACATTTGCAGCGTGTTTTTATTTTTTTTTTCTGCAAAGAGCACAAATGTGCCACGCTAGCTTATGATTAAAGCAGCATTAGTGTGCATTATACCTCCAGGGGTGCTGTGCAGTAGCTTTAGATGTTCCTGTATCCCCTGCCATGCTAAAAGCATGTTTGCTTTAGCATCGTTTTTAGGAGCATTACAAGGATTTGTTAACCATTACATACAGAAATTCATGGCCACGATCTGCAGGGTTTTTTTGGCTGTACTCAAGCTGATTATGTTTCGCAGCTTGACCTCTGATTCGTACAACGAAGGATCTTGGATCTCTTTTAACTGGGCAGAGAACTGGAAATGACCCTTTTCCTTTCGACGCATACATGATTAGATATCTCCATGGCGCATTACACGTCCGATTGGAGCTGTCATTGTGTCATATAAATGGACATGGTACTGCTCACGCTGATCAAAGCGCATTAGAGGCCAATTTATTCAGCGATGTTGCACTAACGTTACAATTCGCTTCTATTATAGTGGAAGTATGTGATCCAGATCTCCAGTCAGAATGAATAACTGTGAGTAAATGAAAAGAGACTAAGTAACTGATTGTATAGAATTAAAAATGATTTAAATGAATGAGCTTACTTGTGACAAATATGCATGCTAAAATGACAAGAAGTCATTTAGAAGACGCTTTTATTCAAACCCACTTATTATAGACTTGTCATTGTCACAAAAGTGAAAATTTAGAAACTGTCCCTTAATGGACTCAAACTATCAGTGTTCAAGCCAAGATCATTATCCTATGTCAGACCACCCCATTGTTACAAATAGTGCTCCACACATGAGGAGTTTGGTGCAGTTTTATTAGGCCTAGTCTTATATACTTTCATAGTGTGTATCAATATCTTTTATTTTTACAGAGACTTGCAATTATTAATTTATAGGTCATTTTTACACAATCTTTTATTTTTATTTTCTGCTTTCATTTTAATTAAAGTTTTTGTAATTTTGTTATGTGCTTGCAATTTTTATATTATTTTACTTTTTTATATATATATATATATATATTAGTTATTTTATTGCTTTAGTTGACAAGGCAGCTTTTCTAATTTTTATTTTTACATTTTAAGTTTTCTTACTTTTATGTAATATTTATATTTTATTTCAGCTTTGTTTCAATTCATGAAAACAAATTGTTTTAGTTAACAATAACAACACTGGTTTGGTGTAAGCATGCTCTAATAAACCAATGTATAAACAGATATTAAGTAAAATATTTAATTTATGTTTTTTTTTTTTAATCAACACACTGATGTATTTAATGAAGAGCATATTGTTGCAGTTAATTATGAGATTTGTTTCTCTGCAAATAATATGCATGCCAATGATGTTAGGGATAGGGATAGCTCACCCAAAAATGAGGAAGAGTAATGAGGACTACGTTTGGAACATTGCATACCAGAACTAGTCTTTCTTTCCTGATCTGTTTTTCACTGTCTGTCAACCTTTCTCTCTGTTCTGTCTCTATTTCTGCCGGTCTTCCTTCCCAGAGCACTCAGGTATTCTGCTTCTTTGGCCAGTGATGTTGAGTTTCCTCTGATCACTGCCTGTTCTCTAACACATCTTTTCTCGCTTTCCTCATCAATGCATGAGTGGATGCAAGAAGGGATTTTTGTCCCTAAAGCTTTGTAAGTTTTGTTTCTTTTGTGTCCTTACGCTCTCCCTCTTCTTCCTCTCCAGGAAGTTCCTGTCATAGCAACACGCTCCCCACTTTGGTTCGGACTCCTTCTCTAATGATGCAGTCCGGTCTGGACATGAAGCCTTTCATGACCTTCCCCGTGGAGAGCTCCTCTCCGGTCGGCCTGTTCCCTAATTTCAATACGGTAAGCAAGCCTGCTTTCATCTCCTTGCTCTTGGCCGCCTGCCCCTTTAATGTTGGCCTCGTTCCTGTGTGTTGACACTGATGGAATTAAAACCTTCTCTGAAAATCATGGAGTGAGGAGGGATAATGTTCTTTGTTAGGTGTATATCGTCCTTCACAAACTGCAGCTTGTGTGGTTGTTTGGAAGAGGGTACGATAATTGCATGCTAGCGGCTATTTAGAATGGCGTGCTACACTGGAGGCTCGCCCAAAAATGAGCCATGAGGTTAGCAGACAGCAGGGAAAAAACAATGCTGAATGCAAATAACAAAATGCAACTAGCCATATAATCCTGCATAGTTATGACAGCAAAATAAACTGGCTTTTCAATATTTAAAAGGTAATTAGGAATTTTGTAGCTTGCAGAATTTTGTAGCTCCTAGAACCTTGCCAAATTAGGCAGATGCCAGCATGGGCAGGTTGTGGGACATGCCCTCATCAAATAACTAAGTAAGGTAGATAAATATTTTTTACCCAGACTGGTAAATCAATCAAATTCTATTTATTTATTTATTTATTTTGTTAAAGAAATGAATTCTCCTTAAGGAAGGCCACATTAAATTGATCAAAAACGACACAAAATACATATTTATAATGTCACAAAATATAAATGCTTGGATTTCAAACTTTTCGAACTTGTTTTTTGAGCAGCGGATCAACATATTGATTGATTTCTGAAGCATCGAGTCACACTGAAGACTGGAGTAATGATGCTGAATATTCAGCTTCACATTTTAGGAATAAATTGTTTTAAAATATACTTTTATAGAAAGCATTTAATGATAATTCAGTTCAATTCCTGTTTTTAATCAAATGAACACAGCCTTTGTGGGAATTCTTTCAGAAGCTTCAAAAAATGTTACCGTTGCCAAGCTTTGATCAGTTGTATAAGTGTTCACTTGCAGCTAGGATAAACTAGGATGGTTTTTGCCAACCACAAGGTGTTTTTGTGCTGAATTATCATTTGCCAGGAGCATTAATCCAAATATGATTCATTTTGTTGGGCCTCGTGGTTCAACGTTTTGAGTCATGGATCGGAACGTTTTTTGGATCAGCAAGAAAAAAAAATATTTCAATATGACTTTGCTTTCCTTTATTACTTAAAGCGAAGTACTTCTTTAATACCACAGCAAAAACTACAAGCCTAACTAAGAAAGTTCATACATGATTAAAGACGAGTGAACAGCCAGTAAAAAATCAGAGCAAATACATAGATTACAAGCATAGATAAATACAAGTTACAAATATAATATAGTTGGTAGCATTCAGGTACAGAAATGTAATAATTAAGTGTAAAAAAAAACACTGCATGGTGTATACTGTAGAAATTAAATATATATTAATCTTTGTCAAAGCTGTGCTTTTTTTTGTTTGATTGGCATTGATGACAGCAGCAGGTATTTATAGGCTGCTGTCCCTTTAGGACCTGATGCACGGATCCAATATAATGATACACATCCGATTGTTGTCTTACATTTACCAGAATGATTGTCAAATTGGGTTTTTTATCAACATTTTATATGTGTCTGTTCAAACACAAGGAGATGTGAAAGAGGATTCAGTTCGGTGTTCACGGAGTGTCTGAAACGCACATCTCTATGCGTGCGCATGAGTACCAAATCTCTTTCACCTCTTCTTGTGTTTGAATGGTTTAAAATCTCTTGAGTGTGTAAACACATACATATGATAAACCTTCACTTATTATGGTTAAATCTATTAATGCTTGGATAACGTGTGTCGAACCATGGGGCCTGCTCTGTACGGTCTACGATCTATTCAATTCTTAGCCGGGCCTATGCAGTTTATGGTAACATTAATAAATTTCAATGTGAATTCAACGTGAATTGTTTTTTTCCCCCACTTAATTATCTTCTGGATCAGCTGTTAGCTGTTAGTGTAGAACATCCTTAATTAAACTCTTTCTATTCCTAGCAGACCATAGGCAAGACATTAAAAAAGGCATCACTGACAAGTTGGTCATTTTTGCTCACCCTGTTCAACATGAGATGATGTTTCACTTTTTATTTTCTGCGTTTTGTTCTTGTAGCCTTGGTATTAAAACGGTATCAATATCAGATGTTCAGTTTATTATATCCCAGTTAATGGCAGTATGATTTTTTTTTTTCAAGATATGCAGTCCTAGTATGTACCATTCTGAACGTCGCCAGTGTGTTTTTGAGGGAAAGTCTGCAGTCGTGTCGACCCCTCACGCATTGATTCCAGCCCCTGATCCAACCCCCAAAATGAGAGGGAGCAAAATCGATTTGTGCTTTTATCTCCACACCCAGACTGCTGTGGTGATGGCAATGAAGGGAGACGGAGAGAGAGCCTGATGGGATCTGAAATAGAAAGAAAGTCAGTCTGAATTTGGGGCTTGTTTAACTGCCATGGTTATATTGTGCGTCTCAAAACCTTTCTCCTTCTTTCTTTCTTTTCACTTTCTCTCTCTGTCTCTTTCACTTTCTTGTCACTCTTCTCACTCTCTGCAATGTACTGTCTTGCCGTGATTCAAAGTGACAGTGCTCTTTAAAGCGGTTAGTAAAGGCCAGGCCTTGGGTCAGTGTGACACAAGGATGGTGTGCCATTCCGAATAACTGATTTAAGTTACAATGTATTTTCAATTTCAATTCAATCTATACAGAGTACACAGTATATACACTGTGTGTGTGTGTGTGTGTGTGTGTGTGTGTGTGTGTGTGTGTGTGTATGTTAGTAATATATATATATGTATGTATATATGTGTTACGTAAGGAACAGAGGAAGCATTCAGATCCATCTGCAAAGCTTTATTCAGAGACGTGGTCGATATACAGGCAAGTTTCTGACAATGGCAAACAGGTATATAGAGGGTAAGGCAAGAGAAGTATCCTAAACAGGCGTGGTCAATGGCTAACAATATCCAGAGGGCTTAGACAAAAGAGGTAATCCGTAAATAGTGCTGGGCGGTATGACCAAAAATTTATATCACGCTATTTTAAAAAAATCCGCTGCACGGAACAGACACAGAGAGAGGCGACACTGCGCCGGGAGTCAGATCTCACGCTCGCGGGGCAGCACTGGTGACATCTTCCAACTGAACCATAGCTAAGGTTTATCCAAAAATGTCGCTAGGTTTGTCAGTTTGTATATTCTATGGAAAAAAAGCCCCTAAAAGGGTCTGAGAGTTGCTAAATATAGTTCTAAAGTCGCTCTCGTGTGTGTGAGACGCGGGAGCTGATGGCAGCGGGCGGTGGAGTTCTTCTGTCATCACGTTCTACTAGTTCTACAGCTTCCGAACTTTCACGCTTACAGTAACACATACAGCTGTGTCCTCGCCACAATGCAATAGTGAAAAGAGACCCCTTTCAAACAGTGTCGCGTTCCGAACGTTATTTAAATAACACCGGTATTGTGGTATTTTAAAAATTCATATCATAAGAAAAATAAACACCGTATTCAGTATGAACCGGTATACCAACCAGCACTATCCGTGAACATAAGCAATGGTCCGGGCTGGGGCAAACAGTATCCAAACATCAAGGCAAAGGGTAAATCTAAACATATATAAGATAAACAGGATAAACAGGCAAGAATCAAAAACACAGGAAAACAGGCAAGACTACGACTTCGACTAGATTAGGAAAACTTAAGAGAGGCTCCATAGAGTAGCTATCACAGTGACAGATACTAAACAATACTCGGCGAAGAGGAAGTCCATGGTTTATGTAGGGTGTGTGATCAGTGCAATCAGCTGTGTGTGTTGTCAGTGCAATGGCTGATGGGAATTGTAGTGCAAAGTAATGTGAAACAGTCTGTGTAGTGTGAGAGTCAATATGATGGAAGGGTGACCTCTGGTGGCAATCAGACGGAAGGCCACGAATCGGAGATATATATATATATATATATATATATATATATATACAGTCGTGGCCAAAAGTTTTGAGAATAACATAAATATTAGTTTTCACAAAGTTTGCTGCTAAACTGCTTTTAGATATTGGTTTCAGTTGTTTCTGTGATGTACTGAAATATAATTACAAGCACTTCATACGTTTCAAAGGCTTTTATCGACAATTACATGACATTTATACAAAAAGTCAGTATTTACAGTGTTGGCCGTTCTTTTTCAGGACCTCTGCTATTCGACTGGGCATGCTCTCAATCAACTTCTGGGCCAAATCCTGACTGATAGCAACCCATTCTTTCATAATCACTTCTTGGAGTTTGTCAGAATTAGTGGGTTTTTGTTTGTCCACCCGCCTCTTGAGGATTGACCACAAGTTCTCAATGGGATTAAGATCTGGGGAGTTTCCAGGCCATGGACCCAAAATTTCAACGTTCTGGTCCCCGAGCCACTTAGTTATCACTTTTGCCTTATGGCACGGTGCTCCATCGTGCTGGAAAATGCATTGTTCTTCACCAAACTGTTGTTGGATTGTTGGAAGAAGTTGCTGTTGGAGGGTGTTTTGGTACCATTCTTTATTCATGGCTGTGTTTTTGGGCAGAATTGTGAGTGAGCCCACTCCCTTGGATGAGAAGCAACCCCACACATGAATGGTCTCAGGATGCTTTACTGTTGGCATAACACAGGACTGATGGTAGCGCTCACCTTTTCTTCTCCTGACAAGCCTTTTTCCAGATGCCCCAAACAATCGGAAAGGGGCTTCATCGGAGAATATGACTTTGCCCCAGTCCTCAGCAGTCCATTCACGATACTTTCTGCAGAAGATCAATCTGTCCCTGATGTTTTTTTTGGAGAGAAGTGGCTTCTTTGCTGGCCTTCTTGACACCAGGCCATCCTCCAAAAGTCTTGGCCTCACTGTGCGTGCAGATGCACTCACACCTGCCCGCTGCCATTCCTGAGCAAGCTCTGCACTGGAGGTGCCCTGATCCCACAGCTGAATCAACTTTAGGAGACCAAAGTTTTGAGAATGACACAAAAACATCCTCCGAGAGCAACTTCTCCCAACCATCCAAGAACAGTTTGGTGACGAACAATGCCTTTTCCAGCATGATGGAGCACCTTGCCATAAGGCAAAAGTGATAAGTAAGTGGCCTGGGGAACAAAACATTGAAATTTTGGGTCCATGACCAGGAAACTCCCCAGAACTTAATCCCATTGAGAACTTGCAGTCAATCCTCAAGAAGCGGGTGGACAAACAAAAACCCACAAATTCTGACAAACTCCCAGCATTGATTATGTAAGAATGGGCTGCCATCAGTCAGGATGTAGCCCAGTAGTTGATTGACAGCATGCCAGGACGAATTGCAGAGGTCTTGAAAAAGAAGGGTCAACACTGCAAATATTGAGTCTTTGCTTAAACTTAATGTAATTGTCAATGAAAGCCATTGGCACTTATGAAATGCTTGTAATTTTACTTCAGTATACCATAGTAACATCTGACAAAAAGATCTAAAAACACTGAAGCAGCAGACTTTGTGAAAATGAATATTTATGACATTCTCAAAACTTTTGGCCACGACTGTACAGTGAGGAAAATAAGTATTTGAACACCCTGCTATTTTGCAAGTTCTCCCACTTAGAAATCATGGAGGGGTCTGAAATTGTCATCGTAGGTGCATGTCCACTGTGAGAGACATAATCTAAAAAAAAAATCCAGAAATCACAATGTATGATTTTTTAACTATTTATTTGTATGATACAGCTGCAAATAAGTATTTGAACACCTGAGAAAATCAATGTTAATATTTGGTACAGTAGCCTTTGTTTGCAATTACAGAGGTCAAATGTTTCCTGTAGTTTTTCACCAGGTTTGCACACACTGCAGGAGGGATTTTGGCCCACTCCTCCACACAGATCTTCTCTAGATAAGTCAGGTTTCTGGCCTGTCGCTGAGAAACACGGAGTTTGAGCTCCCTCCAAAGATTCTCTATTGGGTTTAGGTCTGGAGACTGGCTAGGCCACGCCAGAACCTCGATATGCTTCTTACAGAGCCACTCCTTGGTTATCCTGGCTGTGTGCTTCGGGTCATTGTCATGTTGGAAGACCCAGCCTCGACCCATCTTCAATGCTCTAACTGAGGGAAGGAGGTTGTTCCCCAAAATCTCGCAATACATGGCCCCGGTCATCCTCTCCTTTAATACAGTGCAGTCGCCCTGTCCCATGTGCAGAAAAACACCCCCAAAGCATGATGCTACCACCCCCATGCTTCACAGTAGGGATGGTGTTCTTGGGATGGTACTCATCATTCTTCTTCCTCCAAACACGTTTAGTGGAATTATGACCAAAAAGTTCTATTTTGGTCTCATCTGACCACATGACTTTCTCCCATGACTCCTCTGGATCATCCAAATGGTCATTGGCAAACTTAAGTCGGGCCTGGATATGTGCTGGTTTAAGCAGGGGAACCTTCCGTGCCATGCATGATTTCAAACCATGACGTCTTAGTGTATTACCAACAGTAACCTTAAAAACGCTGGTCCCAGCTCTTTTCAGGTCATTGACCAGCTCCTCCCGTGTAGTTCTGGGCTGATTTCTCACCTTTCTTAGGATCATTGAGACCCCACGAGGTGAGATCTTGCATGGAGCCCCAGTCCGAGGGAGATTGACAGTCATGTTTAGCTTCTTCCATTTTCTAATGATTGCTCCAACAGTGGACATTTTTTCACCAAGCTGCTTGGCAATTTCCCCGTAGCCCTTTCCAGCCGTGTGGAGGTGTACAATTTTGTCTCTAGTGTCTTTGGACAGCTCTTTGGTCTTGGCCATGTTAGTAGTTGGATTCTTACTGATTGTATGGGGTGGACAGGTGTCTTTATGCAGCTATCGACCTCAAACAGGTGCATCTAATTTAGGATAATAAATGGAGTGGAGGTGGACATTTTAAAGGCAGACTAACAGGTCTTTGAGGGTCAGAATTCTAGCTGATAGACAGGTGTTCAAATACTTATTTGCAGCTGCATCATACAAATAAATAGTTAAAAAATCATACATTGTGATTTCTGGATTTTTTTTTTTAGATTATGTCTCTCACAAGATGGAATTCAGTACATTCAGCTTCCTGTGTGTGAATTTTATTCTAATTCCAGCTTAATTTGATTCTAATTACAGTTAAAAGGAAGTAAATTCTTAAATTCTCACAGATCTGTCTGCAGTTGACCGCACTGTTTTTATGGCCCAGCACCCAACAGATTGTGCCAAAAATAAACAAATAAACACGGCAGAAGCTGTCATAATTACTGCTTGACTGTTGGTGCAAATCAAGAGGTTCTCCGGGCTGCAATCACGCCACCGCAAAATTAGCGTAATTATACCATCTCCCTACAAGGCCATCAAATGAATTATTTTCTCCTAATGAAACTAATCACAGTAGTCTCTGTTGAGCTTCCCAGGAATGGCATAGGCTAATTATAGTTAGTGATGCACATGATTTGCGGGTATTTTGGAGGTATCGCTTGATCAGCGCTGTTGTTTGTTCGTCCCTTATACTGAACTCACCTCTACTGCCTCTCTTGTCATGGTGTCTCCCCTCCAATCAGCATCTATGCTTCTGAGTTGGGTTATTTCTACTATGCAGTACATTTCCATGTGTCTACCTGCCTTTGTAGACATGTTCCATGTGTCTATCTTGAATAAAACATTAAAATTGAAATCATATTAGTTTTCTTTCTTCAAAACATCACATAGTGAGTATTTCACATTCGGTTTGGGCATATACTACATTTTTTTTTGAAATTTAATTAAAATTGTTTTAATTAATAACCAAATTATAAGGATTGGTCCTCAGTTTCACTTGTCTTTGGTACTATCCCTTCACATGACAAAATCCTTTTGGAAGGTAAACAACAGCACAAGCTTCAGTGATAATATCATCATTTTAAAAGTAAAAAACATTAAAGTGAGCTTCAGCTGAATCCCTAACTTTTATCCCAACATCCGTGGAGTAAACAGTCAAATTTAAGTTTCTGAAAGTTTGGTACATCCTCTTTTAAATTACAGCATAAATATGATTATTTTTAAGTTACTGAGTTTTGAAAGTACTGCATAACAGGCATGACTCAACAGAGATTCAGAGGAAAGAGAGCTGCCATTGTGTCATAAAAACAAAGAGTTGTGCGCGTGTGTGCCCTGACATATGCCTCTCCTGGCACACCGTCAGAGCTGACTGTTTGTGGAACATCATGAGCAGGTGTCCTTATGTATAATTAGTGCTTCCTCCACTCCACATGCAGAGAAGCCTGCAAGTCCTCTCAAGCTGCTATTAACACGAGCCCTCCATCTCACTGAACACGATAGCTCCAAAAACACATTCTGCCTCTTGCAGATGATAACAATATGATGCACACTAGGGATGAGAATTGTGAAGAATTTAATAATGCGGTTGTTAAGATCCAAAACCACCATTTTTTTTAAAGCTGCAGTCCGTAACTTTTTTTATTTTTGCTTAAAAAATAAGCCAAAATCAATATTTGAGCAAGTACATAACCAGCCAGTGTTCAAAACTATCGCCTCACTTTAGCCCGATTCACAATGGTAAGCTTATAATAATGTTTTTTTAATTTGAGTGGTACAGGGAAATTCGAGCATGGCACTGCGTCATTACGTCACGTCTGTAAACAGAAAGAAGTTGTACCGGCTACTAGGTTATCGCATGTGAGGATCCTGCAGGTGGTGGATCGTTTAGCCTTTTCTCACAGCAGCTGGAATAATTAAATGTGTCATTTTGAAGGCAGATTGTAATCCAGAAAGGATTATGTGTTTATGAAACATGCTAATTAAATTTAAATTTATATTTCAGTTTTAAATGTATGTACAAAAGCATGTATGTACACAATAAATGCATTGTACCATATGATTAATTTAAATGTAAGTACACATTTGTTAGGTAGTTAAGGCCACCTAATATAAAGTGGGGTCATAATAATTAATTAATAGTAACGGTTTGATGTGATATGAGCTAACCGGTCTTTAGATTAAATCACCATTGATAGCGTGATTTATGGTTATGCTTTTTTCCTCAGTTGGTCAGAACAAATGTGGCAGACTTGTTACTTACTTGTTGAGATGGCAATATACGGTGAAAATTCTTATTTGGGTCATATATTTCAAGACATAGGTTAGAATCTGTGATTGCGAAGTACAGTAAACATCCACACCGGTGCGGTGACTGCACCGCTTACGCAAGCAAGATAATTGACCCCCCCGTTAAGCCCCGTCCCCCTTAGTTACTGTTGCGAACTCGGACAAACAAACGGAGTTGCTAACTGTCTTACAATGACAGCTGCCCGTGTGAAAACATTGTCCCAAATCTTTTTGATAAATTTTGGACACAGAAAGACCACCATTCAAGTGGGACTTAAATATGCCATGGAGGGATATCAAAGATTTTAAAATAAATATTGTGGGTATTAATTTGGAAGCGAGGTTTACAGATCACAATGCAAGCGGGGGAAGTCTCATGTTACGTTCGTCGTGATCGTGGATGACAACATCCCTGATCAACACTTTTCATGTATCGCAGGGTATGATACCTTGCTTAAGCACAAGAAGACATTAACGTTCTGCTTGAGCAGATGAAAATTGTAACTTAATGAGAGTATGACAACCAGAAAAGGAATGTCTTTGTCTTTATTGGTATTGGGGGTGAATGCTTTGGGACATTTTGCTCCGTTTTGTTTGGGTTCAGGAAATAGAATAAAATAAATTCTATTGCCCATCCTCTCAGGATACCTGGAATCAGTGTTACAAGTACCCCAGGCACATCGTTTTTTCATTTTTGAAGTATAAACCCCATAAAAACTATGCGAGCTTCGGATCTTCCCATGTTTATCTATGGCGCTGAAACCTAAAGATGTCCGAGTTCTTCCACTCCCTGTGCCAATGACACTCGAATGCCATTGGCTCATCTGCGTTCGAGGGGAGGGACTTACTGATTCTGCACATGGCTGCAATTCCAGATTTTCAAACAGAGATGGCGACAAAGAGGCAAAACTTACGGACTGCAGCTTTAATTAATACTTTTATTCAGGAGGGATACTTAAAATTAATAAAAGGTGACAAAAAATATTTATATAAATATTTAAATTAAATATTATATACTATTTACATTACATATTATATAATATTTAATATTTATATAAATAAATATATAGATTTGTTTATACGATTATAATTTAAAAAAAAATCTGTTCTTTTGAACTTCCAATTCAAAGAATCCTAAGAATATATATTAGTTTACACAAAAAAATATTAAGCAGAACATCTGTTTTCTGCTTTGATATTAATAGGAAATGATGTTGTGCACAAAATAAACACATTTGAATGATTTATCACTGAATCACTGAAGACTGGAGTAATGATGCTGAAAATTCAGCTTTGACAGCACTGAAATTAATTACGTTATAAAATATTTAAATACATTTTATTTCATTTTAATTTGTAATATTTCACAATATTTGCACTTTTTAATCAAATAAATGATTTTTTTTTTAAATTAAACAAAAAGTAAACACATTGGTAACAAATTTGGAGTACCACTTATTTTTTCTTTTTATTTCAATTCGAATAGTAATGACCAAAGGTTTTCTGCATCTGTGACTCATTTGTAAGTTTTGATAGTGTTTTTTTTATTGTTGTTTTTTTTTTTTTTTTTTTGCAGAACTGGCTATAGTACACTATATAGGAATATAGTACACTTGCATGCGATTATTTTATTTTATTTTATTTTTTATTTTATTTTATTTTATTTATTTATTTTTTTTAATTGTTCCTTATTGGCGGAAGAGAAATGTTAACCAACCTGATTGAAACCAGTTCTGAATAAGAAGCGATTTCTCAGTTCCTGACACTAATGAATACAAATCATAACAACAGAAAGTGGAATCAGACTGATTTGTTTCATGATTTGTGAAATATATTGAATAAATCTGTGCAGTGGAGGCAGTTGCGGCTGCATTGGATAAAGAGGAGTTAGTCATCAGTGTGATTGTGTTTATGTGCTTGAGAGCACTGCGCCCGATCAGGGATCCCAGCGTGATTACAGCGGGTGCATAGTCACGGCTCTCTCTCTGTGACTGAAATCAATGCTGCCAGAGTCACAACAGACTGAGGCCGGTTTGTGCTCAGCCAGGTGTTCTGAGCCATGAAGAGAAGCACCACATTATCCATCTGCTGCGCTTTCTGTGCTTCAGAGACGGTCTCTGGCCTTGGCAAGGTCACAGCTATCGACTCACTCCAAGATATTCTTGCTATTGCAGAGCTACAGATATCATTGAGGGAGCTCGTAAATAGGCCCAGAGACAGCCAGAGAAAGAATGATGGAAGAGAAAGAAAGAAAAAAGACAGATTGTTGTATTGTCAGTGTTGTCCCTGAGAGATGCTACAGTGGACATTACCATGAACTCGTTGCTTCTTGGGCGGTTTTCTCTTTCTGTTCAACTAATGTCACGGCTTGGCAACAGATTGAAGAGAATTACATAAGGTTTGCATGTTTATATAAATCAACTAGTCTGCTTTTTTCATTTGTTTGCTTTCTTGACATTGCAGGTGATCTGTGTGAGTGCACTCTGTCTGGATGATATTACTTATCAAATTTTTAATTATGTCAGAATGGAGTTGAATGACAGGGAAGTGTAATTTTAAATTAATTTGACTGACTGAGAGCTCTTCACTTCCACTCAAGCTAATGTGATTAACAATGCCTGATTGACAGGTAAATCTCATGAGATGGAGCTCCGCCCACAATGCCTGACATCATCATCTGTGAGTGAAGAGTCAGAATCCACTTGAACAGAGACATAAATAAGTGAAAAAATCAGATGCAAGATGTGCTGAATCTTGACAGATCAAACATACGAAAGCAAACTTTACACTTGAATTTGTGTATTTTTAATGGTTTATAGATAAATTAATAAAAAAATAAATAAAATTGTCATGTTTATGTGATCTTGTGAATTGAGTAAAAAGAACAAATTTATACAAAAGTTTGTGCACTTGTTTGATTGCCACCATTGTTGATAAGGAATTTATAATAAATCATAAACATAGAATCCAAAAAATAAAAAATAATAAATTAAACAAACAGTACAGAATTTCTGGTGGGAAAAGTTATTGTTAAAATTTTAATAAACTGTCAAATTGTTGTTTTATGGATTCGATTGATTGGACATCCATTTTATTATTAAAATCTTATTACAAAATTTAAAAAGAATTCAGAAAAATTCAAACTGAAAAATACAGGATTTGGGGGGAAAAGGAATTTCATAGGGCACTACAATAGCCATAGGCTACGTTTACGTTAGTGTCATTTCATTTTAAAACACATAACTTTTGCTACGGTTACGCGTATCGTTTACACTACTCCTGCGTTTTCGACCCTTGAAAACTGAGATTTTTGAAAACGCTGCAGACCATGTTTTAGTTTGAAAACTCCGGGATTGCATTTCAGTGTAAACAGAGCAAAACGGAGACTTTTGAAAACGATGGCGTGGCTGCCCACATTCGCTCTGTGTATCCTTGACGACCGTGTAAACAATAGCATCATGCGTATTGTGGTACCCACATATATACGACCACTCCGAGCACGTAGACGCGTCCGCCATCTAAATAATGTGGTATCTACCTGTACATATCTATGGTTGTACCTGCATGAATGGTCATGTGACATGCGTTTTCGGGTTGTTTAGTGTAGACGGAGATCATTTCTGAAACGCAGTGAAAGAGCCATTGTAGACGAGGATCGTTTTAAAACGAAAACACAGTAGTGTAAACAGGGCCTTAGCGTACTATTTGCAGTTCTGATGGTTTATCATTTATTTTCATTTATTCATTTATGTTTTTGAATGTTATTTCTGATTCCACAGTATTTTGATGTTTGACATTTAAGAACTGATTGTCCATTTTAATTTAAAATCACATTGTTGGCATTTCAGATTTGTAATCTCTGAGCAATGTCAGTACAAACTAATTAATATTCATGAGCTCATATTTTGCCATACAAGGACATTGCAACTCATCCATCTTCAGTTTTCCTCCTTCTGTCGAATCTATTCCAGCACCACAGGTTGAACTGTGTAGCGTAGGGAAGATTTTTAATACACATCAGGGTGCTCCAGCCACATGCCGAGGAAGAGCACAACAACAGTCCCACCAGCTGTATCTTCTCTCCTGACCCCTCCATCTCCCGCAGTTATTATATCTTTAGCCTGTAACTTCCCTGCACTGATAGCTGTTGTGCTTGTTGTGGTGGGAGAGCGAGATTTTAATTACAGATTACCGCTGTTCAGCATCATGCACAACAGGTAGCATGTCAGAAAGCTGACAGACTGCAACTATGGACTTTGGATTCCTTAAAAACAGGATGTTTGGGGGGTGGTAGAGGGCATTTTCTGTGCTGTGGTTTTGGCCGAGTGGTGAGGAACTGCATTAGTGACCTGCAGAGGTCATGAATGGATGGCTGCTAGTCCACTTTACTGTCCCATAATCAAATAGAGAGGATGGCACTCTTATTCAAGGATAAAATGGCATCAGCAAAATGCAACCAAGTCCGCTTATTAAGGTGGTATGGGTGGTCCGGTTTAATGAAAAAAAACCTCATAATTATTCCAATAGCAATCTGATTTGTGAAGTGAACTGTCATTGATGACATAATTTGCTTCTTTGTTGCATGATAACATGTTCCAAAAAGTGTGTGTGTGTATGTGTGTGTGTGTGTGCGTGCACGTGTGTATATAGTATTTTATATGCATTGTATTTTTTGTGTGTTTTTCAAAGAAGTCTTCTATGCTTACAAAGGGTGCATTATTTAATCAAATATACAGTCAAAACTCTAATAATGGAGTTTTTTACTTTTTATTTATATTTATTTTTATTTTAGTTTTTAAATTGTATTTGTGTATATAGTTGAATATATACATTTAATTATATCCATTAATAAATTATATATATATATATATATATATATTTATATATATATATATATATATATATATATATATATATATATATATATATATATATATATATATATATATATATATATATATATATATATTTATTTATTTATTTATTTATTTATATAAATATTCAAATGTATTTTTATTAATGATAGCGGTGCATAAACTTTCTTAAAAGGAAAAAAAAATACTAAATTTACTATATGTATATTACTATGTATATAGTACTTAGATTTTCTTTGTGATATGAAAAAAAAGTATTACTCGCTCAAAATTCACAAAATAAATGAAGAAATTGGCTACTATCCCATTGACAAATCTACCAGTGCTAGAAACCAGAAGCGCAGGGACTTGCTGATTTTCAGTGATCCAGTGATTTAATTGCTGTCACTGTGAACGGGGCTTGGGACGTCATTAAGCTAAACATCTAGCTGGTTAATGGGGAATTTAAACCATTTTAGTTAAATAAAGTCAAGGCTTTGGGTGTAATCCATCCGGCTTGAAGGGTAACTGTCGTAAATACTTAATGGACCGAGTTCATACAAACTCTTATCAGGAGTGAACAGAATTCGCTGTGTAGAGTTGACTCCTGTTTACCCAAGCTCATCAGTTATTCAGAGCTAATCAGCCTGAGATGCGAGGATCAGCAGGCAGGCAGGGTGACGGCGAGCGTGTTTGTGTGTGTTTGAGAGATGGAGAGAGAGAGCGAGAGAGAGAGGTGTTGCTGTGAGAACAGACCTCCACTGCATCGCTACCGGAGCGCGCGCCACACCACGTCTCTGTCTCCACTGGTCTCTCTTTCGCTTGTGATTCCACACAAAAGTGCGCTATGGACACTCTCCGTTTGCTCCAGGTAAAATATGCCAGGATTGCGTCTGAAGTTGAATATGCCGGGGGTTTTCTGTCTGTCTATTAAGTGAGCTGTGAAATGCTTTCCTGCTTGGAGAGACGGCTGTAGTGAGTGTGTGAAATGGTTAAATGACTTGGAGGCAAACTCAGAAGTCAGCTCTCTCGTGCCAGGGTTTCATGCATGGCTTCGAGAAGTAGTGAAACACTGTGCGTAATCCTGTTGGACGCTGCAGAGCACATATTTTAGAGCTTGTTAAATTGTGTCCGTTTATTTTCTTGTCTCATTAAATTCTCAGATCCATGAGCATAGATTTGGGACACCATATGAATGGAAACATGTCCCTACCACAGTTAGAAACTACTCAATAGTCGTTATCATTATTACTGCTGTAATTGTATGTAATTTAAGCATTACATGTTTGTGGCATATTTTTATTGTGTAAATTATTTTATCTATAAACACAAATTAACAGGGACACTACTTGCTGTTACAGTTGTTAGTTGTTATTCAATGAAACTCCAGTTCTGAAATATCTTTCTCATTTTATTTACAATACTGTTCAAAAGTCTGGGGTCAGTAAGTGGCAGTAAATTCATCTGTAGTGTTACAAAATATTTCTGTATAAAATAAATGCTGTTGTGAAAAAGTATCATGCTTTCCACAAAAATGTGTGTGTGTGTGTGTGTGTGTGTGTGTGTGTGTATGTTTATACAGCACAGCAACACAACTGTTTTCAACACTGATAACAATAAATGTTTTGTGAGCAGCAAATCAGAATATTAGAATGATTTCTGATGGATCATGTGACACTGAAGACTGGAGTAATGATGCTAAACCTCAGGTTTCCATAATAAATTACATTTTAAAATATGTTTATTGTTATATTAATTAACAGATAATAATATTTACAATTGTACTGTTTTTACTGCATTTTGATTAAATAAATGCAGCCTTCATGAGTATAAGAGTCTTCTTTCAAAAATATTAAAAAACTTACTGACAGCTTCGCAGATGGCACGTCAGTGACATCACATTTACACTTTTAAGAAAAAAAAATTATTTAAATGTTATCAAATGAAATTTTAGAGACTTGCTGGAGGGAAAATAGCACACAGATCTGATGGACTGTTGGTAATATATATAAATTATATATACAATGGTGTAAAAAAGTGTTGGCCCCCTTCCTAATTTTTTTTTTTTTTTGCATTTTTGTCACACTTTAATGTTTCAGATCAAAGATAACACAAGTAAACACAACATGCAGTTTTTAAATGAAGTTTTTTTATTATGAAGGGAAAACAAAATCCAAACCCACATGGCCCTGTGTGAAAAAGTGCTTGCCCCCTAAACCTAATAACTGGTTGTGCCACCCTTTGCAGCAACAGCTGCAATCAAGCGTTTGCGATAACTGGCAATGAGTCTTTCACATCGCTGTGGAGGAATTTTGGCCCACTTTTCTTTGCAGAATTGTTTTAATTCAGCCACATTGGAGGGTTTTCAAGCATGAATGGACTGTTTAAGGTCATGCCACAGCATTTCAATTGGATTTAAGTCCAGACTTTGACTTGGCCACTCCAAAACCTTAATTTTATTTGTCTTGAGACATTCAGAGGTGGACTTGCTGCTGTGTTTGGATTCATTGTCCTGCTGTATATGTATATGTGTGTTATTTATCCTTTTTGGAGGTTGACAGTTGTGGTTGCTAAGAACTATGGAAATGAGATGAGTGAAGATTATTCGAATATGTCCTTTTGTGTGAGTTTTTTGGGGTGAACTGTCACTTAATGCCTTGTTTTAAGCCTTGTTTTTGATTGACACATCCACTCTGGCACAAACCAGATGTTTGTTTTTACATGTTATGCAATTGCTTTTAAACATGTAAAAAGCAATTTTTTTTTTTCAAATCATCAAAAAGAAGTATTTTTTTAATGTTTTTATTTAATGTTCAAAGACAGAGGACAAATAATTATTTCTATAAAAAGAACAAGTGTTCTGAACATGAACAGGCTTTTTTCACTGTTTAGATGAAAATATTCATTTGATTTTAAAACATGCCTGCGAATGTTAAACTTAAGCCTACGCTGAGCTATTCCTGGATCGCAGTAATAAAGTCTATTTGTTGTGTCATTTTGCTGTCACATTACGAGCATTCAGAATTTAATTGGAGAAAATGAGGGCATATTTGTAAAGGTTTATAAAAGGCTTTTGTTTGCTTGAATTTCATTTTATTTGCTTGAATGAAGGATAACTAGCTGGCAGAACTCCAGAAGCTGCAAGTGATCAAGTCCACAGAGGTTGCTTGGATGCTCTCCTGTTCTGATGTGGCAGAGATCACATTTGTTTTCCTGTCTTCATCCTCCTTGGTTCAGTAATCAGAGTATCCATTTCTATCAGGTACAACCCAGGAGACCAGCAAGGCTGCCATTGATTCTCACCATTAAACAGCTGTCTTGCCTGCAGCTTTGGATCCTTATTGCTCTCATTTCCACCTAGCGTTCAGGGTCGTGGAGACTGACTAATGCAGGGGACACTCTGCCTGTTTCTGATTCAAATCTCACTAACTCTCTTTTCTAATGCTGATTTCATACTTTACCAATTATACTTGCGTTCGTCAATGCGACTGCATTGTGAGTACTAGCAGTAGCTGTGATGAGTCGGGACAAGAAGATGCCAGCTTTACTGTTTTATTCATGTTTTTGTCACTTTGAATTTACCACCAAGCCTTGCATCCTGACGATATATTGCAATAGAAGCAGCTGTTGAGCAGAGATGGAATCTCAAAGCTAGTTTGCAAAATTAATTTTGACTCTACTCCGACTAGTCAGTTGACTTGGACTCCAAATTAGAATCTTTTGCAAGGAGGAATATTTTCTGCAAATTTTATGATACAAATCTCTGTCACACTTTTTGTTTGGTTTGTTGGTTTATGCTGTCATTTGCTCCTATATTACTCTGTAGTCTTATTCTAGCAAATCATGAATTGTTTACCTACCTTATTTACCTCAAAATAGTGCATATTAGTACCTTAAAGGTACATATTAGTACCTAAATAGTACATGTGTGACCCTGGACCACAAAACCAGTCATAAGTAGCACGGGTATATTGAAACAGGCTTTAACCCAAACCATAAACATGTAACATGTTTTAATGTTTTAAAATGTAATTTATTCCTCTATGAATTTTAATCAGTAATTATTCAGTCTTCAGTGTCACATGATTCGTAAGAAATTATTCTAATATGATGATTTGCTGCTCAAGAAACATGTATTATTATTATCTATGTTGAAAACAGCTGTGCTGCTTCATAGTTTTGTGGAAACAGTGATACGTGTTTTATAGGATTCTTTGAATAGAAATTTGAAAAGAACAGCATTTATTTGAAAACCAGTTTTTTTGTAACATTGTAAATATATTTACTGTTACTTTTGATCAATTTATTGCATCTTTTATGAATATGGCATTTATTTCAAACCCCAAATGACATGTCGGGTTAATGAGAAATGCTTTGTACAATTAAGTGTGACAATGAGCGTGAAAAGATGCTAAATTAACATTATTAATAGCAGTTCACATCCTCAAATGAGACATATTATACCCATTGTGAACTGAACAGGTTTTAGTGCACACTCACTTCAGAAAACCCCTTTCACATCAGCCAAACGATTCAAACTCTGAAACCAAACAGACTCTGGTCCACGCCAGAATCTCTAGTGTGAAAGCACCCTCAAGTGTTCCTCTGCTCTTTGTCTTCCAGATGGACCCCGTCCAGAAAGCAGTAATCAACCACACATTTGGAGTCTCCATTCCTCCCAAGAAAAAGCAAGTTATTTCTTGCAACATCTGTCAGCTCCGCTTTAATTCAGATGTGAGTACAAAAAAACTAACTTTTCTCTGCTTATTCGTGTGTGTGTGTTTATATGAGGACGTGTAAATGTTTGTCTTTGGTTTGTGCATGTGCCGCATCTCCTTGCAGTGTACCCTTTTCTCTTAAATATGGAAAGAGAAGTGATCTTAGCCCATTCCAGTTCTGCCTGTGTAAAAGTGGCTGTTATAGTGCTGTGTTTCGCTCTGCACGCTGATGGCTGATTAAAACTAGCCCCAGTACAGCCGTTTAGGGTGCAAGTGGCAACGCTCTTCATTAATCATACAAAACAAGGTAAGTGCGCTAATGTATGGTGATTTTAGCAGACGTGATGCTGCCAGTTCCCTCAGCCAGCTTTTAATGAACACTTCTCAGCCATTTTGTTTCAGTGCTCTCTCATTCTCTTCCTTTACCTATGTTGATTGCACCCTAAGTCGTTGAGTCCATAATACACACAGCAATTCAGCACAGATACTACAGTATGCCTTCAAAATACATTTTTGATGTTGTTAGTTAAATACGCAAAGCCTATGTTTTTACACACAGTTGGGAATCAAGGATCATTTCTTATTCAGAACCATTTCGTTTTTAGTAAAAAAATCCAAATTATTTTCACAATGTTTGGTTTTATTAACTGTGCTTGATTACTGGCTCATCAATCGTGGCCAATTGAGTGGGGGAAAAAACAAAAAACATGGCAAAATACAAAATAAATGGTCAATTCAGTTGTGAACAGGATTGTACCATTTGAAATTGAATTGAGAATGCCTTTTAAATTCTAAGTCAGTTCCGAAATAGAATGCAATTCAAATTTGAATTCAAGGAAATTAATTGATCAGTTCAAATTCAAAGCAATTCATTAAACTCGAATGATTGCTTGACAAAGCCTTGTTTTAAAGATTTGAAAACAATTGAGCCTTGAAGATTTGTTGAATGTTATTCCGGTTCCACTTCCCGTGGGTTGTGATATTTTCAGTTTATTTCATAAATTTAAAGAGCAAGTGAATTCTCTTCATTCTGAATTTTTCAGAATCCTGGTTGTGAGCTTGCAGTTCAAATTGAATATGAAGGTGAAAGGCTGTGAGAAAAAGAAGACATCAAAAGATGGCAACACATCTTTAATTTGCCTTGCCATTGCTGGTTACACATTACAGCAACATTGAAGTCTGTTTCGTGAATTATTTTTTCAATGAAGGACTCTTTTGAAGAGATTCTTTTTGATGAATCATCACTCTAAAACCACTTTATTTATTTATTTATTTATATTGGTTGAGAGCAAGAGAGAGAGGTGTGTAGGTGTCTGTCTCTGTGTGTGTGTGTGTGTGTGTGTGTGTGTGTGTGTGTGTATGTGTATATATATATATTGCAGGTAGGTTTCTTGATGCATCTTGGAGACGTTGCCACAGTTCTTCTGGATTTAGTCTGTCTTAGTTTGTTCTGTTTCTTCGTGTCATTCCAGACAGACTGGTTGATGATCAGATCAGATCTCTGCGTGGAGCACTGGCTGTTGTCAGACTCCTTGTGCAAAGGAAGTTCTCACTGGATTATTACAATTAATGGCAAAATGAATGTTTGTAAATGTAAACTGATATTTCCTACTGACGCACTACAGAAAAAGATAGAAATAACACCATTATTATTATTTTGGTCACCACTATATTTATGAATAATGTATGTGTGTGTGTGTGTGTGTGTGTGTGTGTGTGTGTGTGTGTATAGTCCAACTAACATCATTTTAAACATCACTCAGCTGCTGTTTATGATTTTTCTAACTTTTTGTCGATTTTCATGCATAATGTGCCAAATAAAATGTGGCCTTGTTTACTCACTGGCAGAGCGGTAAAATCCCAGCGGTTGCACTAAACAGTACCGTTGTGTTTACGAGTGCGCATACAGGTGTGGGGTTCTGCACAGAGTTTGCTGGCAGAATCTTGTGCTGTGTTGTTCTCTATGGGAGAGGGGTAATTACTTACTGTACTGCCATGTTGTTCCACTCTGTCTTGGCATTGATTAAGCCATTTAATTTAAGATGAATGGCACAGGGTGGCAATAAGCCCTAGCTGACAGAGGGCTCCCACTGCGAGCGGTAATTGAGAAAAGGTTTCTCTCCGAGTGGAAAACAGACGCAGGAGCACCATTGTGCATCTGTTTTGTCTCCTCCAGGTCTTTTTCATCTTTATCATGACAAACAGGCAGGAATGCAGCACAGGAACCAGGGGAACCCCTTTGGACTTCTGAGCAAAGGCAGACGTGGTCCTGTTGTCTCAGTTGGGTGTTCCAACCGGCCTGTTGTTCCCTCCTGCGGTGCATAATTGCTTGATTGCTATCGAGTTTGAAACCAACGTTTTCCAACACAGCCAACGTGCTCCTGAATTGAAGCGACTGTTAGAGATTAACTTATCTCAGCTTCCTGTTATCGTCTTCCCCTCTCTCGCTCTCTCTCACTCCAAACAAGCGCAATAAAGCAGAAAGTGAAATGACTGCCCTTCTTGGGATAATTTAAAACAGTTTCCTCTTGCAATCTCCCATTTGAACAACGCTTTAAAGATTAAGCGGCATATCTGTGCTAGCGTGGGGCGAACAGAAGTGTCAACGGATGTTCCCCAGACTGCCGAGCTCTTTGATGCTAATTCTGGGTGCATGTGTTGCCACGTTGTGATCTCCACCGATAGAGCTGTCTCTCCTGCTCTCCGTGCTCCCTGGAGATGCTCATCTGCAGGCCCAGTCCAAAGCACATCTTGCTTAAGTGGAAGTGATGCTCTGGTTGGCGTGTCAAGACGAATCAGCCTGCGTCCCGTGTTTACCTTCGTTCTCCGCGGGCCTGAAGATGCCGTGTTTGTCGAGCGCTGTGCTGTTACCATTATATGTTCCAGGGGAACAGAGATTTGCACACGTTATACACAGGCAAAATGGCTCGTATCCGTCTCACAGCTTGCTCGTGTAGATTAGCCATCGCCCTCGGAAGCTACAAACTTTATCCTTGGTTTTATTAAAGCTCAAACGCCTCTTCATTTTGCCACAGTCCTGCGATGTAATTTAATCCCATATTTAGTGCACGCTCTGGACTCACTGTGTCATCCAATCCTGTTGCCAGAGGGGAAAAACATTGTGTAACCAAAGGTTGAGCACATCCTCGGCCAAGCTCTAATGGAGTTTTGAGGGAAGCAGTAGTTCCACTCAGTGCTTTTGTTTCTATAATGAGTCCAAGTGTGCTGCTGTGAAGTGTCTAATGGGCATTTCCACTGAAAATGCACCATAAACAGATGAGATAAATAGGGTATGATATTCCTCCCTGCTTGTTCTGTGAAATATTCCCATATTGGTGTAATATAACAATGATATTCAGAATGATTCCTTTGGACCTTAAAAACACTGTCTGGTACACAGATTATTATTATTTTTTTTTAAATAAAATCATATATATGTAGTTCTTTATATAATTTAGCATATTAGTGTATTGCTATATTATGCATATTTTAAAAAAGCATTTCTGCTATTTCTATTATTTCTGCAAATAACTTATGTAATCTACTTGCATAAACTAATTTGATTACATGTAATAAAATAAAATAAAATGTGCATAGTGCATGCTTGTGCAAAACCTCTGAGTAGTTGCTAGATTGTTTCTTTGTAATTTCTAGGGTATTCTAGGCAGTTGCCAGGTTGTTGCTTTGTAGTTGCTAGAATGTTCTAGGTGGTTGCCAAATGTTTGGTGCCAATGTTTTGTTTAATTATTTAAGTGTAAAATCATTGCATCTAAGCTTTCTGTTCATCAAAAAAATCCTGAAATTAAAATATATCATGGTATCCACAAAAAATATTAAGCTGCACAACTGTTTTCAATATTAATTATAATAAGAAATGTTTGTTGAGCACCAAATCAGCATATTAGAATGATTCTGAAGGTCCATGTGACACTGAAGACTGGAGTCATGGATGCTGAAAATTCAGCTGTGCAACACAGGAATTAATTAGATTTTAAAATATATTAAAATAGAGAACTCTTATTTGAAATTAGGTCACACTTTATATTAGGTGGCCTTAACTACTATGTACTTACATCAAAAAAAAATAAGTACAATGTACTTATTGTGTTCCTATTGTATTGCAAAACTCTATTGCTGCTATTGAGGTGGGATATGGGTAGGTTAGGGACAGGTTTAGTGGTTTGGGTAGGTTTAAGGGTGGGTTAAGGTGTAAGGGATGGGTCAACAGTGTAATTATAAATGTAATTACAGAAATTAATTACAGATGTAATTACATATAGGTAATTTTAAAAATATAAGTACAATGTAAAAACATGTATGTACACAATAAGTGCATTGTATCAAATGATTAATTTAAATGTAAGAACATAGTAGTTAAAGCCACCTAATATAAAGTGGGACCTCAAATTATAATAATATTTCACAATTTTGCTGTTTCTACTGTATCCTTGGTGAGCATGAGAGACTTTTAAATGGTTGTGTAGCTGCTGTCACACTAAGTATTTTAACTCCACATCATCAGGCATCACAAATGTGACTTGTTGGTGAGCGTCGCCACTGCTGTTGGGCTAATGTGTACAAATGGACACACTCGCACGCATTACATGTTTCCCAAGTCACTATAGATTAGCACTAATTAATGGCTCAGATCAATGTATGTAAAAGCCAAACCTTAAATGCCATTTATGTCCATTATGTTTTAAAACTTTGCCAGGCGTATAATTACGGTCTTTAACTGTTCAAACCCGCCACGCAATTTACTGACCCCGTGCAAGTTTATAGTTCAACTCCAGCCTCTGAAATGCCTCATATAAATGACCTTACCATTAATGTGTTCAGCATTTTATTTTATATGCTTTCCACGAACTAAACATGCTCCCATTTTCTGTAGAATGCAACTTTTTTAATGCCGTAATTACACTTCAGGCAGGGCCTGCAGGCAGCTGACAATTCTATAAATTGGTTTTGGTTTGATATGGTGTTTTTATTTCATATTTTAACTCAGAAATCTTGGCCCTCTGTTTAGCTGTTAAAATAAATTCTTGCAGATGTGGCCTGAATAAACTCTGTGAATGTGGGAAAATTGATGCTGAATATTCAGCTTTTCACTCTACTGCCTTTTACAAATACACAGAAACTGTTTATACTGAAACCTTTTGTTTCCTGGCAGCTTTGTCTTTTTTCAGTTACATTATATTGTCTGAGTTTTTTTTTTTTTTTTTGCACCTTTGCAAGGTGTGTGTTTTGAAGGTTGTGTGCTCTTTTGAAGACTGCATTAAAGAAATGAGAATAATGGCTGGCGTACGCTCTTAGGTTTCCCTTATCTCCTGTAAATGAGCTGTTTTATCTCCATTTGCGCTCAGCGTAACAGAAGCCCTGTCCATTTCATTTGAAGTTACCTGATCTGAAGGTGTGTGTCCTGCTGTGATGTGACATTTGGTGAAGTGGTGGCTTCCCTCCAGAGACCTACAGCCCTTATGTGAGAACATGCCAATATGGCAGATAACCAGCACATCTCATTAAAGCTTTATGGTCTCTTATACATGCTGTGTCATTACAGGCGCCACACCCCCGCAACACGTGTCTCTGTTGAACTGTTGTGTCGTTGCTTGACTAACGTTACCCAGCAGCATAAGGAGATCCTAGTCTCAAATTTCCTGTTTACACCTGGTATTAAGATGGTGGACATGGCTAAATTTAAACAGACTCTTTCTTTGCACTGTAACCTGTATATTTATTTGTATTTCAAATTTGTATTATATGAACGATTTCTGAAGGATTATGTGACACTGAAGACTGCTGAAAATGTAGCTTTGTCATCACAGAAATTGCATTTTAAATTATTTATGATTACTTGTATATGTATATATTTAAGAAAAAATGTCACGTTAAATGTTATATAAATATTAAAGCTGCAGTCCGTAAGTTCTGCCTCTTTGTCGCCATCTCTGTTTGAAAGAATGGAATTGCAGCCGTGTGCGGAATGATCTTAATGTGTGGGGTTGTGAGTCGGCACGGCTCAGCGCGGATGAATCTAATGTTCTGAAAAGTAAGTCACCGCACCGGTGTGGATATTTACTGTAGCCTACTTCGCAATCAAAGATTCTAGCCTACGTCTTGGAATATATGACCCAAATAAGAGTTTTCACCGTATATTGCCATCTGAACAAGTAACAAGTCTGCCACGTGTGTTTTGACCAACTGAGGAAAAAAGCATTGCCATAAATCGCGCTACCAATGGTAATTAAATCTAACGATCGGTTAGCTCATATCACATCAAACCGTGCAAATTATTATTATTTGTTTATTCTCAAATTATTAATGTTAACAGCATCAGCACTGCAGTGTGTAGATTTCAATTTCTGTACTGTCTAATCTAATTGTCATGCCATTCGAATTTCTTAAGAAATTCTTCTAACCCAAAAAGCAAACTATGTTCCCTTCGAACTGGTTTTCTTTAAAATATAAATTGTGTGTAATCCCAGGCTATCTGTAATCAGAAGCACATTTAAAACTGGAATATACTTTAATTTCATTCACATGTTTCATAAACACATAATCCTTTCTGGATTATGATCCGCCATCAAAATGATACATTTAATAATTCCAGCTGCTGTGAGAAAAGACTATAAACGATGAGCCACCTGCAGGATCCTCACATGCGATAGCCTAGTAGCCGGGACAACTTCTTTATGTTTACAGACGTGACGTAATGATGCAGTGCCATGCTCGAATTTCCCGCGAAAACCTACTCGTACCACTCAAATTAGAAAATATTATTATAAGATAACTGTTGTGACTCGGGCTAAAGTGAGGCGATAGTTTTGAACACTTGCT
>CM071946.1:28048163-28098163 GCA_036784905.1 Acrossocheilus fasciatus | reverse complement strand
CAAATTGAAATACAGCGGTTCATATACAGCCAGCTTCTTTCAGGCGTAATAAATCCATAACCAGACAAGTAGCATTTTTCACAGATGGCGTGTACATTGTGTTCAATCATGGTTTTTGCAAAGGATCTTTTCTTTCTATCAACTGGATGTTTCCCAGGGGTGGACTGACAGCACCTTTCTGAGACTTATGTGCAGTAGACTGAAATGCGGATATGCACAGAAATTAGTTTTTCATTGAGACACCTTGGAACAGGTGATGTTTTGTTAGAAAAATAGTAAATTAGAGCAATCACCAACAATTGCACTATTTCCTGCACAATTTGCACAGCATTATATAAAATATATTGGTACATAATCTATTGCTGTACATATGTAAATGCATAAAAAATTAATAGAAATTATATTTAAAAAAAAAACATTTATATAAATAGTTATAAAAGTTTATAAAAAAGCATTACAATTTAATAAATATATATATTTGTAATTTATTTTAGTGTATTTTAAAATGTAATTTCAGAATTTTCAACAGCCATTATTACTCCAGTCTTCAGTGTCACATGATTCCTCAGAAATCATTCTAATATGTTGATTTGTGGAAATATTTTTGTGGAAACACAGTGATACAAGGATTTTTTTGATTAATAAAAAAGTTCCAAAGAACAGCATTTATTTGAAACAAAAACCTTTTGTAACATTATGTGTACATTTTATATATATACGTATATACATTATATATATTTGCCAATTTTGACAGATGCAAGATGCTAGGAAACTATGAGAAAGTTAGTTATTTACTGGCACAAATGCTCCTGCATTAATGATCATATTTTTTTGCAGTTTTGGATCGTATGGTATGTGATCCGCTGTGCTCTGATGCTGGCTGCTGGGGTCCGGGACCCGACCAGTGCCTGTCCTGTCGGTTCTTTAGCAGGGGACGTACCTGTGTCGAATCCTGCAACCTGCACGAAGGGTAAGTTGATAAATGCCACAATCCCACAGTTATTTATTTGTGCAGGAGTTTTGCAACATGAATCTACAAATCTCAAGTATCACAGGTGCACCCAAGCTATGTTGCAGAATCATTTGAATACACTTTATGACATTTTATGTTTATTAATGTTCGCTTGTAGAAGATGTGTATTCCTAAAATTGAACTATAGCTAGCTGCGTTCTCCAGGGATTTCACCCAGATTCATGTCTCCATCCTCTAGACAAACAATAACAAAACAGTAGAGCAGCACGTCCCCTGGCTTTGGAGAGCAGGTTGCGATGATGAAACGTAAGCTTGGTTGAGCTGGAAAACAAATAACAGTGTTTGGGTGAGCTAGATGAGCTGGGTACATCTCCTACCACATATGACGTCTATACCAAATACAGTGGTGTGCGGAGCACCGTGACAGAATGAAGAACTGAGTAAAGCCTTGGTTTTGTTTTCACAAAGGCACAAAGATTTAGGGCAGATAAACAGACACACACATATGACTGTTTCCTCAACTATGGGCACTTTTGACCCTGTGGACTTTTAGAAAATAAACTCTTTAAGCAGACTTTTCAAACTCACTAGTCTACTAGTAGACACATTTATCATAATGTCATAATTTCTTTGGGGGAGGGGAATCCTTTAATAAGTGGTTTTATAGCATAATTCTTCATGACATTAATTCATCCTTTTGTTTAAACAATTTAATAGTATTTTTATGGTTTTCATAGTTTATGCTTGATAGACTGGTTCTGTGACAAATATAAAATAATAGGATCTAAACTTTAAAGATATATTTCACCCAAAAAATTAATTTCTGTTATCATTTACACACATTTATGTAATTCCAAACCTTTATGACTTTCTTCTGTGAAACACTAAAAAAGTTTTTCAAAAAATGTCTTATTGCTTTTTTGTCCAAGCACTGAAAGACAATGGGGTCTAGTGTATTTTTGAACCCTATTGACTTTCATTGTATGGACAAAAACAGTTGAAATATTCTTCAAAATTTCTTCTTTTTGAAGAAAAGAAAGTCATACAGGTTTGAAACGACATGAGTGTGAATAAATGATAGAATATGAACTTTAAATGGTGAGCTATCCCTTTAAAGGCATTTAAAAAGTAGGAAAAATGTGCAGTAGAATAAGTTTAACCTTCATTTAACAAAAGAAAAAAAATTAAAAATAATAATAAATATATATATTTCATAAAAGCACAAATACTGTAGATATTGTCTGTAGGTGGATTTGTAAAGTGTGCCAAAGCAGTCTAAACATATTTTGGAAGTCTGTATTTTTATTTTGCTGTCCTTTCTTGTTTCGTGTGCAGCCAGTAATATATTATCAGTTTATTTATTTATGTATTGTCTTTGTGTTATTTCACGGTACCCAGTGTCTTTATCTCATCATAAATTCCTAAACAGCCTTGGGTAAAACTAATCATTTTGTTTTCTGAGGCGCTGTAGATTCAGAAAGTTGTGTTTTGGATGCTGGCATGCTGATGTTCCTGCCAGGCTGCTTAACTAGCTTAACCAGCAAGGCTTCCATCTTTAACAGAAAATCAACCAGTACCAAACCAGCATGAACATTATTTTTGGTAGTGATTGTTTGTCTAATTCCTCAAAAAAATGGTTTGGCATTGATAAGCTCTTTCTGTTGGTTTAGAGAATCAGAGTAAGTAAACACTAAAGGTGTTGATCAGTGCAGTGAAGAAGGTAATTTACAGATTGGTTTTGAGTTCCCTCTTTATTTGTTGTGTGCTTACGTACTGCTCGAAGGGAAAGACGAATATCAGCTTTTGATTGATTTGCCTGAGCGAAGTAGTGAAATTTATTTTCTCCGCCCAGAGCTAAAACAAGACAATAAACAAACGGCATCCATTTTCACATTCTTAAACTGCATCTGCCCATTTAAAAATAAAGCTCGTCCTTTGTGTGTTTTAACTAGGGCAAACATGGATGGGTGCTTGTTTTTTATATGTATGCCATATCCATGTTGGTTGAACGTGAATCAGCACAGGGATCATGCACCCTGAGATCGTCCCACATGATTCTTTTGCCTTGCAGACTGGCCGGCTCTAGGCCCAAGCTGCTCACCAGGCCCTATGTGGTCGAGAAGCGGGAGGCGGGTTTGGAGAGGTACGGCATGGCCACAGACGCTTCACTGTCTCGCACTGTCATGTCTGCCTACTCACCCGTCCCACACACGTCACCCAGTGCTCCAATATCTGTGCTGTTTGTGTGTGTGTGTGTGTGTGTGTATATATATCTGTTTTTGCAGGGTGATTTCAGAGTCTGTGTTTTCTCTGTCTCTCCACTGGATGTCGACCTCTGCGGTCACACTCGCTGTTCGCACAAGATGATTCACTCTGTATTTGGGAACAAACAACCAAAAAAAATGAAGAGGCCTACTGTGGTGTGTTTGAGCTGTATCTGAACGTTTCTGAAGATGATTATGACAGTTGTTGTTGTGCAGTCTGCACAGCTGATCTCAGGTGTTGGATCACAAGTGACTAGTGCTAAATATAGGCAAATCATGTCCAGATGGCTTTTTGATCCAATCACTCGAATGCATTGCATTTGAAGTAAAAATGGCCCTATGAAATTGCTAGAGTGCAGTTTTCAGTGTCAGATGATATTAGGGAGGTCATTATGATTCTAGAGTTTGGGGTCAGTCAGTTTTTTATACTTTTATACTGAAATGTAAACTTTTATTCAGCAAGGATGCATTAAATTGATCAAAAGTGACATTTAGGATTTCTATTTCAAAATAAATGCTGTTCTTTTTTTAACTTTCTATTCATCAAATAATCTTGAAGAAATGATATCACCATTTCAACAAAAATAGCAGCACAAGTGTTTTCAAAATTGACATAATAAGAAATTGAACATCAGATTAACATATTAAAATGATTTCTGAAGAGTCTTGTAACAAGACTAGTAATAATGGCTGCTAAAAATTCAGCTTTACCATCCCAGGAATAAATTACATTTTAAAATGTATTCAAAGAAAACAGTTATTTTAAATTGTAATAATTCTTCAGTGTTACTATTTTTTGTTATTTTAAATGTGACACTGGTGAACATAAAATATATAATATGTTTTAAATATTTTAATATTTTCTTTTGATTGCTTCTAATGTCCTCAGTTGTAAGTCGCTTTGGATAAAAGCGTCTGCTAAATGACTAAATAAATAAATAAATATTCATTCTGACCCCAAACTTTTGAACCGTAGTGTATCTTGTATTTAGCTTGTGAATCACACTTCTGCTGTTGTTTATGAATCTACAAAATTCAGCCAGTCATGTTAATACTTTTTTTCTTTATAGTAGTATTAATACATTTCATGTTGGATTTTTGAGAGAACACAGAGTGAACCAGGAAACATGTGATGGACTCTGTACATGCAAACACCACAGAGCCTGTGAAGTTAACGTTTACATAAAGGGAAAAAGAATAGTCCTTTAATGATAAGAGGGTCTTCAACAAGCTTTCCTCAAAGTCTATTTAAAATGTGCTGTGCCTTTTAGATAAAGAATAATTAATTGTCATTTAATTTAGCACTTATTCAGGAAACACGTCAATAGTAATAAAAAAAACTGGCCTTTTCTTTACATATTTTTCTCTCTTGCTAAGCTACTGTCCTCCACTTGTCACGCCAACGAATGTCAGCTTCTAAAATGTCACTACCGTCTTCAGAGGAGTGATGGGACTGGGAAGCGTCGGTGTTTGCCTGTATTGAACCATTTTGTGATCATTTGTTTCAGAGGTCCCTGGCTGATTTCCTCAGTGTGGTGCTTTGAGGTGTCCCTGAATGTGCTTGATGAATTGTCACCTCGATAGGTGGTGAAGGCTGACTGTTTGCTTTTGGTCAATAGTAACTGTGTTTGCCAGCTGTGGCAGCCATCTGAGAAGTGCTGTAAACACCCGGCGGATGTGTTGGATTCCACTGTTGCCTCCCTACGGCCTTGCAGTGCCTCGGGCGCTGAATTCCCTTCGGCTGCACTTTCACAATCTACCAGTCTGTTTTGTGTGGTGACTCTTCTTTTACTGCCTGTGATTCAGACTTTCCTCATTCAAGTCCTAAAAGCTGAAGTGTATTTAATGACTGACAATATCTGGTCTGAAAATGGAAAATTGTCTTGACTTTAAAAGGCTAGTGATTGAATAGTCTAGATGCTTGGGTAGGAATTCCTGGAAGAACTTTGAAAATTGACATGCTGGCTTTTTTTTTAAACCTGTACCTTGAGTGTTCTGAAGTGGCAATTATATGTCACGGTAGTGCGTTATGTTACCTCATGTTTGTCTTTGTTCCCTTTCTCTTTCTGTTTTATAGGGATGTACGTGAGTTCGCAAACGGATCAGTGTGCCTGGAGTGCGATGCGCAGTGTGAAGTGGCGGATGATGATGGTCTCACCTGCACTGGGCCTGTGAGTTCAGTCTCATTTCTGCTCTAAAACAATAAGCCTATTTTATCAGTTTTTAAAAACAACAAAACTGTACCAAGAAATGAAGAGCTTTATTCAAGGACACATTAAATTGATCAAAAGTCACAGTAAAGACATTTATTGTTACAAAAGATTTGCATGCTTTCTATTCATCAAATATCCAGAAAAAAATCAGTTTCCACAAAAAAAAAAAAAAAAAGTTTTTTTTTAACACTGGTAGTAATAAGAGATGTTTCTTAAGTACTAAATCAATAAGAATGATTTCTGAAGAATGATGTGGAGCAGTGGCTGTTGAAAATTCAGCTTTGTCGTCACAGGGACAGTTATTAAGAACAAATTTTGAACCTATACAGAAAACAGCTATTTTAAATGATAATAATATTTAACAATACAACTGTTTTTACTGTATTTTTGATCAAATAAATGCAGCCATGATAGTATAATAGTAAAAGCACATATATATATATATATATATATATGCTATATTTATGAAGTTTTCACTCAAGTGTGAGGTTGGTAATAATATATATATATATATATATATATATATATATATATATATATATATATATATATATATATATATATATATACAAACACACTGAATAAAATTATAAACGCAACACTTTTGTTTTTGCCCCCATTTTTCATGAGCTGAACTCAACGATCTAAGACTTTTTCTATGTACACAAAATGCATATTTCTCTCAAATATTGTTAAAAAATCAGTCTAAATCTGTGTTAGTAAGCATTTCTCCTTTGCCGAGATAATCCATCCACCTCACAGGTGTGGCATATCAAGATGCTGATTAGACAGCATGATTATTGCGCAGGCGTGCCTTAGGCTGGCCACAATAAAAGGCCACTCTAAAATGTGCAGTTTTATCACACAACACATTGCCACAGAAGTTTTGAGGGAGCATGCAATTGGCATGCTGACTTCAGGAATGTCCACCAAAGCTGTTGCCCGTGAATTGAATGTTCATTTCTCTACCATAAGCCGTCTCCAAAGGCTTTCAGAGAATTTGGCAGTACATCCAACCGGCCTCACAACCGCAGACCACGTGTAACCACACCAGCCCTGGACCTCCACATCCAGCATCTTCACCTCCAAGATCGTCTGAGACCAGCCACCCGGACAGCTGCTGCAACAATCGGTTTGCATAACCAAAGAATTTCTGCACAAACTGTCAGAAACCGTCTCAGGGAAGCTCATCTGCATGCTCGTCGTCCTCATCGGGGGCTAGACCTGACTGCAGTTCATCGTCGTAACCAACTTGAGTGGGCAAATACTCACATTCAATGGCGTTTGGCACTTTGGAGAGGTGTTCTCTTTACGGATGAATCCCAAAAAAACAAGTGTTGCATTTATAATTTTGTTCAGTGTGTGTATGTATATATACATATACAATGAGAACAACAAGTACAATGAAAATAATATATATATTAGAGGTCGAACGATTCATCGGTTTTGCCGATTAATCGGCACCGATAGTTGATTGCCACAACTATCGGTTATCTGCAAAAGTCCGTGCTGATAGTTTTCCGGTTAGTAACCGTTGCTGGAGTGGCTGAGAAGGGTCCGCTGGCATTATACACTACAAGAGCGGCCTCTAGAGGTGGAAATCACTGACAACACGTGTTGTTTATTTTGACACGTGACACTGCACGCTGCACAGAGTGGGAAACTCCAGACTTGCATTTAAATACAGCCGACAGAAAATCCTGCCGCTGAACTGAGACCATTCACATAGTTTTCTATTAAATTACATTATATTTGTCCCAAATCATTGTGAATGTACATAATGACTTCACCCTAGGCTATAAATTATGTTTTGTTTTTTTTTTACAGCAAAACGTTTGTCTTTCTGTGGCTCTAATAAAGTCTGTATGCTTCATATAGAGAGTTGTAATAGATCGCGATTTCTCTTTCCACTTGCTCTGTTTTTTTAAACACCGGACTTCAAACTCATTTATGCCACATTGTTCATTCTTGAAGCAAACTTATGTCTGTTTGGGGATTAAATAAATTGTTTTAGACTGCCACTTGAATTGAACGCAAAGCATCTGGTGTGTGTGTGTGATACCTCCGAATTCTCCTAGAGTTGACACAGCGCTGCGCTTTTTTCCCCAGTGTGTGACTAACACTTAACAATAAGAGTCCATTCGTAGCATTAATGAAAACTGTAGAAGCATTGTTCCTTGTTAGAGTGTGTTCATTTCAACATTCACTATTAGCAACTAATACACTACATTTTTAAAATTTTAAAGTTTCTTCTTTTAACATTAGCAAACTATGAAATAACTTTAATGATCAATATAGTAAATAATATTCATATTTTTTTATTAATTTACAATGTATGGTTCAGTACTGTTACTGCTTTTTTTTTTTTTTAAATAGTAAAGCACTTTTTTTCAGTATCCATTTTGAAAACTATCGGTTGGTTAATCGGTATCGGCCAGTGTGGTCCAACCTAGCTATCGATATCGGTAAAATCCACCATCGGTCGACCCCTAATATATATATATATAATCTGTATTTGTTGTTCTCATTGCAAATTAATTAATTTAGCTGATTTTGTTCTTGAATATTAAAGATGTTCAGAATAGCATCTCTGAATAGTCTCTCTTCCTTATATTTTCACTTTATATTGTAGTGCTTAATTTAAAAATATCTAGTGCAGCAGCAAAGAAAAGAGGGTTTTTTGATAGACCAAATCAACAAGAGCCATTATTATTCTGAGATTTTGCAAGTTCTCTCTCAAAAGTTGATTTTTCTTGCATTTGGCGCTTGGTAATTGTTAATTTTGGATTCTGTGAGTATATTTCTTTCATTTCAGTGCAATCTCTTTCAATATCTATTAGCTTAAAGCACAAACAGAGCTGAACGGCAGACACTGCCTTCGATTGGCTTGGTCCAATGATTAATTGAATCCCTTGTTGAAGTGTACTTTTGCAGCCGTGGGATTGATTTTGCTTCTTGTTAATTTAGTGAGAAAGTAGATTAAGTTGCCTAATCTTGGCAAGTGTTTACAGAGAGTCCTGCCCCATAGGAGACACCTGAGAGTGGGATGAATAAGCTGTTTGGATGTCCATGAATCTGATCAGGTTAGAGAGACATTACCACAGATGGGCTGTGTACTCAGCACTGCCCTTTTTCCAAAACAGCCTCAAGCACTTTGGTTTAAATTGATGACTACATGACAAGGTGCGTACGGACGTGCGCTTGTGTGTGTGTTGCCAAAAGAGGATTTAGCCGATCCGTCTCTAATGCACAGAGGCCTCGGGCTGTTGTCTGCTTGAGTCAAACAGAAAGGTCTCGCAAATGACATGATCATGAGCCCTTAGAGACCCATATCAGCACAAACATAGACAGAAACAAACTCTCTAAAACTGTGTACGTGTCCAGAATCTTCTTTTTTTTCACCTGTGTCTAGAAATTTGAATGACAAATTCTCTCTTTCACGCAGATTTTGCTTGATCACAGCCTGTTATCTATTAATTTCTGTAGTGGTTCTGTCAATGTGCCACCAGCCAACCAACACAAACAATTAAACTAATTTAGCAAAGAATTATATTGTTGTCAGATTAAAATCAAACTAATTTAGCAAAGTAACAATCAAACTAGTTTAGCAAAGATTTCAGTTGTTGTCACACATATATATAATATACATACATACACACATATATACATATACACACATATGTATGTGTGTGTGTGCGTGTGTGTATGTATAAGTATATGTGACACTGGACCACAAAACCAGTCTTAAGTGTCAATTTTTCGAAATTGAGATTTATGCATCATCTGAAAGCTGAATAAGCTTTCCATTGATGTATGGTTTGTTAGGATCGGACAATATTTGGCCGAGATGCAACTATTTGAAAATCTGGAATCTGAGGGTGCAAAAAAATCGAAATATTGAGAAAATCACCTTTAAATTTGTCCAAATGAAGCTCTTAGCAATGCATATTACTAATCAAAAATGAAGTTTTGAGATTTACGGTAAGAAATTTACAAAATTATCTTCATGGGACGTGATCTTTACTTAATATTCTAATGATTTTTGGCATAAAAGTCATTTTGATCATCTTGACCCATACAATGTATTCTTGGCTATTTCTACAAATATACCCCAGTGATGATTTTGGCTCACATTTAACAAGAACCCACCAATTCACTATCTCAACAAATTAGAGTATGGTGACATGCCAATCAGCTAATCAACTCAAAACACCTGCAAAGGTTTCCTGAGCCTTCAAAATGGTCTCTCAGTTTGGTGCACTAGTGTAACAGGGCTGACGAGACGAGAGGCGTGCGGATCCATGTGCAGGCTTTTATTAACAGGCATGGTCAAAGATACAGGCAGGGTCGAAACAATGGCAAACAGGTATGGCAGAGACAAGACAAAGAGTAAACTTAGGGCAAGCGTGGGTCGATGATCAGCGAACAGTATCCTAAGGGCAAGACAGGAGAGGGAAACCAAAAAGTCAGCGATAGTCCAGGCAGGGGAAAACACAATCCAACAAAGGCAAGGCAAGGCTAGGCTAGGCTAGGCAAGGCAAGGAAACTAACGGGCTCTGTAGGGCAGCGATAGTGCATACGATACTCAGCAGTGAGGCAGAGAAAGTCCAAGGCTTATAAAGCGTGTGTGATTTGTGAGAGCTGTGTGATCAGGTGTGCGTGTGATTAGTGCGATGAGTGATTGGTGACAGCTGTGTGCGTGTGATTGGTGAGATGGCTGATGGGAAATGCAGTCCATGTGATGTGTGGTGTGAAAGTCAATGATGAGCGAGTGACCTCTGGTGATGAATGGAAGTGCAGACCAGATTCGTGACAACTAGGCTACACAATCATAGGGAAGGCTCCCTTCACAAGGAGGGTAAGCCACAAACATTCATTGCCAAAGAAGCTGGCTGTTCACAGAGTGCTGTATCCAAGCATGTTAACAGAAAGTTGAGTGGAAGGAAAAAGTGTGGAAGAAAAAGATGCACAACAAACCGAGAGAACCGCAGCCTTATGAGGATTGTCAAGCAAAATCGATTCAATAATTTGGGTGAACTTCACAAGGAATGGCCTGAGGCTGGGGTCAAGGCATCAAGAGCCACCACACACAGACGTGTCAAGGAATTTGGCTACAGTTGTCGTATTCCTCTTGTTAAGCCACTCCTGAACCACAGACAACGTCAGAGGCGTCTTACCTGGGCTAAGGAGAAGAAGAACTGGACTGTTGCCCAGTGGTCCAAAGTCCTCTTTTCAGATGAGAGCAAGTTTTGGATTTCATTTGGAAACCAAGGTCCTAGAGTCAGGAGGCACACTTTTATTCAATACTTTTTGAAACCTCCATTTTCCAGTTTAACAGCTCTAAATGTGCTCCTATAATGCCTAATGAGGTTAGACAACACCTGACAAGAGATCAGAGACCATTCCTTCATCCAGAATCACTCCAGATCCTTTAAATTCCAAGCTCCATGTCGGTGCTTCTTCTCTTCAGTTCACTCACTCATTTTCTCTAGGGTTCAGGTCAGAGGACTGGAATGGCCATAGCAGAAGCTTGGTTTTGTGCCCAGTGATCCATTTTTGTGTTGTTTTTGAGGTTTGTGTTTGGATTATTGTACGGTTGGAAGACATCCAAACCATTATAAGATTTCTATCAGAGTCAGTCACTTATTGATTTTTATCTGTTGGTATTTGATAGAATCCATGATGCCATGTGTCTAAACAAGATGTCCAGGACTTCCAGCAGAAATATAGGCCCACAACATCAAAAATACAGCAGTATATTTCATTGTACACATGGGGTACTTTTTATCCCTGTGTTCACCAAACCCATCTTGAGTGTTTGCTGCTAAAAAGCTCATTTTTTAGTATCATCTGATCATAGAAGCCAGTCCCATTTGAAGTACCAGTCGTGTCTGATAACTGAATATGCTGGTGTTTGTTTTTGGATGAGCTAGGAGAATTTTTCGTGAAACCCTCCCAAACAACATGTAGTGATGTAGGTGATGTTTGACCATTTTTTTTTAAAAGGTTTTCTGACCCCGAGACTCAACTATTTTCTGCAATTCTCCAGCTGTGGTCCTTGGAGAGTCTGTAGCCACTCAAGCTCTCCTTCTCACCGTGAATTAGGACGATACAGACATATGTCCTCTTCCAGGCAGTTACATAACATTTTCTGTTGATTGGAAATTCTTAATTATTGCCCTGATGGTGGAAATGGGAATTTTCACTGCTCTAGCTCTTTCCTTAAAGCCACTTCTCTCATTTGTGAAGCTCAATTATCTTTTGCTGCACATCAGAAATATATTCTTTGGTTTTTCTCATTTTGATGGATGATTAAGGGAATTTGGGCTTCGTTTTCCCTCCTATTTATATTTCTGTGAAACAGGAAGCCATGGTTGGATAATTTCATGTTCATAATCACCCTGGAGTGCTCAAAATTGTGAATATGAATGGGAATATACTTCAGAGATATTTTACTCATAAGAATTTCTAGGGGTGCCAATAACTGTGTCCAACGTGTATTTGAGAAAAACATTTATTTCATAATGAGATTTTCCCCCATTTTCAATTCTTTTAGTTCAATGAAAGGTTAGATTTTTTTGATTTTAAAAAAATATAAATAAAAGATCAAAAGGATTAATAATGCAGGTTTATTTTCAGAGCCTTCTTTGATCATATTTACCAAGGGTAATATATATATAGTTGTGCTCATAAGTTTACATACCCCTTGCAGAATGTGCAAAATGTTAATAATTGAAACAAAATAAGAGGGGTCATGAAAATTGCATGTTGTTGTTTTTTTTTTTTTTTTTTTTTTTTATGTAGTACTGTCCTGAATAAGCTATTTCACATAACAGATGTTTATACTCCACAAGACAAAATAATAACTGAATTTCTAAAAATGACCCCATTATTTTGTGATAGTTGTTCATGAGTCCCTCATGAACTGCTCAGGTCCAAGGGACTCATGAACAGCTATATATATATATATATATATATATATATATATATATATATATATATAGGTTTTTATACTGTACAAACTGTATGTGCTATTGCCCTACACCAACCCTACACTTAACCCTACCCCTTACAGGAAAAATGACAAACTCATTTGTCACAAAACGCACCCACACACACACAATTTAAATAAAAACCATATATTACATTAAAAAGAAAATAATTTTAATATTTACATAACAATAAAAATAAATCCAGAATGTGAAATATCTATTATTATAGTATTATTATATTGTAAAAATATGTCATATGTAATATAACTACATTACAGTAATGAAAATATTATGAGAATTGTTTTTGAGAATTGCAAATTGAGAGAAAAAAAAAAAAAAGTACATTAACATCTAGACAAGTTACTTTAATGTGAGGGAGAATGATTTTTGGCCAGAATGATTAACTACCTTCAAAAAAAAAAAAAAAAAAAAAAAAATTCTACATGGTCCTAAAATGCACCACGAGAGAAAAGAAACAAGGAAAAGTGATCACCAAATGAACTGACTTTTTCCAGTAAGGACTTTTAACACACAAAGACAACCATAGGCCTCTCAGGTGTAGGCCAGGCTTAGCTAAGTTGTTAAAATGTTTGTTGTTATTAGCACAGATTAACTGCTGAGTGTTCTAATCTACCTGTGAAACAATCAGCAACATCTGTTTCACAAAGGCATAATTAAACAACACTAACAAACAGTGTTTTGTGCGTGGAGAGGAAATGGAGATTTGTGTGCAGCAGGTGTCTGGAGAAGCAGCCCAATTAACAGAGAAAGTGATTATGCTTTCTAGCTAACCTCGCCTTGGAGGAGTTTTACGTCCACCTTTATCTATGTGCCACGCTACGCATGATTTTGGCACTCTCAATGTCAGAATCAAATTGACGCGCTGGGCCATCGTATTTCTTTCCTCGTTTTTACTTACCAAAAAAGTACAGTACGCTTTTTTTCATAGCTAATATAACAAAATGATGCACATTAGGTGTTTGATTAATGTGTTATCTTCTTGTGCTCTCTCAGGGAATGATGGGAAATGTAGTTCTGTAGCCAAGCCTATCTCACAAACCAGCTAAAAGAGTAGTATTTTTTGGGAAGATTTAAAGCACCGTGCAGTGCGTGCAAACCAAATAGTTCAGTCAACATTCGTAATTTAAACTTAATTATGACCCATACTAATTTGCATCCGCCAGGATTCTTTAATTAACATGCCCCCAAACTCAATGAATATCCAGAGTTTCCCCACTGGTAATTACGACATTCTGGTGATGTTCATGCATGCTATTCTCATAAGTACAATCATTTTGATAAGACTTGAAGGTAGAATAAATGCAATAGATTTATTAATATCTAAAATGAATAATGCATTGCTGAATAGAGCTGCATGCTAGTCATCAGAGATTTGCCCTAGATGTGGTTGAATGTTTATTCATTTGTTTTGTTTTTAGCCACTTAATAGCAATAGTAGAGAGTGGATGAGAAATGATGAGGATAGTTCACCCAAAAATTAACAATTCTGTCATCATTCTCATGTTGTTCCAAATATGTATGACTTTTCAAAAGAAGATATTTTGTAAAATATCTTTCCGTTGTCTATACAGTGAACATATTGTTCAGTACCAGTGTTGTTTACTATTATAGTTTTTGTTAATATTTTAAATTAAATAAGTTTTATTGGTAACACTTTATTTTAAGGCATCCTTGTTTCATGTTACATGTAATTACTATAGTATTAGCACAAAATTATGCATAATTACATGCAATAACCTTAAACCAAACCCTAACCCTATAGTAAATGCATGTTGTTAATTAATATTACTCTGTACTTAAATGTATAATTACACTGTAACAAGGACAACTTAAAATAAAGTGTAACCATTTTATTTTATTTTATTTTAATGTATATTTTTATTTCCAACTACACTACCAATCAAAAGTTTAGGGACTGTAAAAAAATTTTTTTTTTAAGTTTTGAATAGTCTTTTATGCTCAGCAGGCTGCATTTGTTTTATAAAAATACAGTAAAAACATAATATTGTGAAATATGATTACAATCAATATTAATATATTATGTAATATATTTTAAAATGCAATTAAAAAAGACATTTATTTATTTAATATTCTTATGATGCTTTTGGGGCAACCATGATACATTTTTTTAGACATCTTTGATGAACTGAAAGTTCAAAAGAGCAGAATTTAAATTTAAATAGAAATATTTTGTAAAATGATAAATGTCTTTACTGTCACTTTAATGCTTCTTTACAAACTGAAGTATTCATTTCTTTAAAAAAGAAAAATCTGACCCCAAAACTAATAGATAACAGTAGTGTATCCCTTTTAATACTGATGGAAAACTGTAGGTTGGTGGACCTGATGCGGTGTCTGTTGCGTGCTGCCTGTCTCTCACGGCCGCGTCTGGGTGCCGTCTGCCGCTTTATTGCATCAGAGGCGGTTTACAGCGTGAAATGAAGAGCAGCTGTAATTGCTGCAAGGCATTTATTCATCTCTCACAAGAGATTCGCTCATAAAGAAACACATATCTGCCTCGGTCTCAATGAGCACAGACATATACACTCGCACACAGATGTTCCTCAAGGTTACGTGGGTGCCGTGTGCGTTAATAGAACAATACGGAGCATCTCTTCCTATTGTCCAGGAAGCGTTATTTGTCTTTCTGGTTGATGAGGTGCTTGGATGACTCTAAGGGTGCTCATATTGATATCCAAGCTAACAATTCCCTCTCTTCAGCCTCCTCTCTCCATATTACCGCTATAAATCCTGCGCCGGCTGAATGTTATGGTCATTGTGTGTGTGGTGAGGGATGGTTATTATCCGTAGTTGCTGGTATTTTATGTGTCTCTTTTCTCCTCTCTCTCTCTCTCTCTTGCAGGGTCCTGATCACTGTGTTAAATGTCTTCACTTTAAAGATGGACCCAACTGTGTGGAGAAATGCCCTGATGGCCTACAGGGAGCAAACAGCTTCATCTTCAAATATGCTGAGGCCAACAATGAGTGTCACCCCTGCCATGTCAACTGTACCCAGGGGTATGAAAGTGTTTGTTAAATGTTTGCAATTTGTGAGTGTGTGGGAAATATATCTGTAGCGGTCCAGCTACTTCCTGTGCTTGTTTGCCACGTCAGTTCTAGCCTCAGGAAGTTCGGATAGCCTATTTGTCAGTGCACTGACCCTTTTTAGAGCACTTGTGTCCTCGGAGCTGGCTGTGCATAAAGCATCATTAATTTTAGAGGAAGGAGTTTGCCCTTGCTGCGTCTCTGCCATCCAACTTTAGTCTAAATGATACCCATCAAGCTCTCCGAATTTACCCGGCTGGGCACCTGCAACTTAACCTCAGCCCCTTGGGGTTACATGAGAGACGGCTCAGATTTCCTGGAGAAAAACATTATCCGCTCAAGGAATCTTCACACTGAGTCATGGATTCACTTTTCTTCCTCCTGTGTCACATGAAAGCCCTCAACTGCTGACTGTCGTATCTGGGATCTCTGTCAGCCAGGGACGATTAGTGACGTTGAGCTTTGAAACGCTAGCGGCGAGCTGACAAACCGACAAAGCTGTGAGCATCAGGATGGAAGGGCAGGAACTCAGACGTCAAGGAAGAGACAGAAGAGACAGGGTTATTAAAACAAGTCTAGGACTGATAGATTAGTGATGAATTGTGGCAATATCAAATTAAGGAGGATTGAGATGATTTTAATGTGTTTTTATTTGATCGTTAAGTTGCCTAAAGATAGTCATTAGATTAGATTGGCAATCTTTATTCGTCTTGCGAGTCTAAGAGCGTTTAGATGGAGGACTTTGATGTAAACAGTATCTCTGATTTAAACTTTAATAGGAAGAATGTTGCTGTTAGATGCTGTATGATTTGTTTTTAAGAATATTTTCAGACTGTCTTTTTCAATGAACTGATTCTTAGCTTAAGACCCTGATACAGTAATTCATGTGTAAACATCCAAAAAGTTCATTGGAGACACTGCATATCATTTTTATGTTATTTTTATTATTATTTTCTTTATATATTTTATTAAATAAATGTAAGTGCAGCACTTTTATTGCTATGAAGACCATAAATGTTCAAATATAAGTACATACACATAGATATTTAAATACGGATATTTTTTAAATATAATACTTTATACATATATATTTATATCTATCTATATATGTGTGTATCTGTGTATGTATGTACCAACCCGTATGTTGGGGACAAATTTGTACCTAGAAGTGATTCTTTTTGGAACATGCTCACTTTGGAACAAATGGTATAAAAAGTACATTTTTAAAATTGAAAAAAATGCAAAGGTTTTCTGTTAGAGTTAAGTTAAAGAATTTATAACTAGCTGTATATAAAAACAATCGAAGTCTATGGAATGACCCCGTTTAGATATCTAAGTAAATGTGTGTGTGAGTGTGTAGCTGTCTTATATGTTTATTTATTTTATGTTTTATGTTCATTCATATTCTTTATCGTTTCAGATGCACAGGACCTCGTCTGCAAGACTGCATTGGCATGATGGACAGGTACACACATTTTTATATATATATATTTGAGTGTTTTTCACCTTTAATGGACAGGACAATAAGAGAACAGAAAAGAAATATTGGGTAGAGAGGGGTGGAAAACCAACAAAGGACCAGGAGTCGGGACTCAAACTAGTGTCACCCGTGACTCCAACAACACGCATTTTTAATATAAAATCATTTTAATTTTACTTACTACAAATCTAAACTCGAAAAGCAATGATGTCCTGTAGCAGCACTACTTTCGCACACACATATACACATAATACTACGCATACACAGTGACTTCCACTGTCAGAAGGTTTGCAAGGTCAGAATCTTGGCACCAGTTTCCCTCTCATCTTTATTTTCTGTCTCGCTTGGCCTCCCTTAAGCCATCATTTATTCATGACATCTATTTTGGTGTTCAGCCCAATGTCCAGCACTTGATTCTAGTCACACTGGCATCAATAGAGAATCACTGTGTCTGGAGATCCTTGACACCACACACAGTTATGTCATAGCAGTAATTCAGTTGCAAGGCGTCTATACACAAGCAAATGTCTAAGACTACATTGGAAATCTCTGATAAAAAAATTAATTTTCAAAAGTTGCAAAGAAAAGCACTTATAGAAATAATTGTAATTTTAATATTTAATAGCTCATTTAATGTTTCATTTTAATTTTTAGGTAACACTTAAAAAGTAAATTTGTGATTTTGATCATGTTTTTATTCAAACATTGTTACATTGAATGAGAAAAGCTCATAAAACAGATGAATTTAACTAGTACTTTCCCACTGTACAGTATAGCGCTCTCAGTTTGTCAAACCCAGCTGCATCTGATTGGCTCATTCCTGCACTGATGACATCAACACACACGGCTCATTGTTTTAACGCCAGCTGCCTTTCAACGTACACCTCTGCTTTAGCACAAGAACGCGAGATGGGGAAAAGGAAAGTTATATAATGACCAGGCCACAGTTCTGTGATTAATGTGCTGCTGTGAGGCCTGCGCGTGTGTGTGTGCGCACACATTTGCTTCATGGCATATTTGATAAATTGATATCACTTTCTTTTGCTCTCATGGGAGAGCTGGAACAAAATACCATTAACTGCTCAGAGCAAATGTGTTTGCTGTTTCAGATCTGCCATTATGTTACACACAGTCCAGGCAGGGCAGAGAAGCCGAAGCTAGAAACCATTTGTCTCGGCTTCAGACGTCACAACCACAAACAGTTCACAGACTACTTGATGCATATTGAAAACAACTAGGGCAAAAGCTTCTCACAAGCTTCAGTCTGATTGACTCTCTTTAGATGCTTGCAGACAGGGCACACACGTTTATGTCCACTGGGATATGAAGTCTTGTTTAGAGGTTCTTCACTGATCACTTCTAATGTTGATTTTTGGCCAGAATGAGCTGTAATGTGGACCAGGCTTTATATGAAGACTATTCGATTTCTCTCTTACATACACAGTTCTGTCCTGTCCTAATAGTGTGTTATAGAACAAGAGTGTATGCTGCTTGTTTGGACAGACTATCAGAGTAAAGGCTGCAGGGAGTAATCCTGATAAAACACAATGCTATCCTTGGAGACCAAACAAGCTCAGGTGAGAGGTGAACATCTCTAGTGTGGACTAGGTGAGAGGCGAGTGGTAGCCAACATTCATGTGTAGTCAGATAAAGATGATGTCTTATAATATTATTATTATTATTATTATTATTATTATTATTATTATTATTATTATTATTAAATATGTACTGCTAGCTAATGTGCTGTCACAAAAGATTGCCAACATACATTATCAATTCAAAAGTCTCTTATGTTGGCCAAGGCTGCATTTATTTGATCAAAAATACAGTAATATTGTGAAATATTATTGCAATTTAAAATAATTGTTTTTCTGTTTTGATACATTTTAAAATGTAATTAATTCTGTGATAGCAAAGCTGAATTTTCAGCAGCCATAACTTAAATCTGCAGTGTCATACGATCCTTCAGAAGTCATTCTAATATGCTGATTTGGTACTTACGATGTCGAAATCAGTTGTGTTGACTAATATTTTTTGTGGGAACAGTGATATCTTTTTCAGGATTTTTGACAAATAGAAGGTTCAAAAGAACAGCATTTACTTGAAATAGAAATTTGAAATGGCTTTACTTTTTCTTTTAATCAGTATAATCCATCCTTACTGAATAAAAGTATTAATTATAATTATAATATATTAAAAGTTGTATATTATTTATATCTTTTAAAAATTTTTATATATATATATATATATATAGAGAGAGAGAGAGAGAGAGAGAGAGAGAGAGAGAGAGTTTATATTACATTATTAAATTATTTATGTATTCTTTTTCTTATATCTCACATAATACAATTCCACATAAGTGCGATGGGTGGGTTATGTCTTATCATGTCTAGGACATCAGAATCACCACCAGACCTTCAAAAATCCCAGTTTAAGCTCTCTGTAATGTGTATTCTAAGTGTTCCTCTCCAGACTCTCTCTTGCACATTTGGAAAAGACATGGCAGGTTACATAAAACAAGATGTCAGACATCCTGTCCTCCTTCCCCTGCAATATACGGCAGTGCCACGCTACGTGCTGACAGCAATGCAGCATCAACATAATTGCCTGCTCATTGTCAGTGTGAGAGAAGCTCCCTCACGCATGTAGGATCTATACACTCGCACAGGCTTTGGAGGGTGATGGTATGCACTCGGCTATGGTCTCCGTGGCTCATAAGCTTTGTATTGTGACTGCAGATCAATATCGAATTAACGGGAGAGATTCTCATCTCGCCCAGAGATAATCTAGCAGTCTATCGCTCGTCATGCCTGGGCAATGCTTCACTGTCCTCGCCTGATTGTGTGGGATTTCATTTCCATTCTACAAACTTACAGTTCTAAATTTATACAGAAGGGAAGACCAAACACAAACACCTTGTTTGAAGGCACTAAACCCTTCCTTACAGAGCTATACACACACGAAGCAACTGGACAAGCACAACAGAATAGAATAAAACGGAAGGGTCCCAAGATGCATTTTAAGCCCAGGCTTGTTGCCAGTCTGCCGTAATTAAGATATTAAATGTGCTGTAAGTGGTTTGTTTTATTGAATAAAAAAATGTTCTACAACCTGTCAGATATCACTGAAATAAGTGCCTTGAGAAATTATTATTCTGTAAAGCGCAAAATATATAAATAAAATTGGATCAGTCTGCACTTTTCTAGCCAATCAGAAACATTCTGTGCCTGCATAAAAATTTAGTTATTTTGCATTTAATGTGGTATTTTAAAAAATGCAATGTCGGATCCAATTTTGAGATGTAAAATGCCAAAGATGCCCATCTAATGTGTTTATCTTGACAAAAAATAAAAAATAAAAAATAGCACAGTTGGAACATAAGCACATTCTGTGTGTATACAGCTTACATCTTTTTTTTTTTTCCTCTGTAAAATGTCTCAGTTACGTATGTAACCCTCGTTCCCTGAAGGAGGAAACGGAGACGTCACGTCGGGTGACCAACGAATTGGGATATCGCTTAGAGAGACCAATCCACTTTGAGTGTAACTAAATGAGCCAATGCACATTGGCATGCGATTATTGCATCTAGCTGCCGCTGATCACAGCATGAGTATAAGTAGACAGCAGGTGCAGCGCATATTCAGGTTTTTGCTGAGGAGCCGAGCCAGTGACCCAGCAGCTCAGCGGTGGTACATAGGTCTCTACATATGGAACCCAGCCTGCTACCGGTTCTCGCGGATTCATCGAGTGAGGGCCTGGCACCAGACGCTCCGCCACGTATGGCTACCGAGGCGACGGAGGAGCTCGACAGGGTCTACCGTACGGACTCTCTGGAGCAGTTTTAGCCAGCCGACCCGAAACCAGAGCCTCTCAGTGCTTCTACCCGTTTGAGGTGAGAACACAGGAGGAACCTGGTTCCACACGGTGGCTATAGAATCTAGCGAACGTGTTAGGGGTCGCCCGGCCCGCAGCTCTACAAATATCTGCCAGCGAGGCACCGTGAGCCAGCGCCCAGGAGGATGCAACACTTCTAGTAGAGTGAGCTCTCAACCTGAACCAGCAGGGCACACCCTGTGCCTGATAAGCCAGAGTGATGGCGTCCACTATCCAGTGGGTCATCCTCTGCTTAGATACGGCATTCCCCTTCTGCCGGTCTCCGCGACACACAAAGAGCTGGTCTGAGGTCCTGAAGCTCTGCGTCCTGTCAACGTAGCATCTCAATGCCCGGACGGGACAAGCAAAGCTGGGGCTGGGTCTGCCTCCTCCAAGGGCCGCGCTTGCAGGCTCACCACTTGGTCCCTGAAGGGAGTAGTGGGAACCTTGGGCACATAGCCAAGCCGGGGCCTCAGGATTACCTGGGAGTCAGCCGGCCCAAACTCTAGGCACGAATCGTCGACCGAAAATGCGTGCAGGTCCCCTACCCTCTTGATGGAGGCCAATGCAAGCAGGAGTAGAGTCTTCATTGAAAGAAACTTCAGCTCGACTGTCTGCAAAGGCTCGAATGGGCCCTGCTGTAGTGCTCTGAGCACTAGAGACAGGTCCCAAGAGGGTATAGAGGGGGGCCGTGGGGGATTTAACCTTCTCGCCCCACTAAGGAACCTGATGACCAAGTCATGTTTCCCCACCGACTTCCCTTCCACGGGGTCGTGGTTGGCAGCAATCGCAGCCACATAGACTTTAAGGGTGGAGGGAGACAGCCTTCTCTCCAACCCTTGCTGCAAGAAGGACAGCACGACTCTGATTGGGCACTTCTGGGGGTCTTCTTGGTGAGAAGAAACCCATTCGACGAACAGGTTCCACTTCAAGGCGTAAGCATGTCTTGTAGACGGCGTGATGGTGTCAACTACCTCCTGGGGTAGGTCACCTAGAACCTCCACGTCCAGGCATGAAGTTTCCAGAGGTCTGGACGTGGGTGCCATAAGGTGCCCCGTCTCTGAGTCAGTAGATCCTTCCTCAGAGGAATCTGCCAAGGAGGCGCTGTCACGAGGAGCATCAGTTCCGGGAACCAAGTCCGAGTGGTCCAGTACAGCGCCACGAGCGGGACCTGCTCCTCATCCTCCCTGATCTTGCACAGTGTCTGTGAAAGAAGGCTCACTGGGGGAAACGCATACTTGCGAAGGCCCCGCGGCCAGCTGTGTGCCAGTGCGTCCGTGCCGAGTGTTCCCTCGGTCAGGGAGTAAAACAACTGGCAATGAGAGGTCTCTAGAGAAGCAAATAGGTCTACCTGAGCGAGTCCGAAACATCTCCAAATCATCTGGACCATCTGGGGAAGGAGTCTCCACTCTCCGGGGAGCGCAGCTCATGACAGCTCGTCGGCTGCCCGGTTGAGCAAGCCCAGAATGTGAATGGCATGAAGTGACCTCAGATGCTTCTGACTCCAAAGGAGAAAGTGGCGGGCGCCAGTGCAGTTGGGGGCCCGTCAAAGCCCCTGATACTGCAAGCCCGTTGAACGTGGCCGCCCAGGCGGTGGTGGAGGCATCCGTGTAAACCACAGCATGCTTGGAGACCTGTTCCAGGGCACTCCTGCCCAGAAAACGAGAGGTCTGACCACGGTGTGAAGGTTTGGTGGCAAGCCGGTGTGACTCGGGCCTGGTGAGTGCCGTGTTGCCATGTCCACCTTAGGACTCGGCCATGGAGCCAGTGTTGAAGCAGTCCAATATGAAGCAGCCCCAGCGGCATGACTGCCACTGCAGCTGCCATATGCCCCAGGAGCCTCTGAAATTGTTTCAGAGGGACCGCCTTCCTGCAGTCCCGCCATCCTGCAGTTCAACACCGACTGAGCACGTTCCCGCATGAGGCGTGCTGTCTGATCGACCGAATCCAACTCCATACTGAGAAAAGAGATCCTCTGTGTCAGGGAGAGTTTGCTCTTTTCCCAGTTGACCCGAAGGCCCAACTGGCTGAGGTGCCAGAGCGCCAAGTCCCTGTGTTCACACAACTGAGACTGAGCCAGTATGAGCCAGTCGTCGAGGTAATTGAGAATGCGAACTGCCTGTTCTCTCAGGGGAACAAGGGCTGCCTCCGTAACTTTCGTGAAGACACAGGGCAACAGGGACAGCCCGAAGGGCAGGACCTTGTACTGATATGCCTGTCCCTCGAACGCAAACCGCAGGAATGACCTGTGGCGCAGAAGGATCGACACATGGAAGTACGCATCCTTCACGTCGATCGCTGCAAACCAATCTCTGGGACGGACGCACCCAAAGATGCGTTTCCGCATGAGCATCTTGAACGGAAGTTTGTGAAGGGCCCCGTTCAATACGCGCAGATCCAAGATTGGTCTCTACCCACAGCCTTTCTTGGGTACAATGAGGTAAGGGCTGTAAAACCACGTCCTCATATTGGCTGGAGGGGCCGGATCTATCACATCCTTCGCCAGTAGGACTGTGATCTCTGCACGCAAGACAGGAGCATCAGTGGACGCCCCTGAACTTGGGAGGACGCCGGGCGAACTGATTTGCATAGCCGAGTCTGATGGTCTGACGGAGCCAACGAGACAGACTGGGAAGCGCTAGTTTCTCAGGCTCCCAGAAACTGCACAAGTGGCACCAACGGACCCACCGACGTACCCGCGGTGGGGCAGCGAAGGGGAACGCAGGGACCCGGCTCGTTGCCGGTGTGAAGTGGGGTCAGTGTGTGTGCAACACCAACCTGCGTTCTGGCAGAGGGTGCGTGAGTAGTACAATTGGTCGCACTCTCGAACCGCCAACAGCTGCTCACTGGCGAGAGAGGGGGATGAGTGTGGTCCGGTGTTGGTCCGTCCAAGACTCTCCATGCCCTTTTTGGACCCAGAGACAGAGACAACCGCCTCTTGTCGAGGTTTGTTTTTTTATTTGTTTTTTTGTTTGAAACAAGATTCTCCACCCGGCCCTGCTCCGGGGGAGGGAGAGGTGCATCCACCATCTCCCGAAGCAGTTCCCTCTCTTTCTGGGTCGCCCGTCCCGGGGCCTCTTGCTCTTCAGAGCACCGCCAGGTTTGATGGGGGCCAGTACGGCCTGCCTACGCCCAGCTCCATGACGCCGCTTCTGGAGGCTGCTGCGGATGCGGTGCGGGAGCGGGGGCTGACGCAGGGGGCCGCCCTCGGCGACGAGCAGGCTGGGGTGCTGCAGCCGGCAGACGGGTGAAGGCAGCACATGTTGGATCGCCTCAGTCTGCTCCTGTGCAGCCGAGAACTGCTGGGCCACGTTCTCGACTGCGTCGCCGAAGAGGCCAGTCTGGGACACAGGGACCTTGAGGAACCGAACTTTGTCGGCGTCCCTATGTCAACCAGACACAGCCAGAGGTGGCGCTCCTGGACCACAAGTGTGGACATCGCATGACCCAGAGACCGCGCAGTGACCTTCATCGCTTGTAGCGCGAGGTCAGTAGTGGTACAAAGCTCTTTCAGAACTTCTGGATCGTGACCACCCTCATGCATGTCCCTCAGTGCTTTTAGCCTGAAGAACCTTCAGTAACGCCGTAGCGTAAGGTGGAGGCAGCTTCTCCACAGGCCACATAAGCATCGCCGGACAGAACAGACGAATACCTACAGGCCTGAAAGAGGAGTCCACTCGAGCCCTACCCTCTCAGCGGCCCATGAAAGCATAGCCGTCATTTCTGGGTCTGATTTAGGAATTGCCACTGCCGCAACCGAATCTTCTTCCCCAGGAAGCTCCGGCTCACCCTCCGATGTAGCAATCGAAATCCGGTCATCGGAAGGAGCACCAATGATACTGCTGGTACGCTCCGTGTAGAGGGCCCAGCACGTTCCATTGGCAGCTCACTGGTTTCTGAGCGCAAGAGGAGCGATGGTCCCTTGAGGGTTGTTTCCCTGGAGGGTTTGCCACCACTGTAATCCTCAGACCACCTGTGCCACCGCCTGAAGTAGTCCTCGCATGTCTGCAGCCAGAACGAGAGCCAGATCGAGGCAGAGGCAACAGGGCTCCGCCCCTTTGTCGAGGTAACGGAGCCTGGCCCGGAACACCGAGATGATCACCTTCCCAATGAGAAGATGACTCATCCACGAACGCCACCTCAACGTGCTTACTGCCCAGGCACATGAGGCAGCGATTGTGACCATCACCCGGTGCCAGGTAACGACCGCATCCAGAAACGCACGGGTGACACGTTGTCTGTAGCAAAAAAGGAAAAAGCTGTTTTAGCGTGCTGAAGCACACAGGGGAGATGGTCGCCTGCAACACAAACGGGGTAGTGCAACCTGATGTGTGCAATCCACTCGACACAGGAAGAATCACCACCGCTGTAGCGCCGTACCACCAGCACGAGAGTCTTCCAAAGAGCGTGCTCAACTCATTGAATTCACTCGTCAGCAGAAGTCAGGAGCAGAACGATGTAACCGCTCGCCTCCGAAGTGAAAAGCTGAATATGCGCTGCACCTGCTGCCTACTTATACTCACGCTGTGATCAGCGGCAGCTGGTTGCAATAATCGCATGCCAGTGTGCATTGGCTCGTTTAGTTACACTCGAAGTGGATTGGTCTCTCTAAGCGATATCCCAATTCGTCGGTCACCTGACATGACTCGGAGTGACCGACTGAAAGGGAACTAAAATCAAGACTTTATACTTGGGGCCTGGGCCAATTTTTGTCCCATCCTTCTGACTCTATATCTACATGATGTTAGGAATAAGGATAAAGAGGTGCAGAGACAATTAGAAAGTAAGATTGGCAGTCTGAAGAGTTGGATCTTAAAGAAAGGCCTGTAATAGGACAGCATGAGCTGTGTATTGTATGCAGTCAGTGCTAATTTAGTGCTGCCTTCTTCCATGCTAACTGAATTAATACTAAGGTGACATTTTCAGATAGAGATTCAAACTGAAAGCTCAAAGTGCAGCCCAGAGAAGGCTGATGCAAAATGACAGCAGTTGGGAAGGCTTTTTGCAGACACATCCAACCAAATATCTCCTTTCTGTCTGAGAGGAAGGCTTTGTTCAGGTTCCTTCTCATTTATGGGATATTGGCAATTTTCAGCCTCCTTTTCTGACGGCTTTCTCTACTGATCTGTTCTGCTATTTTGTTCTCCTATAGTATGTGTCAGTGGCTCTCAACTATACAGACAAGTCTGTTGAGTTTTTCTGAAAATGTTCAATTTAGTAAGTAAGTAAGTAAATAAATAAATAAATAAATAAGTAAGTAAATACACTGGTCAAAAAATTTGAATGATATTTGTTTTTTGAAAGAAGTCTCACCAAAACTGCATTTATTTGATCTAAAATACACTAAAAATTGTAATATTGTGAAATATTAACATAATTTAAGTACCAGTTTTCTATTTGAATATTTATTAGAATAATTAACCCTTTGATGCACACGCTATGAAAACCCCTTCTAATGCACAACATGGGTCTAAAATGACCCATATTAATTTCCTGTGTTATTTAATGCTTCGCTGAGCATTTTCTTGTTTTATCTTTTGAAATCAGTTTATTTCAGCATTTAATATTCCATGATCCATAAATTCCATGACACATGAATATTCAAAATATATTTTTACAATGACCATGTGACTATGTAATCAGGGTGTTGTTCAGTGAAGTTGGTGTAGGCCAGGTTGGTTTTAGACCCATGTTGTGCATTAGAAGGGTAGTGAAACAAAAACGATTTTTATTCAAAAAATAAGAAAGAAAAAAATTAAATAAGAATATGTGATGATCAAAAACAAGTTAATTGAGGAATTCCTGAAATTCTGAATGATGAAATTAATTATTGTGAAGATGTAGAAAAAATAAACTCAGTCGGGTCACTTTAGACCCATGTAATGCATCAAAGGGTTAAAATGATTTCTGAAGAATCATGTGATACTGAAGACTGGAGTAATGGCTGCTAAAAATTCAGCCTTGTCATCACACAAACACATTTTATAATATATTAAAATTAGTGCTGTGAAATGATTAATCGTGATTAATCGCATCCAAAATAAAAGTTTTTGTTTACATTTTATATATATATATATATATATATATATATATATATATATATATATATATATATATATATATATATATATATATATAATTAGTGCTGTCAATCGATTAAAAAAATTAATCGCGTTAATCACAGTCATGAACTGTGATTAATCATGATTAATCACAAATTTAAAATACTAGGATTTATCTGTAAATGTGCTGAAATAAAGAAATGCATGACAAACTAGTCATGGAAACAGAACCTTTCACACTTCCGCCAGGAAGTGATAATTTATTCAGCCATTATCAGCATTTATACTGGCAATAAAACATTTACCAAGCCACATTGCTTCAATCGCAGTACACATTTACCCAACTATTATCAAAAGTATGTCTAAATAAATACAACAAAACATTTTCTTGCGACCTTACATGAAGTATTATGACAAAATGCATTATGAAGAAGAATTGGACCTGTTCTGCAGGTGCATTAGAGCTAATAGGCCTATTAGCATCATGCTTTATAAGACAATTTATGAGATTGTTAGTACACTTTTACTCAGAACTCACTTCAAACCACCATTGTGTGTTTGTAATAACTTCCTTTTACGATCACAATTTGTCATTTACTGTTGCTAAAATATGCTATTTATTTGTGTTTATTATCTTATATAATCTATAGTGGCTGTTGTCATGTTTATTTCTGCTGTGTAAAAGCCTTAACATGTATGCTCTGGCTGAAACTCGTTGTTTGTGATGTTACAACCGCCTCTCCGTTCTTGTTTCCAGGTGTACACATTAGTAAAATGATCTATTTTTATTTTTATTTGTCTATATTTGGTACATTATAAAAGTATCCCACAAACAACCGCAACCTACGGCTCTGTAATTTTTGCCGCGACTGTATTTTCAAAATAGCCCACTTTGTTTGTATTTATATTTACATAATAAATATACACAGTATGCACACATATATTGTGTAAATAGAAACTTTTATTTTGGATGTGATTAATCGTGATTAATCATTTGACAGCACTAATTAAAATACTGTTCTTTTAAATTGCAATAATTTTACTGTTTTCACTGGATATTATGCCTTTGTGAGCATAAGATATTTCAAAAACATTAAACTTTTGACCGGTAGTGTAAATAATTGCATAAATAAATTTATGTTTTTGTATTTATTTATACATCGCCATGTTTAATTTTAAGGAAGTCTGATGTTAAAACATCATGGTCATGACACAGAACCAGTTAAGAAGCACTGGTTTATGTGTTATGGGACCAATTACCTAGTACTTTATTGTTATTGCATATGGCTAATGTTTGTTTTCTCCCATGTGTTTCCCTCAGGACTCCCCTCATTGCGGCTGGGGTTATTGGAGGATTGTTTGTGGTGATCATCGTGGGCCTGAGTGTTGCCATATCAGTGAGGAGGAAAAGCATCAAGAAGAAGAGAGCCTTGAGACGCTTCTTGGAGACTGAGGTTAGACAGTCCATCTTCTTTTCCTGTTTTTTTTACTATTTTTTGTTCAAGCTTGGATTCAGAAAACAGACAGAAAACATCCTAAACACTGTTCTCTCAGACAATTCCATGGGGCCTGAAAACCCGAAGGAACTTTAGAGCAAATCAGAAACAGAACAAGAAACCAGAGAAGCAATTATGACCCATGGCACTCTGTATGTCTCTTGAGGATGGTTCCTTGAGAGGAAGTACCCACCAGCAAGAGGAGGTCATTTCCTGATTAAATTTAGTGTTTCATAAGTTGGAAAAAAGAACCTATGCTGGTCTAGTCATTGCATTCTGCTCGCTTTACACAAGGCATTTTATGAGCCTCACTCCACCTTTCCAGATCATATTCAGACCAGTTTTTTTTTTTTTTTTCTGTACACCACACATGAGGTTAACAGGGGGAAAAAAACACATTACAGTAGGATTTAGTGTACTACTATATGATGCAGTTGGTTTCATGAATATGGTACACTTTGTTTTAAAGCTGTAAAGGCACCCCTTGTTTTTGGTTAAAAGACCTATATAACAAGTTTGATAAACCTCTTACAAAATCTGTGGATTGATATTCAGCTATTTGCATTTAATTATCAAAAGCTTAATATTTATATTTTAAATGTTTTAATATAATTTTAATTGACAAAAGAGCAAAATTGACAAATCAAGGTATTAAACTGTATTTTGATGTCCCAAACTTTTTATGAAACTTTTTTTATAAAAATGAATAGAAAGTAAAATAGAAAACAGTTGTTGCCCTCATTTTATGAAGGTTAACTACTTCCTTTAAATGTCCTTTTGTTGAAGGAAAAAAAAATCAGTTCTCTTTCAGGCCCTTATTTGTAACCTATTCATGGAAAATGCCAGTTAATTAAGACTCAATAACCGAGCATAGTGCAGCTTACTAAAAGTTATATGGACAGTTAAAACTACCTCTCTCAGTATGCTTTTGATTATTATGAACCTCATGAACATTCAAACTGAATTTATTCCAGTGCTGAGGATAATAGCCTTTCTTTGGACTTTTTAAAAGTAATTGTATGTGTTAATCTAATAACCATTAATGAAAAATTGTGTCCTTGCTAATGTGCTGATGGCTTCACTTATGGCCTTTTTTCCTTTTCGTTTACTCTTTCTCTTTCTATCCATCCACCTAATATCGTAGTTTATTTTTCATATTGGGATAATAGCGTCTCTTTGGACCTTTTTTAAAGTGATTGTGTATGTTAATTAAATAAACATTAATGAAAAATCGTGTCCTTGATAGTGTGATGATGGCCTCACTTGCGGCTTATTTTTTTCCTCTTAATGCTTACTGTCTTTTCGTTAACTCATTCTCTTTCTATCCATCCTCCTAATATCTTAGTTTATTTTTCATATCACAGTGTGGGTGGAGGGTTCATAAGAGTGCAGGTTGTGCAAGGATCCCGCGTTCCTGTGCCCAAAGGTTCTGACCCCTCCTCTTCATGCATGCATATATCCGTATGGCCTCAGGCTTTGAATGGAGAGTATAACACTCTCCTCAGACACTCTAAAGTATAATCTGGAGCAGACCCACGCATGCCACATAAGGAAGCACGTGTGTGTGTGTGTGTGTGTGTGTGTGTGTGTGTGTGTGTGTGTGTGTGTGTGTGTGTGTGTGTGTGAAAATGGACATCATTATGTATGCCAGTAACCCATTTGGTCTTGAATGTTCCCAAATCTCCATTTTCACCAGAATAGGGTGTTCCCATTACTATAAATTCATATTACGTGGGAGCACTACAATGTCACCAAGGTTTCAGAACCACGGACAGTTCCTGATCTGTGTTTCAGCACCGCCTGCAGCGGACAGCTCCCCAGATCACAGCTCGTCCTCCCCTGGCTCTCCTCTGCCTTCTGTGTCCGGGCTCCTGATTTACAATCCCATTTAAATGAAGAAGCGCTATTGTTTTTTAATCAGGCGGCTGTGATGAGCCGGGGGACACCGCAAAGGGTCGATAGAATGGCTGATTTACACTCTCTCTCTATCTCTCATTCTCTCTTATGCTTCCCAATCTCTCTACTACACACTCTCCCCGTTCATATTTTTATCAGGTTAACCTTCTCTCTTTCTGTCTTTCTTTCCTGTATCTTCTCTCTTTGCTTTTTCCTCTTATCTCTGTCCCTCTCTCTCGTCGCATTTCAATAGTTCCTTTATCGCCAGGGGTTTTTATGCATTGATTGAACTCCCAAACTCTGATATGCGCTACATAATGACACAGAAAGTCTAAATAAATTACAGGGAATTCATACACTATGGTCTGTGCTCTTCAATTTATTTGAGTTAGGGCCGAACGTTCATTGATTGCCCAGATTGATTGTAGCATCTCTGATGGCGTCTCCCTACCTTTGTTTTTTGTGTCTCAGTTGGTGGAGCCTCTGACGCCCAGCGGTGCGGCCCCGAACCAAGCCCAATTGCGCATTCTGAAAGAGACTGAGCTGAAACGGGTGAAGATCCTGGGAGCTGGGGCATTCGGCACCGTTTACAAGGTAATGACATCAAAGTGGAGACAGAGGGAACTTAAGATTTGTGCAGACCATGTATTTTGCTTAGGACAGCATGGTTACAGTTGCTCGTGTATTTGTTGGGGTTTATAAAAATTCTTAATGCTACTTATTGAATTTTTGCACACATGGACATGAATCATTATCATTCAAAAGTTTGGTTTCAGTAAGATTTATTTATTTGTTTATTGGTTGGAAATGAATACTTTTTTCAAATTTTCAAACATGAAAAAAATTAGTATTTCTAATTGTAATAATATTTCACAATACTGCTGTATCTATCAAATAAATCTCAGTGTTATTTTAGTATCTTTGAGATACAGTTGTAGTTTTTTGTATAGTTTCTTTTTTTTAAGTTTTAGTTGTTTTAGTACATCAAGTTAAACTAAATTAAAATGAGAAATAGTGCTTTGGCAACTAGCTGAAATAATGTTGTTGTTGTTGTTGTTGTTTTTTTTTGGGGGGGGGGGGGGGGGACTTTTTTCCCCAATTAATAAAAATAATATTTTTTCTTTTTTAGTTACCCCGATAAATAATAACCCTGATAAATGCAGCCTTGGTTAGCATTAGAGACTTCTTTCAAAAACATTAAAAACAATTTTACCAACCCAAAACATTTGATCTGTAATGCACTTCAAATCAAAAACAAATGGAAAAAATCAAACTGACTTACTTTGAAGGAGATATTTGAAGGTAGGCATTTTTAAACCACTAACAGCCAACCATCCACATCACCTTAACAGCCACCAAGAACACCTTAGCAATGTATTAGGAACACAACAGAAAACCTTAGCAACAACCTAGCTTTAATGAGTTTTGCATGAGTTTTGCATTAACATTCACATTTTCTTCAGTAAAAAATAAAAAGTACATTTCCACCCAATTCCCTCTAAGAAATATATATTTTTTGTGATTTCAGGGCATCTGGGTACCTGAGGGCGAGACTGTGAAGATTCCCGTTGCCATAAAGATCTTGAACGAGGCGACGGGCCCCAAAGCCAATGTAGAGTTCATGGATGTGAGTGTCACTCTGTTGCAAGGCTTGCAGCTGTAGTTTGTGTAATTCCACTAAGCGAATATTCAGCTCTTTAGTAGTTCAAAAGGAAAAATGCATGTAAACCTCAAATTGGCCCGTCCTCTTAGATGATGCAAGTACTATGAAACACTTACCAAAGGCCTTTCACACCCATGATGAGTGCAATCTAAAACAGGTTATTTCTGCGAGCATGTTCACGTTTGCTCACTTGCGTGTAGATGCATCTCCGTTTTGATCTGAGCTCCACATGTATTTGTCTTGAGTGAGATATCTGTGCTGATGTACATGTGTTAGAGTGGTCTCTCCATGACTCCCCCATGTAAGGTATTTCCCACAATTCATCAGTGTTAATGGGCATTCCACTTTCAGAAAATTCTTAGGGGTTTGCAGATGAACAGATCCACTCATACTGTGCTCAAACCACAGAAGCACGTGAAGGCGGATCAGACATGTAGATGCTGACCCCCGCTGTTGATTGGGCGAGCAGTGTGCGTGTACGCAATCATCTCAGCAGCTGGAGAATAGCAGGAGCGTGAATGCTCATTATATAACTGTCAAGTGTGTAATTTTATGTAGTGCTCAGATAATGGGTTTGTGTGTGTGTGTTTGCGAATACTGGATGTGTGTTACACACTGTTTTAGTTTTTAAAATGTTCAAACAAACGTAAGAGGATCCTTCCAAGGCCTGAAATCATATTAATGGCAGAGGCATATTTTATTGCAATAATATAACCTTATGGCCCAAGGTTTGGATATTATTTCTGAATTATCCCCTTAGCTGTTTGTGGAAATTATATGTATTTTTTAGGTTCTGCATTTTCTTAGTCCCTGATACTTTTATACCCTGTGCCATCTTTTGTTTGGACCACAGGTTGAATATGTTGGATATAAACTGGAATTAGGATCGTAAATGTACTCTCGTTTAGTGAAATGCTTCACACACATTTCAAATTTTTTACTGGACTGCTTGATCATATTGTACTGAAAGTAACTGAAATAGACCTATGACTCTTTCAGAATAGATGGTCATTTCAGCATGTAAGTGTGCAGTGTTAGTGATTTATGGGTAATAAGACTGCCTTGTAGATCCTCCAGCTTATGCAAGTGTCGTGAAACAAAGCGAATAAATCCTACACTCATTTCGCAGACTGTAACTATGGGTCTGTTTCACAGATGAATCTCAGTGGGACGTCATGTCTGTGTATGTGTTTTTACATGCATGACAAAAAGTGTTTCAGAACCAATCTGTGATAAATTGTCTGCACTGAATCTGTTTGTAAATGTAAGATGTGTGCATTTTTGAAAATTGAAATTGAAACTTCCTGTCATTTGGTAAGTATAAGGCACTTAAATTAAAGGAGTCCTATTATGCTCTTTTACAAAGTCTTGATTTTGTTTTGGGGGTGTACTAGAATATGCTCTCATGCTTGGTGGTTCGAAAATCACATTATTTTTCACACAATTTACATTATTACAGTACCTTTCTCCCCAGCCTGGCACAAACGGCTCGATTAGTTCCGGGTTTGATGAAGGCCTGCCTTCCGAAAAACGAAATGTGTTGTGATTGCTTAGCTGTCCCAGTGTGTTGTGATTGGCGAACAGCTTAGACGGTGTTTCAGTACTGCCCCGCCCCTTGCCAAAACAGCAAGTTTTCAATATTGCCATATCAATTCAGACCCAGAGAATATTGAACAAGAGGATCACGCAGAACCTTTGCACGCACGGATATTGCAAGACATATTAAAGTGGTAATGTTACTGTTGTTGTTTTTTTGGGTTTTTTTTTTACTAAATCAAAGATCCAATTGCAAAGCTTTATTTCTGAACATAGACATGGTCGTAACAGGCAGGGTCAAACAACGGCAAACAGGTATATAGAGGGCAAGGCGAGAGAAGTATCCTAAACAGGCTTGTTCAATCGTGGGCTAACAATATCCAGAGGGCTAAGACAAAAGAGGTCATCCGTAAACAAAGCAATGGTCCAGGCTGGGCCAAACAGTATCCAAACGGCAAGGCAAGGGTTAATCCAGGGAACACGGGCTAGAATAAGAACACGGGAAAAACAGGCAAGGCAAGACTATGACAAAAACTGGGCTCCGTAGAATAGCTATCGCTGGGTGAGTGATAAACGCTATACAATACTCGGCAGTGAGGGAGAGAAAGTTCATGGCTTAAGTAAGGCGTTCAAAAGGGAATCAGCTGTGTGTGTCGTCAGTGCAATGGATGATGGGAACTGTAGTCCAGAGGTGACGTGCAACAGTTAGTGTAGTGCAAGAGTCACTGTGGTGAGTGAGTGACCTCTGGTGGTGAGTGAATGGAAGTTCATAGACCAGATTCTTGACAACCATAGTCCCACAGAGTTGCAATATTTGTGGCGGCATATATATATGCAAATTAATTATCTGCCAGCGGGAGGCGCTGTTGGAGTAGAGAGGTTTCCCCGGTAACGCTGTACACAAAGCAGAGCTCCGCTTTAATAATTTTATTCAGCAATGATGTATTAAATTGACCAAAAGTGACAACAAGGACAAAAGATTACTGTTTAAAATAAATGCTGTTGTTTTGATTCTATTTATCAAAGAATCCTGGAAAAAAAAATGCGTCATGGTTTCCACAAGAATTTTAAACTGCACAACTGTTTTCAACATTGATAATATTAAAGGGTGGATAGTTCACCCAAAAATTAAAATTCTGTCATTAATTACTCACCCTCGTGTCTTTCCAAACCTGTAAGACCTTTGATCGTCTTCGAAACACAAATTAAGATGTTTTTGATGAAATCCGAGAGCTTTCTGACCCTGCATAGACAGCAACGAAACTGACATGTTCGTTAAATTTCGATTGATAATTTTTACCCGTACAATGTATTGTTGGCTATTGCTACAAATTGTGGTCAAGGGTCATATATATATTATTCATTAAGAAAACTAGCTCATTGAATGTGTTTACTTGAAAGAAGAACACAGTTTAAAATGTTTTATTTACATCCTGTGCAATCGATTGCTTCCTGTGCTCTGAGTTCCTGTTTTGTTCCCTCCAGGAGGCTTTGATCATGGCCAGCATGGAGCATCCTCACCTGGTGCGGTTATTGGGTGTGTGTTTGAGCCCCACCATTCAGCTGGTTACTCAGCTCATGCCCCACGGCTGTCTGCTGGACTACGTGCATGAGCACAAAGACAACATCGGCTCCCAATTACTGCTCAACTGGTGTGTTCAGATTGCCAAGGTAAGACTTCACTATTGAACTCAGCATTACTCATGGAGACCACTCTTACAGTATGTATCTTATCTATTTGTGGCCTTTGATATGGCTCATGTTTTATCAAAAGTATTATTAATTTCTTTAGATGTGAGACTTAAAGTAGAAAGAAATGACCTGCATGTTTTTTTGTCTGCTGTGTGAACTTGCATTAAAACACTGTTCAGATGTTCGCTCAATCTCTTTTCCTCCCAGTCATGCAGCGAGCATCGTTTTGCCATATTTCTTTGATTTTGGACCCCCACCCTGTCTGCTGTCTGTACCAGTCTATTTATCTTCCTCCCACACCAATGGTGGTCATATTTCCCCGTCTCTGTTTCTCCCAGACTAGGAGTGCATGTGAATGATCTCAGAGCAGCAGCACCTCAAAGGCTGCTGGGATAGATAAGCAGCGCACACGCACGCTCTGTCTGATCTGAGCTCCACGTTGTAACTGGGAGCTTTGCTTTGTGTCACTCGAGAGGAAAAGTTCTGACACCTCTGAGATGCAGAACTGTACAGTATATCAACTCTGTGTGGGGGGTTTGAAAAACAATGATTTAACACAACAGTAACAAAGCAGCTATTTCAGGAGTTATTGTTTACAAAATATTCTTAAAAGCAAAGAAAAAAGGGCTTGAATGCAAATGCACCAGGTTATACAGGAGTTGCATCACAGCAGGTGGTAGTTGACATGACAGTCAAAGCAGTGACTGCTATGTACTTCAACTAAAACTTATAAAGTATTTGCAGCCCGAATGGTGTTTGATGATTTTACAAAGACAGAGATGAAAAGAGGGTACATACACTACCTTTTTAAAGTTTGGGGTCGGTAAGACTTTAAAAATATTTTTAAAGAGGTCTCTTACGGTGACCAAGACTGCATCTATTTAATCAAAAAATACAGTAAAAACTGTAATATTTTGAAATAGTGTTACAATTTAAATGAACTGTTTTCTATTTAAATATATTTTAAAATGTAATTTATGTAACCATCTTTAAATAGGGAAAACATGGAAGTGTTTGGTGGCTTCTAAATTCACCCCTGTTTGGATCCTAAGGAATGAATGGTGCTAAGCTAAACACTAACATAGTTGCGCCGTGCGCTAGAGCAATTAAGTGCACGCACTGAGACGGGAGAGGTACGTATCAACTCGTCTAAGTTGAGGGAAGAATTAGAATATGGAAAACCGGTGGCGTTTTCTTTTAAAACAAATCGGTTGAATGAATGATTCAGTGACTCACACATGAACTTGTGTGATTGCAATATGAATCTGTGTTTTTGAACAAATTGTTTGTGAATGATTTGCTCACTCAAGTACCACCTACTAGCGTAGTGATGTAACATGCAGAGAGTGTACTTTAAAATACTTTCCCTTATTAATACATATAAATATTTTATCTAAAACAAGTTCACGTCAACCATTACTGGTTTGAGTTTAGCTTTGTATGGAACAGATGAATAGACAAAAGCCAGTGCTGCATACATTTAAATGTTTGATTCAGCTGTTTAGATGAATCTCATGCATTTAAATCATAGTTTTAGAAGGCTAGTTGATATTCAGACATTTTGTTGCTGTACTCACATGACCACTCTCCACATGACCGCTTTCTAAATCAACCGTATGGAATAAAGATTTTAGGCACAGTACTTTTGAGAAATGTTAACCTGAAGTGATACAATCGGAGGTTATTATTTATGTGTTAGGCTCACCTCATAAGAGGCTTTTCTAAGCGCAGACTATGATGTGGGAGTAAAATCAGACAGCGTCTGCCCTGTTCTTTTCAAGATAATGGGTAAAACGAGCCAAGGCTTTAGAAATGTCACCTCATATACTCATAGTGTTAAATTACTGGCTTCAAAATAATAACTTAAACCAACCTTTCACTGCTGCATTATACAAAAATACGGAGGGATATTTTAGTGAGCCAATTTCTTGGACATGTACAGTATATTAAGCCTTATTGTAAACAGCTGCTGTGATTGTTGATGCAGTTAATCTTTATCAGAGAAATAGGGCTTTAGTGTCTCTAAAACTGTTTGTTCTACATACTATTTATTTTAATCCTTTGCACAAAGTTGGCCAGTTGCTGTACACACTATAAACAACTCATTTTGAAAAGAAAACTGCATTTTTAACTTATGTTTTGTTGTGGTCCATACATTATTGATGAAGCAAAACCGTGGTATATACATTATTTACAAGTACCTTATTACAGACATAGAACATGTTGTTTTTGCAGAGCCATCTTCATGCAGCTCCTCTGACATGTAAACCCATACTCAGGCACAGTGTGTGTGTGTGTGTGTGTGTGTGTGTGTGTGTGTGTGTGTGTGTGTGTGTGTGTGTGTGTGTGTGTGTGTGTTTCTTAGGCCACCTATGAGGGGCTTCTTCTAATGAGGCCAGAGGAAAAGAAAAACCGTCAAATAAACAGTGAAAAGAGACAGTAAAAATGCTCTCTTTCGCAATCAGGTTTTGAGCATTTGACTTGAGAAATACTTGAGTTTGTGGAGTTCTTTGTATAGTAACAGGAATGGAAACAGTTGTTGGAGACAATGGCCAATTGTCCATTGTTCTCTTTATAAGTATTTGAATATACAGTGGTGTGAAAAAGTGTTGGCCCCCTTTCTGATTTTTTTATTTTTTTGCATGTTTGTCACACTTTAATGTTTCAGATCATCAAACAAATGTAAATATTATTCAAAGATAACACAAGTAAACACAACATGCAGTTTTTAAATTAAGTTTTTTATTATGAAGGGAAAACAAAATCCAAACCCACATAGCCCTGTGTGAAAAAGTGCTTGCCCCCTAAACCTAATAACTGGTTGTGCCACCCTTTGCAGCAACAACTACAATCAAGCGTTTGCGATAACTGGCAATGAGTCTTTCACTTCGCTGTGGAGGAATTTTGGCCCACTCTTCTTTGCAGAATTGTTGTAATTCAGCCACATTGGAGGGTTTGAGCATGAATGGACTGTTTAAGGTCATGCCACAGCATTTCAATTGGATTTAAGTCCAGACTTTGATTTGGCCACTCCAAAACCTTCATTTTGTTTTTCTTGAGACATTCAGAGGTGGACTTGCTGCTGTGTTTGGAATCATTGTCCTACTGCATAACCCAAGTGTGCTTGAGCTTGAGGTCACTGACTGATGGCCGGGCGTTCTCCTTCAGGATTTTCTGATAGAGTGCAGAATTCATGGTTCCATCAATTATGGCAAGTCATCCAGGTTCTGAAGCTGCAAAGCAGCCTCAGACCATCACACTACCACCACCACGTTTGACTGTTGGTATGATGTTCTTTTTATGAAATGCTGTGTTGGTTTTACGCCAGATGTAACAGGACACACACCTTCCAAAAAGTTCAACTTTTGTCACATCAGTCCACAAAATATTTGCCCAAAAGTCTTGGGGATAATCAAGATAGTTTTTGGCAAACGTAAGACGAGCCTTTGTGTTTTTTTTGGTCAGCAATGGCTTTTGCCTTGGAACTCTCCCATGGATGCTGTTTTTGCCCAGTCTCTTTCTTATTGTTGAATCATGAACACTGACCTTAACTGAGGCAAGTGAGGCCTGCAGTTCTTTAGATGTTGTTCTGTGTTCTTTTATGACTTCCTGGATGAGTCGTCTTTGTGCTCATAGAGTAATTTTGGTAGGCCGGCCACTCCTGGGAAGGTTCACCACTGTTCCAAGTTTTCTCCATTTGTGGATAATGGTTCTGACCATGGTTTGCTGGAGTCCCAAAGCCTTAGAAATGGCTTTATAACCCTTTCCAGACTGATACATGTAAACTATTTTGTTTCTCATTTGTTTATGAATTTCTTAAGATCGCGGAATGATGTATTGCTCTTTAAACATGCTTCACTTTGTCAGACAGGTTCTATTTAAGTGATTTCTTGATTCAACAGGTCTGGCAGTAATCAGGCCTGGGTTTGGCTAGTGAAATTGAACTCAGCTTTCTAAAATAATGTGGTTAATCACAGTTCTTTCACAGATTTAATAGGAGGGGGCAATTCATTTTTCACGTAGGGTCAGGTAGGTTTGGACAACTTTCTTCCCTTAATAAATGAAATCATCATTTAAAAACTGCATTTTATATTTACTTGCATTATCTTTGTGTAATATTAAAATTAGTTTGATGATCTGAATATTTCAAGTGTGACAAATATGCAAAAAAAAAATTAAAATCACCACTGTCCTTCCCCTTGCAGTGTGCAAAACAGTCTTCTTCATGCTTACAATGCAAACCACTGAAAAGTACTTACAAACTTCAGGGCTCAACCATAAGGATGTTGTCCTGTCAGGCCAGTACTCTACATTTTTACTTACCCTGCAAAGATTTTGTATGGCACCACCAAAAAATAATAGTAGATAATAGTTTAAGTCATAAAAATGGATGTACAAGATTGATGAATGTGAAATTTTCATTGAAAACACAGCATTGACTCAAACACTGGCTCGGAACTCTCTCTCACTGACCTTGGGTCAACAGGCCATTCTTATTGTTGAGCCCTGCAGAGTAATGACTACTGGAACCTGACACCGCTACTGTTCTTCTGGAGAGGGTACTGTAATGTAGCACAGAGAACGAGAGAAGAGGGAAAGAGACATAAAATAGAGAGAGAGCAATTCAAAGTGTACTGGAAGACTACAAGCCCGATTTTCCATGGTTTGTGATGCAGTGCCCAACAGGTTAATGACAGCCAGAAGGTCAGTGGCATTTCTGTGAAAGAAAACACACTTTATGCAATAGATTATTGATGAAATAATCTACTCAGCAAAATTACACTCATGCCTGATTAATAAATGAATAATGCAATGAGATGAGATTGGCCAGAGGTGCACTAAACCAGCATTTGCACTTCTTTATTTCCTTGACATTCAACATGTGCTCTGTTAATGAATTGCACATTGGCATGTGGAACAGAATCGGCATGATCAAGTATAGCGATCTAAAATAAATTGCCTCAGGAGCCAAGACAAGCCTGACATGTGAATGTTAAATGTTGATGCCCTTTGAGATCACCCGAGACCACCAGTACTCTTCTTATTATTGGAGAAAAGGTTATAGGCACTGCAGTGATAAGTTGACCAGCAAAATAATACACTGCCCCTATCAGTTAAAATGAAACTTATATTTTCTTTATATATTATTGCAGATATTTTGTTCTTTAAAAAATGACAAGCTGGAAATTACACAGCTGTAATGTAACAGTGTAACTCCATTGCTAGAAAACAATGGTGCAAAGATGCAAAACACGTCTAAATAATTATTTATATAATTCTTCATTGCACCTCCTGTTGGCAGGCTTTCCTTCAAGTAAAGATCTTGTAGAGAAGTACAAAGCAGCATCATCTCTCAAATTAACATTGTGGAGATGACAACCATCTGCAGCCATGCAAGACTGAAGCTTCCCTCAAATACTAATTGTGAGGCACTGTACCATAACATTCATGCAGTAATTACACATTTGGCCGTTGTGTTTAGAATGTTTACCACTAGAGTCTGTATTTTCCGAGTGGCATTTAGGAAAGCAGCTTAGAGGTGTAATTGTTAAGGAAACAGACTGTGACACACAAAAGGTGACAGCACATGCAAACAACAGACACACAGCATGAAACAGCAAAACGTTCACACATGCCTGCACACTCATTAAGGCTGCGTCCCATGAACTGATTTTTCAGATGTAAAGCTTCATTTACATAGTCGTTCAGGAATCAGAGAGAGTCGTTTTGTGTGTGTCTGAGTTAATGGCCCTGCCGACTGTCCGTCAGTATCCAGCAAAGTATACTTCCTACGGCAAACCCCAAAGGGACAAACACACATCACCGTAGTTTCAAGTAATTAGAAGTGACGTCTGATTTGTTTACTTTTTAATTAATACATCTGTTTCTACAAGTTTGACCCACTTTGTTTGAGTTTCCCTCCTCACTTTGGCTGATTTGCAGACCATTGTGAACATAATTATGATAAAACATGACAGTAAATTATACTGAAAGTAATTATATATATATTAGGGATGTGCCTGAATCCGAATACGGTATTCGGAAAGGTAATGATGTATACTATGGCAACCGTAAAGGGAATAAATACGAGATATACGAGAACAATATATTTCAGTGCTTTCAGGGAGCCGTTATTAATACGCGGGACATTGATATCACTTATGAATGCGCGTTTGGTTTTTAGTTTCACTTTTGAAATTCACGATCACACACAGCCATGTACTACGGAGCGGCACTACTTACGACACATTTCACAAGATCAGGATCTGCAAAGCGGCTAGCCATGTCCCTTTTGTGGCTCTGTAGAACACATTATACGGATTCGCTATTCGGGAACATCCCTAATATATATATATATATATATATATATATATATATATATATATATGCCAACAGGAAGAGAACTTTATATACTGGAAAGTGTACGTATATACACTCTGGGTGGTTTGCAGTTAAGTTTCATTGTAGGTTGCAGGGTTCTTATTACGTTCAATGGTGATACTATTACCATCAGAGGCAACAATTATGCCTTTTATCCTTTCATGGTTCATTTCATCCAAGGAAATCTTGGAATCATCCCATTCTTCATGTCTGAAGCTAAGCCAATTGAATTTTCAATAGCTGAAATTAAATAGAAGCTTGATATTCAATGGTTTTAAGGTGAGATGACAATCGTCTGGCTTCTAACATGCTAATTATAAGCTACGGATTGACCGTAGAGTAAGACATCTAAAGATGTCTTGAAATTACACCTTTTCAGAACAATGTAACCTAATTAGCTAAATTAAACCCTGATTTAACATTGTGGATATGTCAGCCCAGTTGGCTCATACCACCTAGAGCTTTTCTGTTTGAATTGAACCTTTAAAGGATCCTCTGAGTGCTGCCAACCCAAGACAAACAAACGCATGCAAAGCAATTTACTTTAAAGGCCATCCATACAGATCTTTTCCAATATTCATATGAAATATATTTTGTCATTCTCCCACACACAGTCATTCATCTCACATCTCCTTCCTCTTCCTCTCCTCACTCTTTCTCAATACTGCTCTTTTTCTATGTGGGGCTGCTGAAATTTTAAACAGGAGAGAGAGAGGAAGACAGCACAGGTCTCAGAGAACACGGTGGATTTCTCAGCTCAGTAGACCTGCAGACACTAGAGCGACTCGCCAGTGTTAGAGATGAAGTTACAGGGACACCAGCAGTTTAGCAGGGGCTTCGCTTTCAATTATCTGGATATCAAAACCACCTGTCTAACAGAGCAGCTTTAATTGCTTTGACCTTGGTGGATCTCTCTGGTTGTTTGTGGTGGGAAAGAGGAGGCATAGGGAGCTGTCCTTTGTCCCGTAATTTCTGTGAGCGTGAGACGTGCAAAAAGAAAACAGCTGCAACTTTCTAAAGAGCTGAACATTTGTTGAGTTTAATGATCAGCTAAGAAAGGAAGAACGTTGTGTCTTGTTATTGTTGTGTTCTAAACGCTAGTGGGTTGCCTACATAGACAGCATTTTAAGGCATAATAGGAGCACTCATTCGTAAATGTGTCAGAAACATTCTTTTGCCTTACATGAAACTTTTGCAGTCTAAGATAACTTTGCATGTATTCTTAAGCAGGGTTATTATCATTAACTAAAACTAATAAAAACATTTTTGATAATTGAAATATAATGTATAATATAAATATAATCAAATAAAATGAGGTATGAATAATAGATGAAACACTTAAAATAAAAGAAAATTAGAAATGCTGCTTAGCAACTGAAATAAGTGTAAAGTACTGATACTGGAAAAAAAAAATAATTTAACTGAAATAAATATAAATTAAATAATAAATATGACAAAAGCATAACAAGTACATATAACAAAATTATCACAATAACTAAAACAAAAAAAATGAAAACTAAAAAATATGAAAATAAAAGTGAATTATAATATAATAAAAAATTCATAAAAAGTTCTAAAATTAATGCTAAATTAATAAATTATGCTAAAATAGCACTGAATCTTAGCAGATAATTCAATCCCAAGATGCACTGTGAAAAGCTTAGTGAAAGAGAAATATAATATATCAGATATATTTCATTCAGTATTATTATGAAATCATTATATTATATACTATGTAATATCAGGGTTGGGTAAATCACAATTTAAAGGAACATGTCACTAAAAAATGACAATTCTGTCAGCATTTATAATTTCTCAGACTTTCTTCTTAGGGGCATAAAATAAGATATTTTGATAAATGTATTTGTGTTATTTGTCAATACATTAAAAGTATCTTCTTTTGTGTTTCGGTGAAGAAAGAAAAGTCAGGTTTGGAATGACATGAAGGTGAGTAAAATGACAGAATTTTCATTTTTGGGTGAACTATCACTTTAAGAATTTGAACCTCTTTTGAATTCAGCTGGAATTGAATTGGCCACACCTACTACAGGATGTTGAATTTGTATTGCAATGACAGGAAGAGAAAATTACTCATAATTGCTTTTATCAGACTCAAAGAGCAATAGAAACAGGCAAGTCATTTGCAAATGCAAATCTAAACGTCTAATCTGAATATAAACGGTTTTCCTCATGCCGTTTCATCAAGGCCTCTGCAATTAGCTGGAGACGATAATGACTTGGATCGATTGTTGTGCTATTTCATCAGGTCAAGTTAGCCATATTTACCACGGGCAGCCATCTGTTATGCTCTAGCGTGTACAGAAAAGATGACTAGCCATGTGGCTGCATTCAGAGCGTATCACGGACTGCTCACTGGCCGCTCGCACGCAGACAGACAGCTGGGAGCACAGATGCACATTTGGAGCAGAAATGTCTGGGAAAATACGAGACCTTTCTGAATCTCTGACTGACACTTAGTGCTTGTCCATTGCTATTGAGGTTTTCCACCAGGGCTACAGTTTCATTAGGGTTTTAATTAATTTTAAGTCAGTGCTTTGAGAGCTTATGGGTGTAAATAAACTGATATATGCACAGCCAATATGAGACCCCTAGAGATGCCTGGACAAAGATAATGATTAATAGACTGGAGCTTAAAGGAATCCAAAAAAAAAAAAAAAAAAAATTTAGTCGCCATCATGTTGTTCCAACCTGTATTTTCCCTCTTCTGTGTAATAAAAATGGAGATCTTAGGCAGAATGTCTGAGCTGCTCTTTTCCATACACCGAAAATGAGGTGCAAAGTATCATAATTGTTCCTATATTTAAAACTTAGAGCTGAAAATGTGTTGTTTTGTTTTTTCTTTAGCATCATCTTCATTTAGCTCTGACATACAGTACCTGTCTGGCATGATCTCGCAACTTTCTCCTACACTCTTTTGTTTTTCTATTTTCTCAGTTTCTCTGGTGTGTACGTGTGTAGTCTAAGCCAGACACTTGCTGTTAGAAGGAGGTTTTTGCTCTGTAACACAAAACACGCACACACTTGGCATAGCGCTTTAAGTTAAAGGAGCGTAAGAATGGATGTGGCTGTGCCGCCTCAAGCAAAATGACTTTTCCCTTCTCTCATTTTTCTCATTTCTGAAGAAAATGCTTTTTGTTTGTTTGTTTTATTTTTATTTCAGGCATGCGAACATCAGCAGATAGAGCCATCCATATACAGAGGCATTTATGACCTTACAGATGAGTTTAGTATCACGTTCTTGAACTATAAGAGAAAAAAAAACAAAAAAAAAAACAGATATGCTGATAAACATTGCTACAGAGAACTTGAACAGTCATGATTACGTGGTGACTGGTGTAATACTTTTATTCAGCAAGGATGAATCCAATTGATCAGAAATAACCATTGAGACTTGTACACTGTTTCAAATAAATGTTCTTTGAACTTTTTATTCATTAAATATTCTGTCCTTTTCAACACTGATAAAAAAAAAGAACATGTTCCTTGAGCACCAAATATGAATATTGGAATGAATTCTAAAGGATCACGTGACACTGAAAAATTGAGTATTGGCTTTAAATAAAAAAATATATATATTTTAAATGTATTTACTATTTTAAATAAAAAAAATAAATAAATAAAAATTAATGTAGAACAATTTTACAATAGAACTGTTTTTTTTTTTTTACTGTATTTTTCATTAAATAAATACAGCCTTGGTGTTTATAAAAGACTTTTAAAAATCTTACCGACCCCAAACCTTTGCATTTTATTTTATTTTATTTTATTTTGAACTTTGATTTTATTGTATTTTATTTACTTTTGAACTGTTTTATTTTATTTTTCTTATTTTATTTTATTTACTTTTGAATTATTTTATTTTATTTACTGTTGAACTGTTTTATTTATTTTTATTTACTTTTGAATTATTTTATTTTGTTTTTATTTTATTTGGGATATATTTACATTTTTATCACAAACCAAAAACATTATTCAAAGCAAATTGATAAATTTATTATCAGTACGAAAAGTTACATAACACTTAAGTCAACAAAGCTTTAAGACGTTATAAATATGATAGGACAAGCCATTGTAAAATACCTAATATTCATACACCAATGACATTTCATTACATTTCCCAGAAGCCTTATGCTGATGCCCTTATCATGGCTGCCACAGAGGTTTACTCATTGTTGCAATGGAGCCAGAGCAGCCTCAGAGGAAAGGCACGTACATCCTGAAAAAAACACACACAGGCCCCCGGCGCCAAACACAACCTGCAATATTGATTTGTGAGACCAGCTCCTAACAGACACTAGAAGACCGAGCTGGGTTTTGAGGAGCAGACAGGTGTGTATTATTTACTGTGGCCCGAGGAAGGCCAGACCTCACTCTGAATCTGTAAACAATTGTTCAGGCCAGGTCAGAGGCAATGAAGAATGAAGGGAAAAAAGAAGAGAAAAAGACTCTAAAATTGGGCAGAAGCCAATGTTGTTAGAACGGAAAGGAATAGGCTGACGTGCCAGTGAACTATCTGAGATCATATCGAGAGTAAATTAATCACCCAGTAAATGAGAGTTAAGCTCTTCTTTGTGCCCTGGTGTAATTCCACATAAAGCAAAGGACGACTGCGTGACCTTACAGCAGATGAATTCACACTGGATTCACTGGTTTGATTTAAAGGATTAGTTCGCCAAAAATTAAAATGATGAATCATTTGCTCACCTTCGTGCTTCTTTCTTCTGTGGAACACAATGTGCTTTTTCATACAGCTCTAGTAGAAAAGCTCCAAAAAAGGACAAAAAGTAGTCTATATGTCTTGCACACATACATAAGTGAGATTTGAGGCCTGTCTGTAGGTACAGTATTCTTTCTCTATTTTGAGGTCTTTGCACCAACTGTGTTTCATCTAATAATTCATATTTCAGAACCCTTCTTATTATGGAAAGTATAAACAGAGAGAACTCTTTATGATGATGCTTACTATAGATTTAATATTGAATTATACCTGTCATTTGAGACCTATACTGTCATCAGTCTTTTCTCTCACTCCCAGTGTGATTCCCCATGAACATGTCTTTCTCCCACTGAACGGTTAATGTGTTGCCAGGCATCCGTTACAGCTTAAAGAGATGCATCCAGGCCAACAAATTGAGCAGTAAATTGGTGGATATGAGGTTCAATTAACAGCAACAAGTCATGTGAAGAGAGTGACGGCATCCTAGAGAGAGTGTGAGCGTGTTTGTCACCATCACTCATTTTCCCTAAAGGTTTAAGTCTGAAGAGTTGAAGTCAATCTTAAAGGAACACTCCACTTTTTTTGGAAATAGGCTCATTCTCCAACTCCCCCAGTTAATAAGTTGAGTTTTACCGTTTTTGAATCCATTCAGCCGATCTCCGGGTCTGGCGATAGCACTTTTAGCATAGCTTAGCATAGATCATTGAATCTGATTAAGACCAGTAGCATCGCGTTCAAAAATGACCAAAGAGTTTTGATATTTGTCCTATTTAAAACTTGACTCTTCTGTAGTTATATCGTGTACTAAGACCGGCAGAAAATGAAAATAACTAGTAGTTACCTAGCTGGGGACTACTTTCAGGCGCTGCGTAATATCACTGCGCCTGCTGCGGCCATGTTACGGCAGCAAAGTTCCTTGATTATTACGCCGGAATGAGAGTAGTTCCTAATCATATCAGCCTAGAAAATCGCAACTTTTCATTTTCTGCCGGTCTTAGTACACGATATAACTACAGAAGAGTCAAGTTTTAAATAGGACAAATATCGAAACTCTTTGGTCATTTTTGAACGCAATGCTACTGGTCTTAATCGGATTCAATGATCTATGCTAAGCTATGCTAAAAGTGCTATCGCCAGATCCAGAGATCAGCTGAATGGATTCAAAAACGGTAAAACTCAACTTATTAACTCTGGGGGAGTTGGAGAATGAGCCTATTTCCAAAAAAAGTGGAGTGTTCCTTTAACTTCAAAACATTCAGCGCTATTTTCAATGGCATTTTGAGTTGTATTTTATGTATATTTATAAATGTTCTTCTGTAATAAACAGTTCAGTTAGCAGTAATAGTAGATATAGCAGTAATAGTAGAATAGTAGCTTTTAAGTTGTTACTTCACCCAAAAATAAAAATTCTTTCATCATTTACTCACCTTCATGTCATTCCAAACTTGTATGACTTATTTTCTTCTGTGGAACAGAAAACAAGTTTGAAGTCCAAAGTAGCGTGGGCCTCGAAATATCTCCTTTTGCATTCCCTAACTGTTCAGGTTTGGTGCAAATTGAGGGTGAGTAAATAATGAAAGAATGAACTATCCCTTTAAGGGGATCTTTTATGGTATGGATGAGAACAGCATTGTTCCATTTCCACTTATGACTCCATTGTATGATTCAATGTCTGTAGGTCACATCAGAGGACAAATAAGACAGTGTGTTTTGGGTGGGGGTGATGCCCCCTCTCCCCTATTGTGCCCCCCACACTGTGTCGTTAATGAATTTGGCCCCCCACCCCCAAGGCCTCCACAGGTCTCCAGGTCTCCAGGTCTCACCTGATTGAGAGGAGCACGTAGGTCTCGCTCCTCCCTCACGCCGAGCACATTACCAAGCCCATCTGGTGCCCTGCGCCCCATGCCAAGTACAGCCCAGTCCGTCAGGACAAGGTCATGTGTTGGCATATGTTCTGGCACACCGTTTCCCTCCCCAAAGGCCCAATACCTGAGACCAGAGCAGTGTGCTATGGTGCCAACTACAGGCGTCACTAGATGTAATTTTACCAGAGAAAGAGGGAGAGATCACTGGTAAAGACTAGTACAAGAATCAAAAATAACTAGAGGTATTTGTCTGAGAAAACTGTTTTTGGTTGCATAATACTAGTATATTATAATTTTTGGAATAGAACATGTCTTGAGTAGAAGTCATATTGGATTTTTACCTTATATTTTCTCATAAAAATAATATCTATACCTTAAATCAGGATTTCTCGTGTTTTTTTGTCTTCCAACAAGATGGTTGATGTCTTTTTTATGTTGTTTTAATCAAAGTCTCTTACGCTTACCAAAGCTGCATTTATTTGATCAAAAATACAGTAAAATTGAAATATTATTACAATTCAAAATAACAGTTTTCTATTTTTATTAAAATATTTTATTTTTATTAAAAAAATCATTTAAATTCAGTTTATTTCTGTGATGGCAAAGTAGAATTTTCATCAGTCATTACTCCTTCAGTGTCTTCAATGTCAAGTGATTCAGAAATCAGATAACATTTGTGCTGCTTAACATTTCCTTTTTAACTAGGGTGACCATACGTCCTCTTTCCCCAGACATGTCCTCTTTTTGGACCTAAAAAAATGCATCCGGCCGGGATTTCTTAATTGCTCAAAATGTCCAGGATTCGTCTGTTTTCTTAAACCCACTCCTGCTGAATTTCTGACCATTGCCGCCTGCTCCCTTAACATGTGTTTCGCTCCCGCAATTTTTGTGTCCACTCCTTTAAACATTCTAATATTGTATAGAATTTTGGCGCATTAGGGAGCCACTCTCAGTATGCTGAGTATTTAAATTTCTTTTAAATGAGCGTTTGCGCTGTTTACTTTCACTTTCGATTTCACGATCACACGCACTCTGTGTAAAAGGAGCACATCTTACAATATCAGATATTTGTCAAGGAGCTCGGGATCTGTTGAGCAGCAAATACTCAAGCATGGTCTTGTCAGACATCTCTCCTTATTCTCAACCTGTGATCAGTCAAATCTGACTCCTGCAGCTCTTGTTGGATGCAGGGTTGCCAAGTCCGCATTTTTTTGTTTGTTTGTTTGTTTTTAAACTGTTGCCATGGGTTGATTTTCCCAAGTGGGTTAAAGGTTTGAAGTATTGTATAAATTACATTTGACTGAAATGCTTGTATTGAAACATTTTGCATTCCACCTATGATAAAACTTTCATGGACTTTTACATTAACTGTTCCCTCCTGGTGGAATGACCTGCCCAACTCAATCCAAGCATCTGAGTCCTTAATCTTTTAAAAGAAACAGCTGAAAACACATCTCTTTCATCTTTATTTGACCCTCTAACTTTAGCACTCTCTATTCTAATGCTAATTCTATTGTTATCTGCTTGTTTTTCTTGTTAATTAAAAAACTTGACCCTCTAAAATTTGCACTCTCTATTATATTTCTATTCTAATTACTTGTTTTATTTAAAAAGAAAAAAGAACCTTTAACACTAGCATTCTCTATTCTTTCTGCTTATTTTCTTTTTATTTATTATAAATAATGACCCTCTAACAATATCATTCCCTATTCTATCTACTTTTTTTCTTTTTATTGATTATAAAAACAAAATAAGCAAACAAATAAAAAAAAAACCTACGTATACTACATATACTGTTAGGTGAAACCAC